>CM052887.1:75969878-75982397 GCA_028534135.1 Potos flavus | reverse complement strand
ACTGAGCGGGAGTTAGGAGGGCAAGACGTCTGTCTAGAGGCAGAGATCACTGCTTGTATGAAGGATGGGGATGGGGTCAGAGACTGCAAATGGAGCAGATGACCAGCTGATGTGATAGAAGTCTCACGGGTCCCACCTCATGGTCTGAACATGATCCTGAAGCTTACGGGATATTAATGAGGGAAATGAACACACTGGCAGACACTTGATTTACCCACACCTTTTATAGGAATACACCACCTCTTAGGGTTAGCAGTAAGTAACAGGCTTGCCGAAGAATATCCAGAAAAGTGTCTTTGGGGATTCTATGCTCAAAGAAAGGACTTCCCCCTCTCTACTTAAGATTAAGTTTTAATCCCAAGAAACAAGCTTTATGAAAGACAATTCGTTTTTAAAGATGACTAAGAATATTAAGACTAAGAGTGGCCCCCACCAAAGCTGGTAAGTAACCACCTGCCCTTTCACGGGCCCTCGAGATCCCCTCACCCCATGCACCCCAAGCTCAGCCCCATCTCTCCCTCCCTCCCCAGCCCACAACAAAACTCCTCCTTCTCTGTCAAACTTGGACATGCCCTTGGTGCTCACAATTCTCACCAACCCCCAACCCCCGCCACGGGATGTTGGCAGTTTGCTTGTGTCTCCAGGCCTCTATGACCTCATTTGTGAAATGATTACAACAAACCTACCCGAATCCAAATCTTGCCCCCAACCCTAGAGCTAAGTTTGCTCTGGACAGAACAATGAACGATTATCAGAATTTTGTGATAAGTAAGCCATATAAAGCACCTGGCACACTCAGGACATAGAAGTGTCAATCATTTCTGGTTCCTTTGTCCTCCCCTGTTCAGATCATAGGCAAAAAGTTCAGTTTATCTCGAGTATGGACTCAGTGTTTGTTGGGGGTGCAGGGGAGGGGAGGACGGGGTCCTAAAAGTAATTGCTCAGCTAAGTAGAAGTTTAAGTAAACTGTGGTAGGTCTGCTTATGGACTATCATGCCTAAGAGTCCACTTAAATACCTATCTCCAGAAAAGAAAGAACACTTGTGGTACACCTGCAAAAGTCTCAAGGACCTTTAGCACATTTTTTATTTTTTAGCTCATCCTCCTAAGAATTGTGAAAGTGGTTTTTAATTCCATTTAACAGATGAGAAAACTGAGGTTTATAGAGGTCCAGTGTATCTCATTTAAGTAACTACTTCCAGCCAGGTTCATTTAGAATAAAGAGAGCGAGGACACATGTATATATGTGTACCAGTGCCCTTTTGGTGACCCTTGGGTCACAGACAGGAAGTCCCCATCAATTCTGTCCTTTCATTGGTTGGTTGTAAGACTTAAAACGAATATATTTCCCCTCTCTGGGGACCTCAGAGTTATTTTTTGTTTTTCAAACCTGTAAAATGGAGGTGGAAGTAAGTAGGGAATGGAGCTTGGAGCAAAGGGGGGCAACATCAGGTAAATGAGCTCCCTATCAGCACCCACCTTACAGGGTTCTCTGCAAGACCTCCCCTAATTTTCACACAAATCACATTTCTCATTTCCAGAACCGGTTTCTCAAAAGCCATCAGCCAAATCAGGCCCCAAGCTGTATTTCCCAGCTTTGCAGTCCGCACCTTCATTTGTAACCAATGCTGCTAAGTTCATCTGGTACTTAGCTGGTCAGGGCTCACTGCCTTCTCACCCTAAGGACAGTCATAAACGTTGGGAAAGGAAATAAAAAAAAGAGCGCCATGGCATGCTAGAGCCGGGAGGCACCTCGGGGACCATCTCCAATCTCCTCACTTTGCGGGGGAGGAGTCAGGGTCCTGAAGGAGTTGAGGGACTCATCCCAGCTCCATCAGCAAAGACAGAGCCCAAACACCGGATTCTAGGCATCTACAGACTAACCATGGATCACAATTTCACAGGAATTAGATGGATCGGTAGGCAGTCGGGATTGAATGTAGTAGGCTACAAGCACAGGGGCTGTCAAGAAAGAAATGCTCAGGGTGATAGAGGACTGCCTCCTGAAATACATGTGTTGTGAAGCAGGCATTGAAGTGGGTGACAAACATGGGAAAGAACTTGCCCAAAGACCTTAAAACATAGATATGTCTCAAAGGTTGTAGCATAGACCGTCATTTGTGGCTAGTTGTCTCTGCCAATATCTGATCTACACTTCCTTCTAAATAGATTTCCTGATATTTTTCTCTGGGCACACGAACACCCAGAATAAAAACTACATTTCCCAGGCTCCCTTGCAGGCGGTTATGACCAAGTGACTAAGCTTTGACCAATGAGATATAAGATGGAAGTACTGTGTACAACTTCTGGGAAGTGTCTGTAAAGGAATGACTGTGCCCTTCTCTCTTCCTTGTTCACCCAACTCTAGTGCAGATACGATGGTTGGATCCTGAGCAGACGTCCTGGACCCTGAGATGGCACGCTACCAATGACAGAGCAACCAGTTTTGGACTGCCTATCTGCATGGTACGTGCTGGATAGCTAGTTTGTACAACCACACCCTGAACACCCCTGTTAATCACTATCTTGAGAATGTAGGGATCCCGTCCTCCCTTATATTCCCCTCAAGCAGAATGTGCAGAAGAACATGTTGTTCATCGTTCAAGGTCAAGGGCGCTAGGGGTGGGCAACCCAGAGCGTCTCCCTTGCAACAAAGAATGTCAAGTTGGCAGGCCTGGATCTCTTTGGAACTCTGGCCATGTGAGGAGGGGAAGGCTAAGTTGCTATGCCATAAAAGCTTGCTGCATGTAGATCCCAGAAGTGGACGCTTTGTCCAGTCAGGCACTCCTGGACTCCCTGTATGTAACTTTTCCCAATAAACTATATCTGGATTCTTGTCTCTGGGTCTTTTCTTTGGCTTCACTAAACCATCACCCACCTTTGGCTTAGAGTGTGCTGAGGTTGGCTACACACTATCCCCAACTTCTTTACATTAGAACTTCCATCTTAACTCACTTATATTTGTCCTTTTTTTCTCCCTAACTGAATCTAATTCTAGCTAAAACAAAAGTGGAAGAGAAATAAATTCAGAAGCCCCTAAAAAAAAAAAAAAAAAAAAAAAAAATCCAGAGATCTAGAATGGGAAGCCGGCCTTGCAGAGAATTAAAGTGAATTGAAAAGAATTCTGACATGGACATGCTGGTGGACCGAGGGAATGTTCTAGGGAGACTAGTGGTCCTCAAATTTGATTGTGCATCAGAATCACCCAGAGAGCTTCTTAAACTGCAGACTGCTGGCCCCATCCCAGTTTATGATTCAGTTAGTTTGGGAGATGGAGCCTGAAAACTTGCATGTCTAATGAGTTGCAAGGATGCTCATGCTGCTGGTTCAGGGGACTCCATTTTGAGAACCATTGTTCTAGACTTTTCAAAAATACACACCCAAACTCCATTTGGGTGGGTCTGGCTTTGCATCTTGAACATGGAGATGTGATGATTTTCAGCTGCTCTCAAAGATCCAGGAATGTGGGGAGCCAGGAGAGGGCCTGAGCAACAGCTTGGCCAAGCTGAGCATCCAGCAAAGAGATTTGTGATGCAAATGATTTACTGGTGTTCATCTGGGAGCAGAAGGGATTTCAATATGGTGAGCCAAATCGAATTCATTACCTGACAATTAGCTCTAAATTAATGCAAGACTGTGCTGCCTGAATGTGCTCTAAGGAAGAGGGTCCCTGACAGCTTGAGATGGTCAGGAAGAGACATCGATCTTAGCTGGATGCAGAGATGGCGTCTTACCAGTTTGCCAGTATACCCGAAGCTTAGAGAAGGACCAGTGCCCGCTTGGAGGCTCTCTCCAATCCCACTCCCCCCAGATTGAGCCTTCAGGGACCCCAACTCAAGCTCATCCAGAATGGACCTGGTCTCCCAATGCCCTTGCACCACCGGGTTTGTTCTTCCGAAGGCTGCCTCGGGCTTGCTCCCAGGCCGGCTGCAGATGCTTCAGCAATGAGATACTCAGGATGAAGCTCATTATGTTTTAGAGGAGCAAACGGTTAGCTTTGTAGGGATATATCTGACTTCCTCAATGGAAGTTGCAAATCCCTGAAGGATAGGAATTACTGTCCTTATTTCTTTAAATATCTCCCCATTCTTTCCCTCCCCTCCCCCTCTATCTCTGCCTCTACTATGGGGCCCCGGAACAGCGCTCACAAGGATATAACCACATACAATGACGGCCAGTGGATTGAGCATCCTTAGCACTTCATTTATTTACTCATTTAACATGTGCCAGGATACAGATCATGTTGGCCCCTGACCACATAAAACTCATAGCCTGGTGTAAGAGACATGCAAGCAAGGACTTAAAAAAGCACACGGGTATGTCATATGGTTCTAAAGGCCGGCATATAAGGGAGTTGAGGCCTAGGGCTCTCTGCACACCACTCTGTTTGCCAACGGAAACATCCCGTAAGCATCTCGGCTCATGATGTGGACCCTTCCCCTTTCTGCCAGTACAATCCTCAGCCCTGCCTACAGGTGCGAACAGCTCACTGTCCAAGGGCTTTCTCCTGAGTCCAAGCATGCCTCCAAATCTTCAGGATCACTGACTCTGAAAAGTCCAGGCAAGCAAGGTAAATGAAGCAGAGACAGGAAGGCCAGAGGCTAGCTCCGCCCCTCCTCCCTTTAACTGCCCCCGCCCAAAAGCCTGACCAAAGCTCCTTCCAGCTGGGTGTGTACTTCCCAGTGTTCCCCATGACAAGTTCAGAAGCTTCAGATTTGCATCCCTGATACACCTCATTTAAAGTATTTAACTGTGGGGCGCCTGGGCGGCTCAGTCAATTAGCATCCGACTCTAGATTTCCGCTCAGGTCATGATCTTAGGGTCATGAGATGGACCCTCGCTTGGGGCTCCACGCTCAGCATGAAGTCTGCTTTCCCTCTCCCTCTGCTCCTCCCCCTGCTCCTCTCTCTCCCTCTCTCAAATAAATAAATAAATAAATATCTTAAAAAAAAAAAAATAAAGTATTTAACCATTTTAACAAATGGCCCCCAGTTGTTTCTCTTCTGGTTTCTCTTCTGGTTTCTCTTCTGCAGAACTATCATTCAGAATAAGAAGAACCAAGCCCATGTCCATCCTTGGTCATACTCTCTCCAGAAAGTACTTACTTAAGATAATTTGTGGACTGCATGTGGGATTTAAAAAATTAAAAGGTACCAAATTACATGCGTATATTGTTTTACAAACTCCTTTGACTTCCATTACCTGTTTTCTTTCTTTTTCTTTTTAAAAAATTTTTAACTTAAAAAAAAATTTTTTTTAACTTTATTGAGGAATAATTGACAAACATAACAATAAATATTCAAAGTGTACAATGGGATGATTTGATCTACGTATGCGTTAGGGAGTGATTACCAAGATCAAGATAATCAACACATCTGTCACCTCACATACTTAACACGTGTGTGTGTGTGAGAGAGAGAGAGAGAGAGAGAGAAAGAGAGACAATGAGGCTTAAGATCTACCCTTGGTAAGTTTCAGAGGTGTACAGTATCACACTACTCACTGTAGTCACTAGGCTCTACATTAGATCACAGAACTTCTTCTACTTCTAACTGGAAGTTTCTACCCTTTGACCTATATCACCCATTTCCTACCCTCCCCCCAGCCCTTGGCAACCACGATTCTACTCTGTTTCTATGAAATTGGCTTTTTTTTTTTTTTAATAAAGATTCCACATACAAGTGATATCGTATGGGATTTGCCTTTCTCTGTCCATAACCTTATTGAATTACCCTAATCCTTCTTGGAGTTCTCTCCATGTTACAGAAGAGCACGGGTCAGTCATAGAACCAAGGCCTCAGCACCGGCCTGACCCTCCGCTGGGTGCTCTTCCCACACCACACCCTCCTCGTCACCCGCAGGGAACAGCGCACAAACAACATGGCTCATAAAACGTGCATGTGCGTCTGCATGTCAGCTTCACCTTCCACCCACTCTGCCACCACGGGCGTCACCCCCGCTTGAACCCATGGATCAAAGCTGTCATCACAGAGAATAAAAAATGTTGGAACAACGTGGTGCACTCAGGCTAGCATCTGTATGGGGCAGTGTTCACCAGAGAAATAGAACCAACAGGAGATGTGTGTGTGCGTGAGTTTAAGGAACTGGCCCATGTCACTGTGGGGCCAGTAAGAAGAAAATCTATAAAGCAGGCTGCAAACTCAGGCAGAATTTGATGCTGCCATCTTGAGGCAGAATTTCTTCTTCTCACGGAAACCCATTTTTACCCTTAACATCTTCAACTGATTGGATGAGGCCCACCCACATTATGGAGGATAAGCTACATAGTCAGGTAAGTTTAGATAGTGACCACATTACAAAATGCCTTCACAGCAACACCCCGGTTAGTGTTTTGTCCAATAATCGGGTACTGCAGCCTCATCAAGATGAGCCACAGAACTATCACATCCTCTAAAATGCTGTCTCTGGTGTCTGGAAGGTCTGAGCTAGAAGAGCTTTGGGAAGACAAAAGTGTCTCACCTCACCAAAAACCCAAAGATAGAATACAAAAAGAAGAATCTCCCTTTCTGTAACTCAAGGGGAAGGGGACTACTTCCGTCTCATCCAAACAGGAATGTGACAAGAGGGCAGGGCAAATAAAACCCCTCCCACAGCACTTTGCCCGCCACGGCCGCTCCCGCCCACTCCCATGGGAGCTGCTACCCTCAGGGCAGATACAGAGAAGATGGAAAAAACACCTGCTGCCAAAGAGGCTCCAAGACCCCCAAAGCCGCTCACTATTCTAGTTACCTTCCAGGGCATCACACTTTCACTCACCCGCCCAGGATTGATTTTTCTTGATGAACTTATTGCACACATTTGATAAATAACACCTGCCCTGTTCTAGTGCTTTCCCCTGACTCCGTTTATTAACAACATTCAAGATTTTTCTTCTCCCATGACTGGTACTAAAGGCACAAAACTCAAACGAATCACGCCGAGGGGAGGTCTCCAGCCAGCCGTGGCTCCGCGCCAGGCAGCGGCATTCTATTTGTCAGGGGCTGACTGAGGCGGTACTGGTTTCATGGAAAGAGTTCTGGTTCTGGGGTCAGGCCTGAGGGTCATCCTAGAGCCGCCTCAGCCTCTACGTGGCCTTGAGCAAGTATATAATCTTCATGAGCCTTGGCATGAAGACCATCTGCAAACAGGGTTTTGCCACCTAGAAAATGAGAATTGCTGAGAGGTCCGTAGTGTGGAAAAGCAGCTTTATAGTGTAGAATGCTACACGGAACTAGGTCAAGCCACTTCCCCAATGTCCCCTGAGCCTTGTCACCCACCTGTCCTCAGGCAGCCCCTACTCGGGGGCCCGTTCCAGTTACTGTGGCTGCATCCATACCATCACGAATGCACTTACATTAAAAAACCACCACTTTATCGTGTTCACAGATTCTGTTGGTCAGGAATTCAAGCAGCATGCAGCAAGAACATCTGAGGCCTCAGCGGGAAAGAGTCTAAGAGCTCAGAGGGGCTCAGTGACCGGACGCTGGGATCACTGGGCACCTGTTCGCTCACATGTCTGGCTGTCTGCCAGGCCTCACCCGCAAGGGCCAAAACGCCTGCCTGGCCACGGCCTCTGCAGGGACTGCCTGGGACCCCTCACAGTACAGTGGCCCGCTTCTAACAGCAAGTGTCCCAAGGGAGCCAGGTAGGCGATGTGCTGCCTTTTACGACCTGGCCTCGAGAGTCACACAGCATCACCTCAGCTGTAATCACATGCTGGCTCAGGTTCATGAGGAAGGAATACAGGCCTCCAGCTCTAGCTGGAAAGTTCCCTTGTAAGATGGCACCTGCGATGGGAGATACTGTTGCAGCCATTTTGGGGAAAGTCAATCTGCCAGAAGGTGTGAGTCACTCAATGAATGAACAAGCTGGCAAGTTAGAATTCTGGACCAGAAATGAAACTTAACAGATATTGTACCCCTCCTGACTCCAGGAGTCCACTGAGACAAACACAACTTGTACCCACGTCAGGAAACCCAGCCAGTGCAAAGTTCACAGCAGGACGTGTCCAGAAGGGTGGTGGGCAGGCTGCACACCTGCCCTTTCCTCCCACCCCTGACCTCTCTGCCTCCCCCGAGACCTGAGCTAGTCTTGGCTTTTACATCTCCCTATTCTCCAGAATAATCTCAGCCTCCCACTTACAGACTGCTCCCCAGGGTCGGCCCCTCTGAGGTATTTGCCCTGTACCCTTGCTTTTCAACATGTGTTCCACTGAGAGTAACATTGGCATTACCCGGGAACTTATTAAAAATACAGAATTTCTGACCACACCCTAGACCTGTGGAATCAGAACCTGCATTTTAACAAGGTCCCCAAGTGATTCTAATGCTTCTTACGGTTGGAATAGTACCAGAGGAGGGGGAAGATAATTTGATTTGAAAAACCCATACAAATGGGTTTTAATTCTGGCTTTGTCCATTTATTAGCAGGGCAAACTCAGGCAAATTATTTTACCTCTCTAAGCTTCAGTTTCCCTAATAAATGGGTGTCACAGCTACCTCAGATGGGGAATGAGTGTGTGTGTGAGTGTGTGTGTGTGTGTGTGTGTGTGTGTGTGTGTGACTGTGACTCCCAGGGCTGGCAGCCCTTCCAAGTTCAACTCTAAGGACCAAGCACAGCCGTCAGCCCTCCCCCACCCTGGCTTGGCCCAGACCTCTCCCCACGTCTCCCTTCTGCCGTGAGGTCCATCAGGAAATGGCAGGAGTCTGGCTGCATGGTCAGAACTACAGGGAGATGGAAAGACAGACATCTCTTCAGGAGCCACAGAAGTGTAAGGCTCAGGGAGCCCCGTCCTTGAGAGACGGGAGGCTCAGGGGGCCTGCTTGCCTATGGAAATGTCATTTATTTCTCTAATAGACACTGTTTATCACCCATTTACAGGAGTTCTGGCTGGGGCCTCTGTCGCCCTTCAGATTCTGGAAATTAGGTCAATCCCTCCAGAACTTACACTCAGCAACCTGCCTGGTAGGGGCAGCAAAGGGGCCCTGCCAGGGACAGGGGTTCAGGGAGGATTCAGAGAACCCGGTCCCTGCACCCAAGGACAGTCACCAAGGTCACTGAGCTCCTTCCACTGCCATCGCGCAGGCCTGCCAGGCTCCAGGTATGTGTGTTGGGAAGTGCGGGGAGTGGGGGGCAGTGTTACATAGAAATCATACATCAGTTCCATCCTGGAAAGCAGAAGATGGACTGCTAAAAATGTTAACAGGATAATAAAATATTCAGTATCCCTAAGCCTTTCTTTAAAATATGCACCAAAATAATTCCATCCTTCCCTCACACTACAAGCATTCAAGTGAAGTTACAAAAAAAAAAAAAAAATTATAAGTACAGATCGGTTTTTACTCTATCAGCACTGATCACTGCAAGTTCTTCTTTAGATCTAACTTAAGACTTACTGCTGTATGTAACCTGCCACTCACTGCCCAGCACCGTGAGCACAATAACTTCTCAGCAAGTACACAGTGGGCTGTGGTTCTGGAAGGCTATCCCCCAAGGCGGCAGAAAAATCTCTCCATATCTTTTGATTTTCATTCTCTAGGGTCGGGTCCAGGCGTGTTAAGGGTCTTGCTAAGCCCAGCCAGCCTCCTCCCCAACCTCGAGTCTAGACAATCAGCAATGCTCAAAATGACCTTCAGAGGTGGACACAGCACTGTGGGGACGTTTGATATATTTTTTCCCAAAGGAAATTGGCATGGAGGCTACCTAGTGAAGTAGAAGTAAAAACTAGGGAAATACTAGACCACAGAGATCAGGGACTTTCTAGAAGGTATATGTTATGGAAAATGATTCTGCTATTAATTGGCAGGATGACCAAGCTTCAATTTCACTTCTAGACCTTGGCCTTTATGTCAACATCTAACGGGTCTGTCTGTTAGCTGTCCTCTATAGTTTGGAGGGTGAAGTCTTTGCAATTCTACAGACATTGTCCTCCACAGTCATTTATTAGAATATTTGAGGACATTCCAACTGAGTGTACAAGCACTATGTAAATGTTAATAACAATAATTCACAGCAGAGCCACCAGAATTGAGAATCCTGGGAGGTCATCTGATGGTCCTTGAAGTCAGGACGCAGAGGTCCAAGCTCAGCCTTCTCTGACTCACTGTGGGGCTGTGGGTCAAGTCCCCTCTGCAGCCCAGGTCAGTGAGAGGAACCCACCATCCCCGCCTCCCACCTGATGGAGGCACGCCAGAGACCAACTGACGAAGCGAGCTCTGGGTGCTCGCAGCGGGAGATGCTGTGTGGGGGAGCCAGGCCTCCTCCACTCCGTCTGGCTGATCCACAGCCACATAATCTGGTTAATACAGATGAGTTCTGATGTGTGGGTCCTCACAGAGCTATGTAAGGGCCAGATTCCCTGGCTAGACTAGGGGAAGCCCATCTTCATAGGAAGGGCTTGCTCGGGCTACTTGCAAAGCAGGGCCTGGGAGACGAAAGGAGAGGAAATCATGGCAAACCCAAAGAGATGGTGCTTCAGACAGACAGGGACCTTTGCAAGGTGATACGTGCTCTTCATAGATGCCAGATCAGATAGTTTGGGTATCTACCCAAGGACCCAGCTCCTGGCAGCTTTCCTAAGAGATGCTATAAATTGCTGTATGTAAGAGTTCCTATACAGGATATGCCCACAGAAGTTTCCAGAACCCCAACCTTCCCACCTGGCCTGCCTCACACTCCAGGGTATGTTCTCTGTGTTCTCCCCACCGCCACCCCTCCCCCAACCAAAACATCCAGCCCTGAGTTCTCCAGCTCACTTTTCATCTGTAGCTCTCCCTGGGGACTTTCTTCCAGGGGGCTCTGTTAGAGCAAGCTCATGTATACAATAAACGGAGTCACTCAGCAGCAGCTGGCGAATGTTTTCAATGAGTTGGAAAATCAGGTTGAATGTATCATGAAATATGGTACTTACACCGAAGCCCAGACGTGTGGGCTAAGTGCTTTGTGATTAGGCCTGCCTTTACCCATTCCCATCAGCCCCTTCGCTTCACCCCTCCACCTCTCCTTCTCCAGAGTTTTTAAAGTTAAAATCTGCCTAAGTATTTTATTAATATCTTGTAAGCGATGCTTCTTCAGGTAAACGGTTCTTTGCCTTGGGGCCCCGTGTGATCTTTTGCTCACAGCAGGTGTACTGGCTCGTGCACGGGCAGACTTCAGGAGTGCGTCCTTGTGTGTGCGGGGGCTGAATACATGTTTACTGACAATGCAAGTGTCACCGTGCTTTCATTTTTTTGTTGCGTGTATGTTTGTGCATCACACACAGCTTGGCCTCCAAAGCTAGATGTGCTCTATTTTCAGTTTCTGAGTGTCTCCAGATGTTATATTCTGTCCAAATAAATGGACAGACAGGACATTCAGATTGCTAGCAAGATGTGCTTTCTTAAAAGTACAGAACCTCCTCCCTCAGCACCACCACCCCCACACAGCCTCAAGACTTGGGGCATGGGGAGGTCAGGTCTTTAAAGGTCAGCCCTCCACTTCCAAGCAGGTGCAAATGAATTCCAGTGCATTCCTGCTCCTCTGCCCCCCTCCTAAATGGTCTCTTCCCTCCCAGCCTCCTCCTCCTTCGTTTTCCCTTCTCCAAAGAGCCAGATGTTAGACATGCTTGACAAGGGTCTACACGGCACGGACATGAGAATGGAAGAGGGCCAAAGAAACCGTCTCCAGCCTTTCATTTCACGGGTGAGCCAACTGAGGCTCGGAGCTGCTGAGAGAGTTCTCCCATATGCCCAGGGAAGGTAACAGAGAGCCAAAACCAAAGCCAGGGTTTCCCCAGCCTTTTCCACAACTCTGCCCTGGGTGGAGGAAAACCATCTCATGGGCTCTTCCCAACTCCCAACTCAAGCCCCACCCATGTCAGAGCATCTGGATAAAGTGAGTGTGGCCCGTGAATATCACCAGCAAGTGAAATGTCTAGCATGCAACCTTGGCTAACAGTCAACCAACTGCTCTCCAGGGTTTAAGGACTTTGTAGGGATTCTTTCTCTGGTGGGCAGGAAGGAGTGGGAGCTGAAACACCGGAGCATCAATCCTGCTGCCATTGGACCTCTCGTGCAACCTAACAGGGGCAACCTTTGTCTGCATACGCCCCCAGCTCGGGCATGTGGCCATCAGAGCACCCACATCAACATAACCCACAGAAAGAAATGAGGAGATGCAGGCACAGAATCCCAGCTTTTAGACCTACACGGGGTTGAAGAAATGACCCTCTAATCCGATCCTTCATGTTGGGCAGGAACTCAGCACACACAGGCTCAATGGCGTGCCCGAGGTCGCACAAACAGGTCCAGTTAATGCTTTGCATTTCTAGAGCATCCTTCTGTTTGCAAACCCTTCCCATCCTTTCTCCCACTTAGAGCTGGGACATATGAGACTCCCATGAGAGCAATGCTGGGCAAGACTTAGGTTTGACCTGCTCACAAATAAAGACACTATTCGAGAGACTCACCCACGTTGCCAGCAGTGTCTCCACAAGCCCAGCTCAGCTGTCTCTCCTCTTTCCACCACACCCTACCATTCCTC
>CM052887.1:75832867-75969778 GCA_028534135.1 Potos flavus | reverse complement strand
CACACACACACACACACACACACACACACACACACACACACACACACACACACACACACCCGTCTCCTGCACCCAGCCCCTAAAAAGCCAGACTGACCAAGGAGTTGCAGTGGGGATAGGATTCTTCTCCAAAGTCAGGAGCGCCCTCTGCTGTTACCATGGAGAATTGCAGGGACCCAGCTGGGGTTCAGCAATTGTCCTTTGAAAATCAAGCACCTGGCCTGCATCCTGCCAGAGAAAGGACTTACAGAAAAGGGTCAATAGAAATGGAACCAAGAGCCCTTCCTTTTCCTAGGTGTCTTAGCTAAGTCTCCTCTGAGGACTCAAATGGGGAGGGTGTGGGAATCTGGGAGGAGAAAGAATAGGGGCTACCTTAATTCTTTGGGGGAGAATTCTTTCATTTGGGATTTAAGACAAAGATCAAAGCCCTGGCCCCCTCTGCCCTCTGTCCTCTTTATGTATTTCCAGGAGCTCGTCTCAGTTCAGAGACTGAACTGTGCCAATGGAGTGAATGGCCCAATAAGGAGCCCCTAGGAGCCACAGCACCTGTGAAAATTTTACTGTCAACTTTACCAGCCCAAAAGCTAAAAATTGTTCACTTTGGCAACTTTGTGCCCGAGCCAAAGCATCGTGTATCTGCAGGAGTAGTTCAGGACTAGGGAACATGAGGTCTATTAGTACTACTTACTACTTCTCTTTATGCCTGTTTCCTCATCTGCCAAATGGGCCTTATGATCCCTGCCTCACAACTCAGAGCCATGTCCTGGAAAATTCGGTTATGTAACAGGTATGCTGCCGCGTTAACTGATGGTGACTATGTCACCCTGCTCGGTTCTCCTTCCCAAGAATGGGCAGCCGTGGCAGGATGGTGTGGACAAAGCCAAGGCCATCTTCCCTGTGCTTCTTCCCTGCCTGGACTCCAACGCTGAAATGTCAATGGATGAATCCACCTTAGCTCCTGACAATATCACCAGATTCCCACCTTAAGGCAAGGCATTCTTAAGGTTGTATAAATAAAAATGCTTTTTGTGGGACTGAGGCGGGGGGGGGCAACACAGTCAATGAAAATCAGGTGATCCCCTTAGGCATCGGTCTCCTGGCAAGCAGGGCTGGAAGCCAGGGACATTGCCCCAAGCTGGCTCCAGAGAATCTAGAAGGCCTAGGGGAGGGGAATGCTGCTCAAGAAAGGCAGGAAGGAGCAGGGTCAAGGTCCTGGGGACAGCACAAGGGCCTGAAGATAGCGCCATGGGGGTAAGGAAGGAGGGAAAGGACAGCCTTCTCTGAGATTAGAATTTTCCTGGGGCCAGTCCTGAGTTAACTTCACCTCGCACAGAGATCAAGAGCGTGGGCTTCAGCGAGAACTAGCTGCAAGGTGGAATTCCTTCTGTCCCTTGTGCCTGGCTCAGTCACTGAACCTTCACTGACCTCATCCATCCACTGGAGCCATTACACCTGCCTCAATGCAGGTAAACGGTCTCATCAGCAAGCGGCATCCAGTAAGTGCACAAATTATTATTGTTATCATTACTGGCGTGATCACTGTCATATCTTATTATGACATATCTTATTTTCTGCATGACGTTCCTTTAATTTGTATTTCGGTTTTCTCATCAACAAAAATGAGGATGAACTTTGTCCCTTCGTAGTGCCCAGGGTTGTGGTGCGGAGAGGGAGAGAGGTATTCCAGGTGCATCTGCGGAGGAAGGTTCCAGAGGGACCCAAAATGCTATTATTGAAGGCTAAATGTTCCGTGGCGAAAAGATGCTGTAGCAATCTTTGCATCCACTTGATTTGAATGGGCACATTACTGTAATGTCCCAGTGCTGCAGTCAGCACGGGAAGGTTGAGCTATTTGTAACCACGAGACGCATGAGCAGCATAAAGATCAAATGGTGGAGGGAAGCTCATCTGGCTTACCTGAGAAAACAGGGCTATTTGCTTTGAACACGACTGGAATTGATCCACGGCCACCTGCCTCAGACAGCACTGCCCAGGGCTTCCCGTAGGGAGGGCAGGAGAGACGAGGTGGGGGCAGGGAGAGAGGACAAAGGCAAGCAGACATGCATCCTGGTCAGGAACCAGGAGAGAGAGAGAGAGAGAGAGAGAATCCAGCTATGATTCCAACCCCAGTGCCATAATGGACACTGAAAGTCCTGTCTTCCACCTGTTGCTCTGAGAACACCATCTGCCCTCCATAAAGCTTCCCAGACACCCTCAGATCTGGATTGAGTGCCTCATCCTTGGATTCAAGCTGTTTGGTGAGCATCCCCAGGCTATTTCTCTCCCTGCTCTGGTCCAGAGGACAGAAGACCCCAAGGCAGCGGGTCTCCAAGGTTCAACCGGTGTGGGAGGGTAGTGATGCCCTGGACTGGACTCGGGAGGTGGCAGGAGGTGGAAACAAGACAGGCAGGACAGAAACATGTCAAGACCCTCCTAAATGTCCCCTCAAGCCTCGGGCTGCGTTTTAGTTACACTGAGCTCTCTCCCACCAGGTAGTCCCTTCGTGATCTGCTGGCTCTCCCAGCTTCCCCTATCAACACCTCCCTTGATGTTCACTTGAAACCGTCTCCAGTATCGAGAGGGGCCTGGGAGGAACATCATCTGGCCTAAATCTAAGTCCCCAGAGGATGACCAGACTCGCCTTGGTTTTGTCATCTGTAAAATAAGAGTAGTTATCGATGCACACTGAGGACCGCACTCGCCCCCAGTGTTCTAACTTTCTCAACAACGCCCCCTCTTCCAACCCCGCATGTGGTGCCCATCCCCACTCACACTCGGGGCTCCGGGCTTTATCTCTCAACTTAGTGTCCCTTTGCCCTCCGAGCTAGCAAGGCCTGTGCCCTTCCACAGTGACATTCTGATGGTCACCTCCTTCTCCCCTACTCCTGCACCCCATCACACTAAGAATTGCCTCCTCACCCATCCCCACTGGACTCGCTACTTCATTTCACCCCCTTCTTTTCTTGCGGCAAAATGTTACAGAACATGATACTTACCATTTTAACTATTTGTAAGTGTATGATTTGGTGGCATGAAGTACATTCATGGTGTTTTCCACTATCTATATGCAAAAGTCTGTCATCATCCCCAGCATAAACTCTATACCCACTCCCCTGATCCCCATCTCCTGTAACCACTAGTCTACTTTCTCTATGAACTTATCTGTTCTAGATGCTTCATACAAGTGGAATCATATAGCATGTATCATTCTGTGCTAGGCTTGTTTCACCGAGCATAATTTTTTCCAGGTCCACTCATGTTGGAGCATATATCAAATGTTCATTCTTTTTTATGGCTGAATAATATTCCATTATACGTATGTGCCACATTTTCCTTTTCTGTCCGTCTGTCGGTGGACAATGGATTGTTTCTACCTCTTCACTCTTGTGAACAATGTTGCTACAAACATGGACACACAAATATCTGTTTCCCGTTCCCTGGGGTATCACCTAGGAGCAGAACTGCTGGGTCATATGGTAGTTCTCTGTGTAACTTTTTGAAGAACGGCCAAACCGTTTTTCCCAGGCGCCAAACCGTCTGATATTCCCACCAGTAATGCACAAGGATTCCAATTTCCCCACATCCTCACCAACATTTGTTATCCTCAGGTTTTTTATTATAACAATCCCAGCAGGCATTCAGCAGTTTCATTCCACTCTGAACTCCCCTCAACACCTAAGATATTGTAGTTCTAATAAGGGTCCTAATCTTCAGCACATCAGATATAAAAAATGTAGTTTGACTGAAAGCTCCCAGAGGGTGGGAACTGTGTATGATTCCCTGAAGGCCGCCATCTTGGTTTCCCCACACCACTAGGCGGTGCCTAAGGTGGCATGCAGCGGGCATGATGACTGTTTTGCTCAGGGCTGTCTGCCTTAGGTCCCAGGGTCCAGCTGTGTCAGCCCGGCCCGTTGACAGAAGCTGGGCTACCAGAGGACTCAAAAGACAGTTTTCAATGAATAGGGAGAAAAAGGACTAAAAAAGGATTTAAAAAACAAAAACAAAAAAACAGACAACCATGAGGCTAAAAGGGCAGGCCCCAAGAGGGCACAAGGGGAGAGGAGAGAGATTGACAGAAGGAACTAGTCACACAATCAACTCTCAAGAAAGGCAGGCTCTGCAAGCTTCTTTTGAGTGTCTGATTCTTCTGCCTCACGGATCTGAGCTGGAAAACTGCAGATTCTGCTGCCGGACTCCCTGTCACCCTAGCCCCAAATGAGCTACAGTAAATTGAGGGGGGCCGGTTTCCCCTGGGGCATCTGCTGGGGCCAGAGGCAGCCTCAGGAACTCCAGCTCAGGCCCCAGCAAACTGGAGAATACAGCTGTTGTCACTGTCACTGGGGTCCTCTGGGGTGCGGACTACTCCAGAGAGCCCTGCATGGGAACAGGATACGGTGGGACCTGTGTGGTCCGCTTAACTAGTCAGTGGCTATGTCCCTGTTTCTTCTTGTCCAGACAGCCATGGGAAATGCCAAAGAGATGCTCTGAAGCTCACTCTCCCCAGGGTGGGGTAAGGGAAATGTGTGGAGAGAGATGTGAAGAACATCAGCAGGACAAGAGAGGGAGCTGACAGCAGGCACGCATGGGGGCAGAGGCAGGAATGACACACTGGTCACATGCAAATCGATCATGTAGGTCTAAATGGCCAAGCTTTCTCTCTCTGGCTCCTTCTCTCTTTCTCTCTCTTTCCATCTCTCTTCCAGTTACTATCAAAGCAAAATTTATGAAGGGCTCGAGGCATTGGATATTCCTTGTATTTCAATCTAACTTTTTGCAATCTCAAGTGAACAGCTTGGCTGCTTCTGCCTGTCAGGGAATTTAAATTGCAGATGGGACGGTGAGCCAGCCGCGGAGCACGGGCGCAGCCCCGCTGGTGTGCACTGTCATTGCCTAGCAACCAGGCTGGGGAGAACTTCATGAAGCAGCCGAAAGTTCCACTCTGGAAAGTGCCCTGGACCCAAGGCACCTGGTGGGAAAAAAGAGGGTGTTTCCACAGAGGAGACACAGCCAGGTGAGAGGTCTGCTCATGTTACCATGAGGGTCCAGGAAGGCAGCCAGGGAAACTACCAGCCCCACTGCCCACAGCTGCCATCATTAGTGTATCTGTCTTTGACACCGAATTCTCACTAGTCTCCACAGGGCTTTCGACATTCCATTGTCTTGGAGATGGTTTGAAAACCAAAGATGCTTCCCTTTTTCTCTATGTGCTCCTCACACCACACACGCCAAGAGCAACTGGAGAGAGGCGGGAATGAATAATGCAGACACGCTAACTCACACCATAGTTGTACACACAATCCCATGCGTAGATAGGCTCTTATACTGAAGACCTGACCACCGGCCAATGCCCACAGCAGGCTAAAAGGAGGAGCAAACCCATTAAATCTGCTTCCACTTCGACCTCGCTGCTCCAGGATGGAATGTATATGATTATGGCCTTCAGCCATGATCAGTCAGTGTTGACTCAGTAAAGCATTTGCTGCACTTAGCATCCTGGGCTGAAAGGAAAGAACACCCCAAATGTGCTTAAGATCGTAATCAAGGCATATGCTTCTACTTAAGTAACCAGCCTTGAGAATAAAATGCAAACAGCAGTGTGTCTCTTTGGCAAAGTGAGCGCATACTGGTGTTCCACCAATCTGAGGCCTAACATAGCGTCCACACACGCTCATGGAGAGACAGTCCCACATCAGACTCCCCTCTCTAGCCTGTGTCCAGGAGATAGCTAATGTATTTACTGGCTTCCTAGTATAGGTTGAACTGTCCCTCTCTACAAAAAAAAATAAAGAGAGAGAGAGATGTTGAAGTCCCGACCCTCCAGTTTCTCAGAATGTGACCTTATTTAGAAACGGAGTCATCGCAGATATAATTAGTTAGGATGGAGTCATCTGGCATAGGGTGTCCTATATGACTGGTGTCCTAATAAGACAGGATGGCCACATGAGGACACAGAGACACAGGGACAAAGCCACGTGAAGATAAAGGCAGTTTGGACTGATGCACCTGCAAACCAAGGAAAGTCAAGGAGGGATGGCCACCACCAGGAGCCAGGAAAAGGCAAGGAAGGATTCCCCCCTCCACGTTTCAGAGGGAGTGTGGCCCTGCTGATACCTTGATTTTAGACTTCCAGCCTCCAGAACTGGGAGATAACACAGTTCTGCTGTTTTCAGCCACCCAGTTTGCAGCCCAAGGAAATACAGAGTTTGCTTTTCATTATTCTGTTGAAAGGGACCAGAAAGGCCCATTTGCTGAAAGTGGCAGCTTGGAGTGACATAGGAATGAGTCTGCACACAGGACAGAGCTCGGGCCTTCTGGATGCAGAGGCTGGCATAGAGCTTGAGGGCTTGAAAATCTTTGTGACATGGGCCAGAGACATGGATGTTAACTTTTTGGCTAACTTGTGATTTTTTTCATTAGACATCTGTTCAGTAGATGATCCGTGGCCTTTAAGCATACTGTGGGGGAGCAGTGCTTTTGGAAGTGCTGAGGCCAGCGGAGGGCCTTGTGTTCCTCAGACCTGTCCATCCCCCTCACTGGGCTCTCCTCAGATGCCGCCCAGTTCTGTCATTTAGCCTGGCCTGCTCCTCCAGCAGAGTGAACATCCTCAGGGCCGACACCATGCCATGTCCGTCAGTGGATCCCAGAGAGTGCTGTGTACTTAATGGGTGCTCAATGTATGCGTGGTAAATTGGTGGATGAGGCAGAAAAACACAAAAATCATGATCTGCACAGACTCCTAGTGAGCCACCAGTGGAATTAGCACCCAAATCCACTTATTTCTGAATTCTTATTACTGCTGTATTATCAGTACCCCCATTTGACGTGAAAATAATTGTATTTTTTTTTCCTTTTAACTCATTCAAGGTAAGTTCACATTGGCTACCTGATGGAATTCCATGAGGTGGGTCTAGTGGGCGTGATCAGCCCTGCGGTCGGAGACTGAGACAAATATGGGATCTGAGCACCAGACCTGTCAGGAAGCTGCACATGGAGGCAACCAAGAGTTGGGAGAAGATGGTTCTAGACCCTCTCACCCCTAACCCTGCCTGAGTATCCATGTCGCCAGCCTGGTAAATGAAGGTATGCCTTTGACATTCTGCATATGACTCTGGCCTCCGATCTCCCAGCTGTGGTAGACACAGGAAGGTGTCACCCAGGCCCCTCTTCCAGGGTCAGCAGAGCCCCCCTGCCCCACAGGCAAAAGCTCCTCCAAGGTCAGCCTCAGCTAAGGGGACCGAGCGAGGCATGGACACTGAAGCCTGGGTCGTTTGTCCCCATGAGCAGTTCGCAGCCGAGAACCCGCAGGCATCTGGGGACCCACATCATAGATTCAGTTCAACTTGTTCCTCTTCCCTACCCTAAATCCTCCCCCTCCCTCCACAAGGGTGCCAATCCCTAAAAATCCTCTTGGAGCCCAAACTCCGCCCCAGCAGCTGTGTCCAGATGGTCCAAACAGCAAACCAACTCACTCCTCTGCAGCCTTTTTTCAAATTGTGGTACATAACCTAAACTTTACCTAAACATACATAACCTAAACATACATAACCTAAACTTTACCACTTTCACCACCTTTCAGTGTACAGCTCAGTGGCAGCAAGTCCACCCACATCACTGTGGGACCATCCCCTCCGCCCACCTCCAGGTTTTCACCTTCCACAACTGAAACTCTGCCGCATTAAACACTAACTCCCCACTTCTCCTCCCCCAGAACCCACCACCCGACCTTCTGTCTCTATGAATTTGATGACACGAGGTATCTCTGGAAGTGGAATCACACAGTATTTGTCACTTAGTGCGATGTCTCGATTCATCCACGTTGTAGCAGGTGTCAGAACTCCCTTCCTTTTTAAGGCTGAATGATACTCCATTGTACGTATGCACCCCATTTAGTTCGTCCGCCCCTCTGTCGCTGGAAACTCCAGTTGCTTCTGCCTTTAGCTATCGTGAATCATTCTGTGCACATATGGTTTTTATCTCACACCAGCTCCCCCCCATATACAAATGGGCCGTCCTAGCCCCTGTGAGAATGACCAAGAGCTAAGAGGAACGGCAGGTATCTTCAGAACGTTCTAGTCACAAGGTAAAAAGGGGTGATTGCTCCAGTCCCCCTCTGCCTCAAGGATGGTTAGCTGGCAGTGTCCCGGGCGGAGTCACAGGTGGAGACAAAGAGACAAGGCAATATTTGTTTTCCAAGGTGTAGAAGTAGGGTCCACAAGGTGAGATGTGAGAAACGATGGGAAAGCAAGGGGGGCAGCCCAGAAAGGGCTCATGTCCTCAGTCCTTTCTGGGCCATCTGCCCCCTATAACACTACCTGCGACATTTCCTGCAGAGGTCACAGGAGGTGAACAAGGGGCTCCCCACCCTGCAGTTTGCCTTGCCCAGCACCCCCTATCCACACAGCCAGGGAGAGACTGAGGAAGATTGATACATTCAAAATAATAATCCCTGACCTTTTCTAGAAAAGATGATTGAATGCATTAACCCAACCACCTGGAATGCCTGATGTGTGCCAGGCACAATGCTAGACATATGCCACTTTGCCACTGAGATCCCCTTTCCACCAGCTGGGGAAACCACTGCCTGCATCTCCAAATAGAAGGGGACAGAATAACCCAACCAAGCACAGGATAAGTGCCCGAGTAGGTGTCCTTTTCGGGAGGTAGACTGTCTCTCACTAGACCTCTGTTCCTTGACTCTCAGGGCACTCCCCAATTCCTCTGCCCCATCTATTCATCCATTCAGTTATTTCATAGCTGTCCTTTCATCTGCCAGGCACCATGTGGGGGAAGAAAAGGTAAGAATGCCTGCCCAGGGGGGTAAGAGGAACCCCACAGACACACATGATAAAAAATGTTGCTCAGTAATGAAGATCTTCTCTCATCTCAAAACTCAAGTGGAGCCTCTGGCCCAAGTCCAGGCATATAAGCACACACTGTCCCTGCCCACGTGGGGTCGGCGGTCAGCAGGTTCGGGAGTGCTACTTCTGGCTGCTCTCGGTCAGAAACCTTGGGCTGAGCAGCACTGTTCAACCATCAACAGAGCAGTGGGCCACCCCTGACCTTCAGAGAGGCTCTCCACTATGTCCCTAATACCCACCTATGCACCAATCCGCCCTGAAGAAACCTCGGGGGCCACCCATCCAAGCAGGGACTTGGCTGCCAGTTATCATCTCCAAAAGGAAGGGAAAATCCAAACTGACGGCATGCGAGCTTCCCCTCTGCCCTGGAAATTCCGCTGCCTGTCACACACCAGGCATGATGTATAGGAATAATAAGGCCCCTTGAATTACCCATTAAGTGCTGTCAGCAAATCATATGAATTCTTTTTTAATATTGCACATATCTGGCCCCTGGAAAATGATGATGATGCCATCCCCCCACCCCAGCTGGATGATAAACCGGGCAGCACTGCTCCTTCCTCAGAGCCATCTCTGGGCAAAGGCAAAGAAAGGAAGCGGGAGAGACCGCCCACACACGCGTTCCTGCATCTCAGGCTTTGTGCCTGTGCTCCCCTGGCTGCCTTGGCAGAGAAGGGAGGGTTCACAAACTACCCTACCTGGTATCTCCCTCCAGCCAACCCTCATGGCTTCCTGGAGAGCACGGCTGCCCCATAAATGTCATGTGCTCAGAGTCACCTTCCCGACGTCCCCATCTAAACCAGGTACCCTCCACGACTCTCCCTCCAAACCCCTGCATTTCCATTCCTGGCATCCCACCTGTCGGCTTGTTCAGTGCATCACTCATGAGACACCGTGTCATGTGACGGCAGGAACCATGGCTGTCTTGTTCATAATTCAACTGGCAGGGCCTAGAACACTGCCCAGCACACAGCGGCACTCAGGAACCATTTGCTGAGTAACTTCATAGAAATGCTCAATAAATCCTGATCCGGTGAACTGAGCCACATTTCCCAGAAAACCAGCACGTCTAGAACTTCAGTGTGCATCAGAATTACCTGGAAGTCTGGTGTCACCAGTGACCACTAGGCCAATTCAGGAGGTCTAGGGTGGGAGGGTCTGTGTTTGCATTTCCATCCAGCTCCCAGGGGACTGCAAGTGCTGCTGGTCCAGGAGCCCCACTCAGAAAATCCCATCCTGAAAGAATTAGCCATAAATGCAGACACCCTTTTCCTGCCCTTCTGCCTTCTGGTCAGATTTATTGGTGCCGTCCTTATGAATACAAGTAACAGAAGCAGAAAACCGGGCTTTTGGGGACCAGTCTGACCGATCAGAACAAAATTATTCTTATCCCCCATAGTGGGAAAGCAAATTGAGGCCAATGGATGCAAAGTGAGGTAAGTTGTTCAGGAAGTCGTGGCAGAAAAGACACAGAACCCTGTGTACCAGATACACAGCCTCCTATTCCAATCATCGAGCTGCACTTTTCTGACACCAACTGTAGAAATGAGTTGGCTTCCAAGTGGCTTATTAGAGAACAAATTATTCCCTGTTTTGCCACTCTTTCCATTTGAGTTAATCTGCAAGTCTAAAGTCCAAGCAGGTGCCAGAGTTATTCCTGCAACTGGCACCAAATTGCGTTCAGAAAGCACAATTAGCACTTCGTTAATGTGCCTCGGAATGGGATAATCTACATATTACCCAAAGGTGGCCTTGGTCCCCACTGCACTTTACCGTAATGTGCCAACGTCCAGGTTGCCCTGCTAACAGACCTTTGCAAACCCCAGCACCTGCCAGGCAGCAATCCTGACCTCCTCAATTACGCAGAGCAAGAAGGACACCCTGGCAACAGAGCTAAGAGTCCAAGACGCATTCTGACTTCTTCCTCCTCCTGCTCTTTCTCTTCCTGAACTATTCAGTCCACACACCCGTGGGGGTGGGGAGCAAAGTAGGCACTTGTGCCAGGGTGGAGGGGAGATGCAGAGGCCCAGAACGGGGTGCTGGAGCCCAAGTGGGGAGAGGAAGGCCCCTACCGAGGGGCAGCTCAGCTCAGAGTCTGGAGCCTGAGCACTGGGAGAGATTTCTACAGACTGGGGCCACAGGGAACAGCCAGCATGGGATGTGGGAACCTGAGAGCATTGGGAAGGGCTTCGAACCAGGCTGAGGGGGCAGCATGGCAGAGTCTAGGAGGCCAAGTTGGATGACGAGGGCATCTGTGCCAGGAAAGGGTGTGGGGAGCAATGGAAGATGGATCACATGCAGAAGCTGACCAAATAAGAAAATGCATCAGAGACAACAGAAGCCAGATTTCCCACTGTGAAAGAACGAAGCTACAAACATAAAGAGAAAGGAGGGCGCCTGGGTGGCTCAGTCAGTTGGGTGTCTGCCTTCGGCTCAGGTCATGATCCCAGGGTGCTGGGATCGAGTCCCACATTGGGCTCTCTACTCAGTGGGGAGTCTGCTTCTCCCTCTGCTCCTCCCCCCAACTGGCGCACTTGCACACTCTCTCTCTCTCACAAAAATAAGTAAATAAAATCTTTAAATATATATATATATTTATATATAAAATATATATAAAATATATATATAAATATATTAAATATATATATATATATATATATATATATATAAAGAGGAAGGAAACTAAAGTGAGTTCTGAGGCATTAGGCTGGAATTTGCGGTAGCTCTGTGAACCCATGGTTTTCAGTATAGTGAGAGATAAATATATAAATACAGATACAGCTATATAATAAGTACACACACCTCTATGTAAACACACATGCAGATATTTCTCCCTTCTGTCCACCAAGAGGGCCCAGGAGCCACCCAAATATCAATGAGCACACTTAGCCCCCAGATCTTGGTTTCTCAATCATTCTCCACCGAAAGGAACCGGGATGCTTGGACAATGAGGGATTCCAGCCAGGAGCAGGGACAGTGCACGATGAGCCTGGACACCTCACTACACCGGAGTAAGAAGTACTCAGGGAATGGACACCAAAGCCAGCTTGAAAGGATTCCTACCAGGCAGTTCTAAGACACTGTATCAAAATAAATACTGATAGTAAGTTACAATCTATTGTCCAAAATATGAAACCACAGGTTCATACTAAATAAGTGAAGAGATGGAAGTTTGGTAAGGAATGGGATATTTACCTAATCGTAAACTATCTCCATGCACAGGTATTATAAAGGAGAAGGGAGTCCTTCTGCATTGGAGAAAGGTGGCAGACACACCTTAAGTAAGAGATAGAAGTTACTATCAACAGGACTGAGACAGATCAGAATCATGTGTCCCCTGCTAAGATGCAATGCGTCTTACAGATTCTCCCACTCTCAGGCACATTGACGAAGTGCTAATTGTGCTTTCTGAATACACATTCACAGCATCACTTCATGAAACTCCTGCCAAAGATGCATGGTCTGAATTTAATCATGAGAAAACATCAGACAAACCGAATGTGAGGGACATTAATCAAAACAGTTGGCCTGGAGCCTTCGAAAGTGTCAAGGTCTTGAGAGTTAAGAGTAAGACTGGGGGTCTGCTCCAGATTCAAGGAGATTGTAGGGACACCACAGTGAAACGCAGTGTGTGTGAGCTTAGACTGGATCCTTCTGCTACCAAGATCATCACTGGGGCAGCTGGCAAAACTTGACCAGGGTCTGAGGATCTTAGTGACATATCCATTTATTTCCTGCCTTTGATGATTGTTTATGGCCACGTAAGAGCATGTCCTTGTTTGTAAGATACATAAAGTGTTCATAGGTGATAGGCATTATGTCAGCAACAAACTCTGAGATCATTCAGGAAAAAGAAAGGGTTTTTTTGCACTGTACTTGGAGCTTTTCTATATGATTAAGATTGCTTCCAAAAAACCATTCAAGAAGCTATAGCAATGGTGACAGCAAAAGATTTGAGTCTCCTTCAGCCAACATTGTCTGGCCATGCTCTCGATGAGCTCAGTCTGCCTGAGGACACTGAGGGAGTCAGCCTCATGCCACTGTGGTGAGGTCATCATGGCTGTGCCCACCATTTAAAATAGCTTGAGTGGAAGAGTAGCTGAGGGGAGGTCAGTGGACTCTGTCTGTGCCTTCCTGAGCCCTGCATTGATTTGGGAAAGGACTCAGGCTACTCAAACTGGAAAGACAGAAGCCTCTATCACTGACATGAAAAGAAAGCCGTGTCCTGGTGTCCTGTCCCATCTCTGGTCCTCATGGGTGTTCTCCCCTTAGGGCTCCACCCTGAGAGGCTTTGCCGCCTGCTCCTCCTCCTCCTGAGGAAGGCTGGCACGGCAGGGCTCTCTATGCTGGAGCACATACTGCAACCAGTGTGCTCCTCTCAGGGCTCTGACCTCCTGAAGCCTCTTTCAGTGCAGACTTGGGAATGCCACAGTGTGTGTGCCACAGTTGTGAATACAGCAAAGACTGACTGACTCACACCCAGGACAAGGCAAGGGGTCTGAAAACCATGCTGTGAGAAGGTAAGACTCAGCTACCTTTAAGTATTTAAGGAGATGGCCAAGGAAGAGGCTGGATTTTTCTCGTATAGCTTCAGATTAAGAACTAGAGCCGATGGAGGAAGATGAAAGGAAGGAATTTTCTAGCCCTGGATCTCTCCAAGACAGCCCACGTGCCCTCCGTGGGCTGAGACCCCTGCCGTGGGCAGGCAGACACGGAAAGACCATCTGTAAGGGGAGCTGCAGCTACGACCTTTCCAATGTCAGGATTCCAGGGAAGACCAGCTGATCCTGGCAGGGCTCAGAGTAGGAAGAGGAGCCAGAGGTTCGAGGAGCAGAGTGAAAGTGGCCATTCCTGGGCTTTGCTCAGGCCAGCAGGACAGTCCCACAAAGCCAGAGCACCCCTCTCTCAGCAGCAGCACACCCTCTGCTACACCCCCACCCCCACCTCGCTTCTCCAGCATCTAAGGTGAGTAGACACAACACAAACGCTGAGGTCAGGATTTCTGAGAGAGGACCAGGATTTCACAGCACCTCAATGCATTGTGTCTAGGACACAGTGGCCTCCCAGCTGTGTGGCTTCACCCCCACCACCACGGAGGCTGCCCCAAATTCCAGCTTGGCCCAGAGTCCCACCTGTTCCAAAATACCTCTGGTCTCTCCGAAAGGCAAGGTGGATCACCTGCCTAATAAACCCTTGGCCTCATCCCTCTATTACCAGTATCTCCTACTTCAACCCTCGATTCTGTCCCTTAAGCATCACACAAGTGAACAAGGTTCAGACTGCAAGTTACAGCTACTGAGTGGAGCGGGACACTGCTCTTCCTCCCATTTCACCAAGAACTGGTGAAAGGATAAAAGGATATCTGAGCCCTGGAAAGAAAGCATAGCTGCTGCGAGTTTTGTTGTCATCATCGTGGTTCACTTGGAGACCAAGTTTAGGCCAGCGTGGAAAGTTTTCCATGGAAAAACTTGTCATCCATTGTATAGGCTAGACTTGTCCAATTTGCATCCAATTTGAATTCACTGCTTCGGTTGCATTGATTAAAAGAAGCAGACACCATGATTTTAAGAAGGCAGAGGAAGGGGGCGCCTGGGTGGCTCAGTGGGTTGGGCCTCTTCCTTCGGCTCGGGTCATGGTCTCGGGGTCCTGGGATCGAGCCCCGCATCGGGCTTTCTGCTCAGCGGGGAGCCTGCTTCCCCCTCTCTCTCTGCCTGCCTCTCTGCCTGCTTGTGATCTCTCGCTCTGTCAAATAAATAAATAAAATCTTTAAAAAAAAAAAAAAAAAGAAGGCAGAGGAAGGGGCTTTTCAATAGCACGTGGAGATGATGTTAGAGCTTATTGGATTGTCACATTGGATACATTATTCCCCAGGGACCTGAATAAAGAATTAGAGCAGTGAGATCTTATTTGACATCTGATGTTTCAATTTCCCAGGCAACATTATGCCTGTTGAGGTTTCAGCTTGGATGCAGTACCAAGCGCACTCAGTGGCCAGCCCCTCCCTTCTCAACACACCCCACTATGAGTTTTAAGGAAGGCCAGTTCAGATTTATTAGACATTTTTATTATTCGACTTATACCCCACCCAAATCTACTGGTACAAATCATTTCTACATAACCCATGTATTCATGTCAGATATAGTTAGCAGATTTGTGTCTCGGAGTTTATCTAGTAGCAAAGCCCAAAGTTGACAACAACTGACAGCCATTTTTTTTTTTCTGGAAACTATGTTTAATTTACTTCTGTACTATTTCTGCCACACTTCACATTGCCCGGTACTGCTAACCGAGAACCCCTCTCCGCGGCGTCATCTGCCCCAGGTGGAAATGCACGTGAACGTGCCATCGGCAAGAGAGGACAGTGGGCTGGACTGGCAGCCCTGAGCCCTGGCCTCTGTGCTGGCTCTGCCGCTAACTTACCCAGAACCTCTGGAGAATTCCCTGGAACTTCCCTGCCTCTGTGATCACACCTGTTCTGTTTACTTCACAGAGGAATGGGGAAGAGGTAACGAGATCATGGATATGAAAATGCTCAGAAAAATAGGAAATGCCCTAAATCTATGAAGTTAGGCATTGTGCCGTTAGAATCAGGTTTAGAAAATGGGGTTTGAACACTGGGCTATAAAGCAAAAGGAGGTCTGGGCCACACTTTGGCCTCATTCCTCATCTTCCAGGTAAGAAAGTGGGTACCGTGGGGTGTCTCGGCTACTCACAGAACAGCGGAAGAGCCAGTCAGGTTTGCATGAGACACTGAAGGCTCATGCTATACCTGAATTTCCACCCCATGACCATCTGGCTTCTGCCTAATTATCTGATCTAACAGGGAGCTCGCTTCCTCAAAAGCAACTCCCTCCACCTTCGAAAGGCTTAGGAAAGGGAAGGGGAAGAAATTTCTGTGGCCTTTTTACTTCCAAGCACTGGTCCAAGTGATAGTAATGGTGCCCCAGGGACTGCATCTGCTCCCGCTTCTGTAAGGGATTTGGCCGGCTAGGTGGTTCTCTGTGAAGCTCCTCTTCTCCAGGCTACGTATCTCTAGTTTCTTTGTTCACCTCTCACATGAGTCCCTTTGTCATCCTGGTTACCATGCAATCAACATGCTCTCATTTGTCCAGAAACAGCTCCCGGCTCCTCTCTTCGTCATGGCCACCTTGTCCTTGGAAGCTAACAGGACATTTGGGACCTGTTCGGACACCTTCAGTCTGAGCAGCTAATGTCAGCAGCTCTTGAAATTCAGCAGTAAGCCGGGGGTCAGGCATAGACAAGCAGAGCGTCCCGTGTTCCTAGTCTACTGTTGACACCTGGCAAAAAAATTAAGGCCTTGAAATAACCCAGAGAGGATGACACAGAGCCTTCGGCTTGGCTGGGCGCTGGTCAGGGGCCTGCCCTCCTCCTAAGAAGCACCCTGCACTTGTGGAAGAGGGAAGGAAAGACCCGTTGCCATGGAGACCATTGGGTGGCCTAGACTGCCTGCAGTCTGTGAGGAAAAGGCACTGGGAAGGATCATAGTGAGATGCAGGAATTCACCCACAACTGCGACCCAACCCGCCACAGGCAGTCACCAAGCCAAGCAGAGCCTGGGCTGTTTCCATCACGGTCCAGGAGGGGGCAGGCCTGGCATGAGCTGTCCCATAGGAGGGTGGGAGGCCTTCAGGTGTGTGCATGGGATACATGTGTGCAGTGTGTGTCCATGTGTGTCTGTGGGATGTGTGTCCCTGTGTGATGACCCAGGATCAATGCCTCCTTGAACCAAGCCTCTTTCTTTCTGGGCACAACAGTGATATTAACTCTCTTGGAGCAGCTGGAGGGTGATGACTTGAGGCTTAGCTAGTCACTCCTCTGTGCCCCAGAGCACTTTGCACATGCCTCCATTAGCACTAATTACACAGTGCTCTAATTATTTGTTTTCACATCTGGCTCCCCCACTGGAGCAGCTCCAGCCCAGGGGCTCCATCTTGTTTTTATGTCCCTGATTCCCAGCACGGCATTGTGTCCCTGGCACATAGTAGGTGTCCAGTGTAAATGCTGCCTGGCTGACTGAATCTCTGCCAAGGACAAGATCAGAGCATTTGGATTGAATACAGCAGCATGCAAGATCAAGGCTCTGTTCAAGCGGCATCCATGGGGTTCTTGTTATATGGGGCAAGTGCTGCAATGCATCCCTGGCACACGCCAAGTGAGAGGAACACACAGACTGTGGCCCTCCCTCCCTTGTGGCAGGGACACGGCCGCAGAGGCGAGCATGATCTGCTCTGGTCAGTGACCGTGCTTCCGATGAGAGCAACCTCTCCACCGGGGCATCCACTTTGCAGGTTACCAAGGGAAGGACTTATCTCATTTCACATTTAAATAGTTGTTTTAATTTATATACAGTGCATCCACTCTTTTTGGTTGTACACGTTCATGCATTACCAAATTCGTAGAATTGAGTTAACTACAAGATACAGAAGCTGTCCGTCATTGGTCTCTCTTGTTTGGCTTTGTTAAGTAACTACTCATATTTTATCTGGTCCCATTTTTATGTCATATCCGCTTTCAGAGACCTGTAACTGGAATCTGAGTCAGTTCTGTCCAGTGACTTAATCAGATTTGCCCCTCCTTTGAGTCCTATTTGACATTTCAGAGCAAGGGAGGACAGTGCAGCTAAAAGGAGCAAAGTGCGGTATGCACCCACTCACCCTGAGAAAGGAGTTTTCCTCTAGAATCCTCTGTAATCGGAGGGTGCATACAAGCCAGAGAAGGAATCCCAGGAGGATGGACTTGGCCCTACACCACTGGTGTACTCCTGGAAAGTTATACCTGATTCCAATTTTATCAAAAAAATCTATCACTCTATGTTTCTGCTGGTCACCAATCCTCAGCCCCCAACTCCCTCATCCTCCCATCCACCCGCGCACCCCTCAGGGTTTCAGATAAGCAGAAAATTGAATAAAATTGCTTGCCAATAAACTTGAATGTAGTGGAGAAATTGCTATTATTTAGAAGGAACTTTTAAAAATCACTTCTTATAGGAATAATATTTCCCTAGGAAAATAAGCATATGCGAGCACTTTTTTTTTAAAACCACAAAAGGTTGGAATTTGTATATTCACATTACGTCGCTCTTCAAAGCAGTTCTGTGGGATGTTGTTGACCCCTTCCAAGTTTGCTGCTATTATCCGAAACACTGTTGGAACTCTGCCTTGGAAACTGCCTCCAGAGTCAATATATGAGCCACACAAGAAAACCAGCCTCATTTTTCAAGTCACATATGTTTTTGTCAAATATATTTTCCCCTCCCCAATACTTGAGGGCTGGTCTCCACTGATTTTCATTAACCTAATGTCCAACCTCAAGGTCAGGAATAGAGCAGTCTAGCATCATTAATTTGGAACCCGCTATTTTGGAATAAGAAATAATTCAGCCTGTGAACTTCAACATACACTTGCTGTTTTTGAAGGAAGGATTTGGTAAGCGAACTAATCATATATGTAAATTTGAAGGAAACTATTTAAAGCTACTTTAACAAATAAACTCCTCAAGCATTGTCAAGTACACCTTAGATTAAAGCACCCTTTACAAAACATATCTGTAGATTGATTACAAATTGTCTTTATTAACCAAAGATATCCCTCCATGGACTTAGAGGGAACCTTATTTAGTTGACCTGTTTCCTGTTACTGTAGGCACTTGAATGTAATGAAGCTGCATCTCTCTAAAATGATCTCATAATTCAGACTTTTTGCTGCACTCCAGCAAATTCAGACCAAATTTCCTCAAATTAGTCTGAATTAATGAGGTCTGATTGGACTAGATCGAACCATATGAAATCAGCGCTATTTAACCATTTTTGACCTATAAAAATGGCAATTTTATGTGACCCAATCTAATATATTTCTTTCCTGGTGCTCCTTTCCAAGGAACAAAAAGCATTCTACATTCCCAGGCTTTCTTTGTATAATTTAAAGATACAAGTAGGAAAAGGGGATTGGCTGCGTCAGGCCCCGACCCCTGCCCCTCGGTTCACAAGTACAGAGATCGGAAGATTTCGCAGAAGAAAGTCATTCAAAACAACTGCTGCAAAGTGGGATTCAAAGAATACTGGGGGCACCTGGGCGGCTCAGTGGGTTAAAGCCTCTGCCTTCGGCTCGGGTCATGGTCTCAGGGTCCTGGGATCGAGCCCCACGTCGGGCTCTCTGCTCAGCAGGAAGCCTGCTTCCCCCTCTCCCTCTGCCTGCCTCTCTGCCTACTTGTGATCTCTCTCTGTCAAATAAATAAACAAAATCTTTCAAATAAATAAATAAAACAAAAATAAATAGAACTTAACAAAACGATCTCTGATGCTTTCCCATCATGCCACATGGCCTCTCTATGCCAGTGTGCTCCAAGCAGTTGGGTGGGCAATCTAGAAATCACTTCAGGGACAGAATGCACCTTGCCTGCCCATAAGCGTAACCCATTAGAGCCCAAGAGAGTCGACTCTGTCTGTGTGAACAAAATCTCCAATGTGAGACTCTGAAAGGCTCGGGATAAGAGGGGAGCAAATTAAAGTTTAATAGAATGGAACGTCAGGAAATGGACAAATGTAAATTAGGATAGGGAGACAGAAATTATTCTCATTTTTACAAGGCTCCTCATTAACTTATTTGATGGCATTCTGAGAATTTGTTTAAGAAATGCAGGGATGTGTAGACTCAAGAGTTCGAGAACGACTCATCTCTGCTTCCGGGCAAGGAAATGGATCTGCACTACAGCAATAAGGGTTTCTGATGAGTATTAGGAACTTTCTAGATCATGAAGGTTAGAAGAAAATGAGCGGGTGCAGCAGAAAGCGGCAGATCGAGGAATGTCTCTATTTGGAGGTATCACAGAAGAGGAGCCCTACTTTGGGAGATCAAGGGTCGACTCTGTTTTCATTTGACACTGCCCGCCTTTTGCCAGAGCCCACGGTGGCTGGTGACAGACTGGTGCCCCTTGGCCACGCGGCACCTCTTGAAGTAGCTGTGACCACTGGGAAGCAGGCAGACAAGCATCCTCTGCGGGGCTAGGGAGCTCATGCAGCCCTTGGACAGCTCCTCCAAGACTATCCTTCTTAAGCCTGCTGTAGGAGCCTTGCAGGGCTTTACCACCGCTGAAGCATCTACTTCCCGAAACAGAAAAGGAGCAAGAGCTACGTGCAGCGTAGGGCATCTCCTCCGCACTGTGAGAGACAGGGGAAGAGGGGGAGTGATCTGTGTTTAGTTTATTTTTAACTAAGTAACATACAGATGTGGAGGATGAAAATTCGAGGTAGATTTGAGAAGCTACAACCTTGCCCCATGGAGCTGCTACAAAAGGCGCTCTCCAGGGGCCAGCCCAGCTCACGTGCCCTGCATTACGGAGAGGGAGCGCTTCCCACTCTCATAAAGCCAAACAAACCCGCCACTTGAGTCCCCATCTCTCAGCGACTTGGGTGCAGAGTGGTAGTTTATGGCAACAGAATTAATGTGGCTCTAAAGGTAATTTGAAAACGCCAAGAGTAGCGAATTATCACATGAAAATGCAAATTGTTCCTTATCTGGGCTGTTCCACAGATGCTATGATTCATCATTGACTGTTCAGCTGTATTTCCAAGTAAGATCTCAGTGAGAAGGGTAGAGAGGCAGGGCCCAGCCATTCTGCCTGGAGAGATTTATAGCTCCTTTTATCCAGATGTAAAGCACTCGGTGTTTGGTGGGAATATTAAACCTATAAAATCTCAATCTATCATATAGTTCTTATTTGAAGAGGGCCAAAGGACACACAAGGATATACTTCTGTCCTCCAAAATTTCCTCTCTCCAGTCATGTACACACCTTCACACAGTTCACCCTTCCCTTTGTTTTCCTACCTGAGTCAAGGCAAACTCTTTCATCTATCCACCCATCCATCCACCCATCCATCCAAGAGTTTCCTTTCTATCTTTATGCATTTTTAGTGGGTGTTTTGATAACTCCAACAAGCCTTTACTGCTGGCCATATACATGGTTTCTGATTAAGAAAAGGGATCCAAGGGGCGCCTGGGTGCCTCAATCGGTTAAGTGTCTGACTCTTGATTTCAGCTCAGGTCATGATCTCAGAGGTGAGAGATGGAGCCCCACGTTGGGCTCCCCACTCGGCAGGGAGTTTGCTCAAGATTCTCTCTCTCTCCCTCTCCCTATGCCCCTTACCCCTCTAAAATAAATTTTAAAATCTTTTTAAAAAATGGGGGGAAGAAAAGGGATCCAAGTGAGTTTTCCCAATTTTTCTTTTCCTAGCACTTGCAAAAGATGCTTCTTAAAAAAGGAGACACAAAACTTGAGAACTGGACCAGGGCTCAGTGTGTGAATAGAAAGCAATCATCTAAAAGCTGGAATGCAAGGGAAGCCATGCCTTACTTAGATGGGTCAGGAGGTAACTCTGACACAGCACTCTCTACACGCCAGCCTGGTTCTCAGTGCTCTGTGAATATTAAATCATCTACTGAGCCCAGTGGATGGGTGTCGCCCTGAGTGAAAGTCACTGACACATCACACTCCACTTCTGGAAACTATCATGGAGAATAATCACTTAAGCTCAGGGTGCTCCCTGAAAGGACCACACTCTGGGCCTTATGTGCAGCCCCTGTACATCCTAGTATGGGACAAACTAGGATCCGGGTGACTGAGCAGCTAAATGGGTGGTTTTCCAGCTTCCCCACATTCCTTTATAAATCCTTGTGTGTCCTTGCAATTGTCTGTGAGTCTCTTCCTTACAATCAGAGAAGCCTGACCATTAAACAATCACACAAAAGGTTATTCCACAAATAACTTCCTGGGCACCAGGATTGCAGGCAAAGAATTCCTACAGGGGAAGGGTGGGTGGTCACGCCGGAAAGGGAGGCTGTGGCCAGCACCAAGCTATATTGGGTTTTCCAGGGCTGCCTTAACAAACTGGGTGGCTTAGAAGAGCAACATATCAAATGCAGCTGGCAGAGTTGTGTCATGCATCCCCATCACACTTCCCACCCCTCTGTCCCTTGAATAACTCAGTTTTAAGAAAGGCACGGAGTTTCTCCTTTCCTTAAACACACTGGCTATCCTCTCAGGATGAAGTTGCACTGAGGATGAGTTTGTGACCATCCTTCTCATGCAGTAATACTCACCCCTCCTAGACTTCTACATGCTCCACCCTACCCCTTCCCCTCAAGACCCCCTACCCCAGAAGACAGCAGTATTCTACACCATAAGAAGTGACAACTGGTTGGACCACCTGTGGAAGGTCATCTAGTACTTTCCTCAACTCTCTGAATCTCAATCAGGCAGAGCAGGTATCAACTTTCTAAGTCAGCTTTAATCAAGTGTAATTCACATACAATAAAACTCACCAAATTTTAGTATCTAATACGGTGAGTTTTGGCAAATATACACAGACATGCAACTACCACCACACTCGCAATACAGAATATTTCTGTCACAATCAAAAGTTACCTTGTGCCTCTTAGTCCCCAGTCCCATTGCCCTACCTCTTTGGCAACCAGTGATCTGCTTTCAGGCTCCACAGTTTTGCCTTTTCCAGAAAGTGATATAAATGAGATGATAAACTATGTAGTCTTTTGTGCCTGGATTTCTTCATGTATCACAATGTTTTTGAGATTCTTCATGTTGTTGCTTAGACCAGAAGTTCATTCCTTTTCATTGCTGAATAGTATGCCACCATGCACATTTGCTACAATTCTTTTATCCCTTCACTTGGCAATAGATATCTGGGTTGTGTCCAACTTGGGGCCAGTAAGAATAAAACTGCTATGAACATCTGAATGTAAGTCTTTATGTGAACATATGTTTTCATGTTTTTCTCAGCATAAATACCTAGGAGTGGGATTTCTGGAAGGAAGAGTAAAAGAATGTTTAACCTTGTAAGCAACTGCTAACCTGCCTTCTGAAGTGGCCATGCCATTTTGCATTGTCAGCAGCAAGGTGTGAGGAGAGTTCATGTTGCTCCACATCTTCATCAACACTCAACATTGTCAGCCCTTTAAATTTTAATGATACTGGTAGCTCACTGTGTATTAATTAGCATTTCCCCCAGTGACTAATAATGCCGATCATCTTTTCATGCGCTCATCTGCTATTCACATATTTTCTTTGGTGAAGTGTCTGTTTAAATATTTCACCCATTTTCTACCATAATGTTTGTCCTCTTAAGTTTTAAGAATTCTGATCCATGAAGATGGTATACATCTCCATTTATTTAAGTCTTTGATTCCTTTCAGCAATGTCTTACAGTTTTAAGTGTGAAGATCTTGCACAGATTTTATTAAACTTTCCATAATTATTTCATATTTTTCTGCACTGTGATGATCCTATAGTTATTCTTTTCTAGACTGATTAATTTTCAAATGCTAAACCAACCTGGTATTCCTGGGATAACCCCACATGGTCAGGATATAGTTTTTAAATGTTGAAGGAACTCGATTTGTTACGATTTTTTAAGGAGATGGTAACTATATTCATGTGGAATATACTTTCCTTTTCTTGTAATGTCTTTGGCTTTGGTATCCAGGTAATACTGGCCTCATAAAAATGTGTTGGGAAGTATTCTCACCTCTTCTATTTTCTGGAAGAGTATGTGTAGACTTGATACTATTTTTCTTTAAATGTTTGATAGAATTAATCAGTAAGGCAACCTGGGCCAGTAGTTTTCTTTGTGGGAAAGATTTTTGTTTTGTTTTGAAAGATTTTTTACTATGAATAAACTTCCTTAATAAATATTGGGCTACTCAGATTACTGCTTTCTTATTAAAGTGAGCTTTAGTAGTTTGTGTATTTCCAGGAACTGGTGTGTTTCATCTGAGTTATCAAACTGACTGGTATAAAGTTGTTTCTTTCTCATTGTTCTTTTAATGTTTGCAAGATTTGCAGTAATGTCCCATTCTCATTCCTGTTATTGGTAATTTTATCTTATTGAAAATGTTTTCTAATTTTCCTTGTGATTTTCCATATAATTTGAACAATGGATTATATAAAAATACATTACTGATTTTCCAACTATTGGGGGAATTTTAAAAATGTATTTCTTTTGTGGATTTCTAATTTAATTCTGTTGTGCCCAGAACACACACTTTATATAAATTTAATCTTCTTCAATTTACTGAGACTTACTTTATGTCCCAGAATACAATCTGGTGAGCACTGGTGAATGTTCTGTGTGCATTTGACAAGAATATGTAGTCTGCTCTTGTTGGGTAGAATGCTTTATAACTATCAATTAGGTCAAGTTTGTTACTAGTGCTCAGGACCCCTTGCCCTTACAGACTTTTTGTCTAACTGTTCTATAAATTTTTGAAAAAGGACTTTCGAAGTCTCCAACTGTAAGTGTGGGGTTTTCTATTTTTCCTTCCAGTTCTATGAGTTTTTCTACACATATTTTGAAGCCATACTTTTAGAAGCCTAGGTATTGAGAATTTTTATGTTTTCTTGGTGAGTTGGCTCTTTTATTATTATGTAATGTACCCTCTTTATCATTGGCAATTTTCCATATCTTAAAGTCTGATGTGTCTCAGCTTTCCCTCAGTTAATGTTAGCATAGCACATCTGTTTCCATCCTTTTACTTTTAACCTCTTGCTCTTTATATTTAATGTGGATTTCTTGTAGGTGCATAGAGCTGGGTTTCCCTTTTTTATCCAACCGACAATCCTTTTATAATTGGAATGTTTAGACTATTTACATTTAATACAATTATTTATATGATTGAATTTCTATCTACCATCCTATTATCTGCTTTCTACTTGTGCCATCTGTTCTTTCTTTTTCTCAGTTTTGTTCTTTTTTATTAATTGTATTTTTTATGAAATCATTTTATGGCCAATATTAGATTATCTCTTCATTTTATTTTTTTAGTGGTTGCCCTACAGTTTGCCAATTTATCCCAGTCTGCTTTCCAATAACATTATATCTCTTCACATAGAGAGTAAGAACTTCACAAGAGTATACCTCCATTTTTTCCTACCCTCTCTTTGGCTATTGTCATACATGTATTTCAGCTGATGCTACTAACCACAAATTACATTGTTATTATCTTGCTTAAAACAGTCAATTACTATGTAATGCATTCAAAAATGAGAAACAATTTAGTTTATATCTATCCATATATTTTCCACTTACTGAACTCTTCATTCCCCTGTATAGGTACACGTTTTCATATTTTCATATCTCTCCTGCCTGAAGAATTTAATTTTATTTTTAGTGCAATTCTACTGTGATGTACTCTCTCACCTTTTGTTTATCTGGAAAAGGTTTTATTTCACCTTCATTGTTAAAAGATATTTCTTTTAGGTATATAATTCTAGGTTGAGAGGTTTTTTGTTTTGTTTTGTTTTTAGCATAACTTCAAAATGTTGCTCCATTACATTCTGTTTTGCTTAGTTTATGATAAGAATTCTGCTGTCATTTTTATCTTTGTCCCTTTGTACATAACATGTCTTTCCTCCTTTGGCTGTTTTTGCGATTTCCTGATTATCTCTGGCTTTTAGTCACTTGATTATAATGTGCCTTGGTGTGATTTTATGTTTCTTCCACTTTGATTTTGTTGACATTGTTGGATCAGTGGGTTCCTATTTTTCATCGTATTTTAGAAATTGTTTGGTTATTATTTCTTGAAACATTTTTCCATCCCTCTCTTTCCTCTGTGACTCCAAATACATAAATAGGCCACTTACAATTGTCCCATAGGTCCCTGGCATTCGGTTTGTCTTTTAGTCATTTTCTTCTGCACTTAATTTTGAATCACTTTTATGCTTCTTCAAGTTTACTGATTTTACTTCTGTAGTATCGTGTCTACTGTAATTCTATCCAGTATACTTTTCATTTCAAATACTGTGTCTTTCATCTCTAAGAATTCCATTTGATCTTTCTTTATAACTTCCTCTTTGTGTTTGTATTTTCCTATGCTTTCTTGAATATATGGATAATTTTTATAATAGTGCCTTTAATATTCTTGTCTACAAACTGCATCATCTCTATAATATCTAGGACTACTTCTATTAACAGATTTTTCTCCTGTTATTCATTTTATTTCCTTCTTTTAATGTCTTATAATTGTGTGTGTGTATGGGTGTGTGTGTGTGTATGTGTTGGATTTTGTTCTCATACACAGTTAAGTTACTTGGCATTGGTTTGATTCTTTTAAGACTTACTTTTAGTCTTCATTAGGGCAGGTCCACATCAATTATTAGTCTGGAGGTACTCGGGTTCTATTACTGAGAAAATACTCTTCTGAGGATTCTACCCAAAATGCCCCATTTATTAGATCTTTCCACTCTTACTGGTGGGAACTTAAATTATTCCTACTCCTCCGTGCACCCTAGCAATTGTTCAGTCTACTGCTTTCTAGTGGGTTCCCCCAGCCATGGTGAATTTCTGCTCATGCATGTGCAGATCAGTAGACTGGAAGTTGAGCAAACCTGGGTTCTATCTCCATTCTGTGGCTTATTAGCCATGCTCATTTGGACATGTCACTACACTCATTTTTCTCATCTGAATCCTGAAGGGTGGAACTAGATAACCTTTAAGTATCCTTCTAATTTTAATTAATGATCCTAGGATCTATCTGCAAAGTAAACCTGACAGTGGTCCCTTTCTATCCCCTTTTCCACAGGGAGAAGTTATGCAAGAACCAGCTTTGCCCTGTTTCTGAACCACTACCATTCATCAGTTCTCTAGAAGGCTGAAGAGGGTCTTCAGGGTTGGGGGACCCTCAGTGGGGCCATCCTATTTCCATGCTCTAATATGAACTGAGTGCAGGGTCATCATCTTACCAGGCCCACTTCTTATTTTGTTTCCTCAAGAAGACATGTGAGCAGCATTCTATTTGCCAGCTACTTTTTTCCCCTCTAACAATTTGCTGCCATATATAAACACATGTTCCATATCCTGCTAACTCCAACCCTGACAAATCCAATCTCTGCCCCCCACCGCACGCCAGAGGGTGGAGGATCTTCCTTTCCCCACTCCATCTGTTCCTACCTTGACAACCACCCACTGGACACTCCAGAATCACTGCACAACAGCTCTGGGCCCAGCATAGGGAATAGAGAAATAGGGTGGGAACCAGCAGGAGGCTGCTAAGATGACTATAAAATAACAATCCCAGTATCAAATGCTCCCGAGGTCCAGCAATCAAGCCCTGAAAATACATTACATTCCCAGTGGAAATCTAATATAGGAGCCCTCGGGAAGCAAACAGTCATCTTCTGGCGGCTCTGGCCACTCCGTCCCTGGGTGGCCTTTAACAGGCACCTTCTTTCCTGGGGCCTTGGTTCCCTCCCATCTAAAATGGGGTGCACCTTTCCCGGACCCTCATAACTCGGGGCTGTTGAAAGAAGAAGTAAGATGATAACCGAAAGGACGGAGTTTGCTGAATGAAAGGTGGCAGCGACAGTACTGAGAAATTAGCCTTCCTGTGCTGATGAGCTGCAAATACATGCGTACACACGAACAGGAACTTTCTTTTCAGGCTCTCAGGCTGTTAAAAGAGACTGTGATTTCCCAATTCACCCCTAGAGTTTCTTTGTGTTGTCCTGAAGAAAAAGAGAGGGAAGGGAGTGGGGGCGGGGAAGGGGGGCAGACTTACTCCACAGTTGCTATTTTAGTATCCAGAGGAACCAGGCTTGTTGATTGCGGAGAGATTGTTATCTCTCTTAGGGCTCAATGAAGGTCACCTTCAAATCTTTTGCTAAACCAGAGGCTCCTTTTCTCCTAGTGCTCAGTCCAATGCAGAACGTGGGACCATGTGGAGTTAAGATGGGGTGGGGTGTGTGTGTGTTCAGAAGATGCCTGAGAGCCAAAAGAAGAACCCAGCTGGTGGGGGGGGGGGGGGGGAGGATGAAATAGGGTGAGAAGGATTTTCAGTGCCCCTCCCTCCAGTAACTATAATAGATGTCTGTGAGGAATGTGAGAAGTCGCTTTTAATAATAATACCCTGCCTGCAATGGATCTCCCCAGGGAGACAGTGGGCTAAGGAGAGGGAAGGGTTACACATAGAAGACATAGATCTTCCACTGGACACAGTCACTGCCTCAAAGGCAGGAGCTAAGGAGAGAAAGAGAGCCATGAGAAGATTCCCAGAGATGTGATATTAGTCACAGGAACAGAGGAGAAAGAGGCCATTCAAATACTGACCCAGGCACCCCTCAGCTTTAGGAGGGAGGAGCAGTGGGCGCAACCCATGAGGGAAAGGGCCCACAGAGAAAAGGCTTCCTGGAACAAGGGTCATCATCACCCAAGCTGGAATCCAGACCCATACGCCAATACTGCTGTGAAGGATCCCTGAGCTATAGTTTAAGCAGGATAGCTCCTCATGTTCCAGCTGTGTCCCTGTCACTTTCCCCCTGCCCTGTGTCTCTCAGTCCTGCCTCCGCCCACCCCTCCACCAGGGCAGATCCCAGAGGGCCAGGCTCTCTGGAGCAGGCCTCTGTGGGCTGCCTCTGGGCCCATCTGACAAACTCTGCATCTCTGCATACCGCCATCCAGCCTGCAGGGAGTCTCTGAGGAGAGGGCTTTGAAATGGAATCATTCTCTTACTGGAAGCAATGGGGTGTTTTCTCAAGATCCTATTTCTACCTTAAAGTCTGAGGAATTCCATCTCTGAAGCTCCCAGTGGGCCCAAGGATCAATCAGGTTGGGGTGGGAAGCGGGTATTAGCAAGAATCAAATCTAGCACACCATGTTTTCATTCACTCCCACTTCACCCAGTGTCTTTGAGCCTGGCCTCTGGGACTAAGAGAAAAGCTCAGGGTTTTTTGGGGGGTGTGTGTGTGTGTGTGTGTGTGTGTGTGTGTGTGTTGGCAAGTATCCATGCGCAAGCTCATTTATGTGCTCATCTTGCCCCTTGGGGGTATCACTAGCCTTCAAGTTGGATGCCTTTGATGGCCGAGTCCTCTCCCGACCTCTCAATCAAACTCTACCCTCAGTGCAGTAATCTCTCTTTAACAACTCCCACTTCAAGTCAATAAAATGTCAGTTTAGTTCTCCTTTTGTTAAATCTTAAATCTGTGTAACACCTCTCCTTTCCTTGGCTTGTTAAATCAAGCTCGTGTTTACCTGCCCCCCACGCCCACCTCTTCCCCACCTCCTCAGCAGGGCTGCCTGCCCTTGGGCAGAGGAACGAGATGCTCCAGAGGAGAGCTGATAGAAGAGGCTTTGGGAATTGGGAGACCAAAATGGCGGAATCCCTGAACATCTCTAGTTTCCTTCTACTCTTGGAAACCCTGAGAAAACCAGCTTTCTTTTGTACCACTAAATTCCTTGATTTTCCCAAAGTTGCTTTTCAAGTGAACAGTAGTAATGTAGACAGTATTCCACAGGCTTAAGAACCAAACTCTGATCCAAATCCCAGCTCTAGCACTTGCTCGCTCTATGATTAAACTTCCTTGGATCTCAGTTTCCTTATCTGTAGAACGGGCATGATAACATCAGCCTCATTGCCTATAAAGGAAGATTAAAGGAGGTAACATACATAATGCACTTAGAACAGTGGCTAGCACATTCTAAATGCTATCTGCCTAGTTGCCATGATTGTATTGTCTGGTTTCTTTTTTTTTTTTTTAAGATTCTATTTATTTATTTGACAGAGAGAGAGAGATCACAAGTAGGCAGAGAGGCAGGCAGAGAGAGAGGGGGAAGCAGGCTCCCTGCTGAGCAGAGAGCCCGATATGGGGCTCGATCCCAGGACCCTGAGATCATGACCTGAGCCAAAGGCGGAGGCTTTAACCCACCGAGCCACCCAGGCGCCCCCTTTTATCTGGTTTCTTACTATCTATTTTCTCTTCAGCTCAATTCCTGAATTGGAATTGCCTCTCCTCCACTGGGTAATTAGAAGCTCCACCCTTTCCAGACAATATTAGAGCACAGGATGCAAACTATGCCATCAGATACCCTCTCTGGATTTTGTATCTTGAGCATCAGAACAAAGAGACTGAAAACTGGTTGCAGTTGTATTTTGACCAGAAGGTGGCTGATTGTGGGCTGCTGAGCACTGTCTTGGTTCTTGCTGATCCTCAAGCCCCTCCTCCAGCCTCCCTTCCATGCTGGGGGCTCCCCTTAGGTGAATTAGCTAGTTTGTTTCCTTTGCTTGCAAGGAAAGAATCTTGACCCCAGACAAGAAGAATGCAGGGTTCAGATGCTTCTTCCCAACAAGAGCTTCCATTCTGCCACCTCCCATAGACATTACCTTCACCTCTGACCCAAGTGTCGCCTGACTCCTTCTCTTTTGTTCTGCAGTGAAAACAGAGGTTCAAGGAGAAGAGGCGAGAGTCCCCAGGGATCTAGAGAGAAATGCCAGGAACATCAATCTTCCTTTCCTGGAGGCTCAGTTTCCCCTTCAGCAGCCTACCTCCTCTCCATCAAGAACTTCTTCATACGCAGGCCACAGTAGTGGCCAAGACAGAAGCAGAAAGCAAGAAAGGGGTCTCTGGCATCAGCTGCAAACTGCGCAGCTCAGCTGCCAGTATATGGGGCCTCAAGCACACTGCTTCCTACTCCTGAGCCGAACACTCACTGAACTTGCATTCGGATCAGCTCCCTACACCCAGAGAATTCCTCTAGGAGGCAGGCTCCCATGCCAAAAGTACTTTCCCCAGGACTCAATGGATGGGAAACCAAATCGCCACTTGGCAAAACAAAAGTGATGAACTGATTTTCATGAATTAATTCTTGATGGATTCTCTCAGGTTAGTTCCTGTGTCCCAGACCACTCCTTTATGCCATGCAAGCTCCCTGTTAATCCACCTCTTTCCCAGCTTGGGCTGGGGCCAAAGGAAAGTAGTCCAGCTGGAGAGAAACAACTCCAGCGGGCCACACAGGCCCGCAGAAGCCCTCTTACAACTGTAATCCTGCATATATCCAGAGCCAGCCCAGACCACCACTTCTTCCATTTGGCAACCAAAAAGTAAAGGAAAAAATCTGATGTTCTGTGAGAGTTGTCCATGGGCTAGGCATTGTCACATATGCTCATTTACATAATCTTCCAGCTATGGGGCCACTAGAGACCAGGAGACCTGAGGTCTCAGCAGTTCCTAACTCATGCAAGTTCCCATGACTTCCAGATGGTGGGGATGGGTTGCTCGCCAGAAATGTCACTTGCTTTCTTCGCAGCAGCATGTTTGCCCACACCTTAAGACTCATTTAGTTCTACACCTCCATCTTACAAGTAAATAAATGAAGGCCCAGGATGAGGGTGAGCACGTAGGTGGTTGACCTGGCACCCCAACAAGGCAAGCCTTTGTTTTCCCTAAGGGGGCATGTGACAGTCTAGCCCAAAATACTTTAAGCCTTTTCGGTCTCTGTGACCAAACATATGGTCTTCTTCCCCAAAATTCCAAGGATTGAGGACTTGCCTGTTGCCACATTAACCTCAAGGACTGTGGTTCCTCTAAGCCCACTCCATAATCCATCTGAAGCTCTCAGTTAAAGTCAGTCCATGTGTGGGGGCGCCTGGGTGGCTCAGTGGGTTGGGTTGGCATCCAACCGTTGATTCTAAATTATGGTACAGTTTCAGACCAGGTCATGATCTCAGGGTCCTTGGGACTGAGCCCCGCAACAGGCTCATGCTCAGCAGCAAGTCGGCTGGAGGATTCTCTCTCCCTCTCTCCGTCTCCTGCCTCGCTCGTGTGAGCCTCTCTCTTTCTCTCAAATAAATAACTCCTAAAAAAATAAATAAATAAATCAGCTTGTGGAAGCACATCCAAGGCAACTGACAGGCTGTCAGAGGAAACAGAAGAGCCCAAGCTCAGGGATCTGAGAGGCAGCTGTATGGCACTTCCTTGAAAGGCAAAGCTCACCCTCAGGGCGCCTGGCTGACTCAGTTGGTGGAGAATGTGACTCTTGATCTCGGGGTTATAGGTTCGAGCCCTTACTTAAGAATTACTTAAGAATTTGTAAGTATTCTTACTTACAGATCACTCAAGAATAAAATCTTAAAAAAAATTCTCACCCCAAGCCATACCAACCTCCAGATTTCAGCAGCATCAGTCCCCATCATGGGCTGCTGGTTCCCTTCAACATCTGAAGGCTGTCAGCAGGGAGGGCACCACCAATTCGTCCTTCAGTGAGTGATCATCAGATTTAAGGCTGAAATTGCCCTGGGACGCATATAAATGTGTTGGCATTCTATAGGAATTCTACAGGAAGGTGACAGGCCTTCCTATAGAATTCCTATAGAATGCCAACACAATGCTTCAAACACAGAGTTTGAAGCAAATAGAGATTCTGGCTCTAAGAAAATGGTAATCACTAGTGGAGAATACATATACAGTTCTTCTAGCTCCTGTGTGTTCTACTGTTAAGGAAACTAAGTCTTGTGGATTTCCTACATACCTCTCAAATTCCTTGTTTCATTCCCTTTCCCAAGACCACTCTCTAGACTCTTGTCCTTTCTGCCTGGGAGTGTATCAATAGCTTCCTAAATGCTCTAGAGAGTATTTGATTTCCACATGCCAACTGAGTGATCCATCTAAAATGCCAATTCATCTTCCACGTGCCAACTAGGTGATCCGTCTAAAACAAAAGTTGGTTTAAAATTCCATTTGCTTAGAGCAGAGACATGTGTACCCCCCAGGGAATACACAAGATATACTGGGGTGCAGGAAGAAAAAAAGTAAAGCCTCTATTTCAATTTATTTTTCTAAAAACAAATTTAGAAGCAATTAAGCTTTACTAATATGTAATATGCATCTTGTCATGGGTACCTCTGCTCAGTCCATGATAGTCTTGGGGGGCCCTCACAACAAAGGGGATGACAGTAGGGTCCTCATGTAATCCTAAATTTCCAACCTTTTTTTGTATAATCGACCTAAGCTGCACTAATTCAGATTAATCCTAATCTTCAATCCATACAAAATTTCATCAGTAGTCATTCATTCATGTATTTATATATATTTTAGCAATGCAATAAGCACCTAACAAGGTGCTTTAGCAATTGCTTTAGCAATGCAATAAGCACCTAACAATCCACCACCTAGTAAGAAAAGTAAGATCTTCACAGTAACTTTCACCTAACTATGCAGCCATTCCCCATCCCATCCTCCTGCTATTCCCACCTAAGATAGCCATCATCCTGAATCACAAGTCTGTTGTTCCTTATTTCCTTTTAATACAGTGTTAACTCATCTGTATATATTTCTTAAAGCAAAGATTTTAATTTTAGTTGCTTTTACCGTGTAAAAAAGGGCGTTATGCTGTATGTAATCTTCTGAACTTTTTTTGTCCCCAACTTAATATTAATTACTTTGCTAAGGTTCATCCATATTACTTCAAGTTACAGAAATTCATTCATTTTGACTGCTGTGTAATATTCCTTTGTGTGATTATATTACAATTTATTTATCCACTCTACTGTTCATGAGCATTTGGGTTTTCTTCATTAATAAATAAAATTTGAATCTATTTTAAATTTTAAATGGAAATGCAAAGATCCAAGAAAAGCCAAAACAATCTTGAATATACATATTCTTCCAAATATACATTTCCTGAATATATAAGTCCTCCAAAAGGTCTGCTATACAGAATATATAAAGAATATCAAAACTCAGAAAGAACATTACAAATTACACCATAGAAAAGTAGACAAAAGACTCAAAACACTTCATAAGAAGAAATATCCCAGGGACCAATAAATATGTAAAAAGATGCTCAATCTCAGTAACCTTCAAAGGAACACAAAATAAAACCATAGTGAGATATGACCTTACAGCCAACATGACGATGAACATTTGAATGGCTGACAATACTAAGTACTGGCGAGAATGTGGAGAAAGAAAAATCCGAATCATGCTGGTGAGAGCACAGACTGGTATGATGGATTCCGAATACTGCAGCATCTACTGAAGTTGAACATACATTTACTCTATGGCCCAGCAGTTTCACTAATAGACATACAGCCACAGGAAACCTACGCAGATGTACACCAAAAGAATGTAAGAATGTTTATAGAAGCACTAATTATCATAGTTCGATACGAGTTACAGGTTTAAATCCTGCCCAGTGGCGTACGTACTTTATGCATCCTTCACCATGCCTGTACCTGGACACAAGAAAAACCGGAACAATGCCTCTCCCTGAAAGGGTGTATAATGAGGGCATTTCTGGACGCAATCTGCTATAGAGGCACCCACAACACCCTCAGAAAAAACTTACTGACTTTTCTAGAATATCAACTTGGGGATCTAGTGCTAAACATCCACTCAACATCACATTTTTCTTCATTTTTTTTAAAGATTTTATTTATTTAGGGACGCCTGGGTGGCTCAGTTGGTTAAGTGGCTGCCTTCGGCTTAGCTCATGATCCCAGGGTCCTGGGATCGAGTCCCACATCGGGCTCCTTGCTCAGTAGGGAGCCTGCTTCTGCCTCTGCCTGCCTCTCTGCCTGCTTGTGCTCTCTCTCTGACAAATAAATAAATAAAATCTTTAAAAAAAAAAAAAGAAAGAAAAGAAAGATTTTATTTATTTATTTAAGAGAAAATGAGAGAGAGACAGAGAGAGAGAGCACAAGTGGGGGGAATGGCAGAGGCAAAGGGAGAAGCAGGTTCCCCACCGAGCAAGGAGCTCTACGTGGGACTCGATCCCAGGACTCCAGGATCATGACCTGAGCTGAAGGCAGATGCTTAACCAACTGAGCCACCCAGGTGCCCCCACACTTTTCTCTAAATGAAAAAAAAAAATTGCATTTCAGGTTCTAGGTACTCAGCTTGGACAAGTCATCATCCTTGCTTATGACCCTCTACCAACATCGTTTCATGAATGGCTTGCGTGCTCACTCATTCATTCATTCACTCATTCACTCATGTTAGCTCCCCATCCAATTTCAAATTTAGAACCATACGAACAACATATCTGTGTGCTCCTCACCTAGCCTCATCCCCTCCCTCACTGTTCCCCACCTGCATCACCGGTAACCATGATATCAAAGCTTGTGCTTATCATTCTTTTGCTCTATTTTCCAGTGGTATCACCTATACATATATGCTTTGTATTATACTTTTTAGTTTTAATTTTGAAGTTTGGAAAAGGATACCATACTGGGTATAGGCTTCTAGGACTTTTTGTTCCCGCTCATTATGTTACTAAGATCCACCCATGTAGTTATGTGTGGTTCATTCATTTCCGCTGCTGTAAAAAAATCCCATTTGGTAAAGATATCGTAATTTATTTACCCATTCTTCATTCTATGGGCTTTTGGGTCGTTTCCAAACAGTGCTGCAATGAGCATTGTTATTCGTGTCCAAACCCCGTCACTTCTCACAGCTATTGTTAAGATTGTGTTGTTTCTGGGCACGTATTTCTGGAAATGTGATAATGATTATAATAATAATAATAACAATGTGATGGTGATAGCTGACATTTGTCTGACGGATGTGTTACCTGTGACAAAGCACTTTCATCAACATGATCTAATTCGACAACTCAAGGCTCAGCCTGGCCTATCGCAAGGTTGGGAAGTGGCCAAATCCATGGTTTCTGGAGCTCGTTGAGTGCATTACTCTGATCCACTTTAGGGCCTCAGGACTTAATTACCATTTCTGTCACTGTAAAAGCTAGTTTCATCGCAATACATCATTCAAAATAGGTAGGACTTTTTATGTCCGTGGGCGTTTGAGGAAACAGGAATACCCAAGCGCCCTCAGAGTGGGGCCAGGCCTACTGTCACCCAAAGTTCCTTTTCCCCTTCTCTAGCCAGAGGTTAGAGGCTCCAGGGCCTGGAAGGCCCCCAGGGTGCCAGGGAGGTAGGACTCCTCCTAGTACCATCCACCAAGCACCCTTTCTCCCAGGATGTGAGCAAATCGCCCTTGACCCTTTGTAGGCTGGCTGTCTCTCCCAGTTCCCACGTCATCTCCTCTCCTGGGAGGCCAGGCTTGGTGGCAGAATGCCAGCCCTTCCCCTCCCCATCCCCATCACTGAATAATGAATACCAGCTAAGTGATGGGCTGGTGCCAGTGACCTCCTAGCAAATCTTCCCCCTGGAGTTTGGATCAATAACACTTAACTGCTCCTTTTCAACTTGGAAGGCACAAAGCTGGAAACCCAGTCTGGGCCCTTCCCCTCATGGAGACACTGTTCTGATAGCCCCCAAGCCCACACTCATAGGTTCTTGCTGGTCCCCAACCCCCCATGGGGTGTGGGTGTAGGAATGATGTGTTCACAAAGAACTGAAGAGCCCTCTGAAGACCAGGACTCCATCTCCCATTAGAATGTGATTGTTAAGCTCCATCTCCAGGAAAGGGCTCTTGTCCTTGGAGCTCTGAATTGGGCAGCCCACAGTGGCTAAGGGGAGACTGTTCTGGATCCCTTGGGAGCCATTAGTTGCTCCATAAGCTTGAGCTGCTTGGTTTGGAATTAGGGAGGAGGAGCGGGAAAGAGGAGCCATTTACACAACATAGATGGTCGATTCAACACCCTTGGATGTGCTCTGTGTCTAGTTTAGGCATTGTCAGGTCCAGTCTGGTGCTGAGAATCACATCCTTTTGTCCTTGAGAGGTCATGTCGCAGAGTCTAAGGCACAGTAACAGCCAACACACAAAGTGCTTCCTTTGTGCTAGGCTCTGCTCCAAGCCCTTGGCTAACGACTCTGAGTCCTCACAGTAACCCAGGTACAAACAAGGGTCTCTAGTTCAGAGATGGGGAAACTGAAGCACAAGGAGGCTAAGTGACTTGCCCAGGTTCATAAGACAAGTGAGTAGAGGAGCCAGGGGTTGAAAGCGGGCAGTCTAGTTCTAGAGCACGTGGTCTACATCATTACACCAAGCCACCTTCCAGCACACTCCACGATGTAGACAAAAACAGAACCTCTGGAGGCAGGTGTTCCTGACTCTGAATCCAGCTGGTATTTACCAGTGATGTGGTGGGCAAGTTTCTCAGTTCCTCTATTTGAGTCTCCCTTTCCTTATGTGAAAAATAGAGATGATACATCTCAAAGAGCTGTTGCAAAAATAAAAATGAAATAAAGTACAGAGTAGATGTTCAATAGGTATTAGTTTCCTTATTGAGGGACTGGAACCCCTTCATCCTCACCACAAAGGAAGGCCTTCTGATCTGGGGCAGGAAAGCCCAAGCCACATTTTGGAGACTGGTGTCACCTCCCTGGCCTGGCATCACAGTCTCTCCCTCTTCTGTGGTTTCTTGCGTCCAGGTTCCTCTTGCTGACACCTTCCCAGTATCTCGGTTCTCTTCAGAGCAGTGGGTGAGGGGTGCCTGGGTGGCTTAGTTGGTCAAGCTTCCAACTCTTGATTTTGGCTCAGGTCATGATCTTAGAGCTGTGAGATCGAGCCCAGCATTGAGCTCCATGCTGAGCGTGGAGCCTGCTTGAGATTCTCTCTCTCCCTCTCCCTCTGCCCCTCCCTATCCCCCATCACATGCTCTCTCTCTAAAAAAAAAAATAAATTAAAAAAATAAAAAAGTGCAGTAGGCTTAACTACTCTCCTCCCCTGGCCCTGCTGGCCCTGCTATCTCACCAGCCACCCACCCCCTGGAGCCCAAACCCCCATCCCCACCACCCCTACCACAGCCCATGGCCGCCTGTGTAGACATCTGAGAGCACTCGCCAATGTGGGCCTGCCCCTCCCAAGGAAGGTGTCTCCACATGATCTGGGACACACTGCTCTGCTGATGGACAGCTTAGATCTGTGGCCAAATGAGCTCCTCAAAATGGCCTTTCTCCTTCACCTTGAGTTAAATGTCTCAGTCACAGCGGACCTGGTGTACGGTCTACAATGCCACATAACGAATGGTCCCAAAAGTAAAGACTTAATACAATAATAATTGTGTATTAACTCATGCTTTCGGTGAGCGAGGAGTTTCGATAGATACACGGAGGATGTCTTGTCTCTGCCTCATGATGCCTGGAGCCCCAGTCGCAGAACTTGAAAGCTGGGAGGCTGGAATCATCTGAAGGCTTTACCGGGGCAAGAGGATCCATTCTCAAGGTGGCTCACAAACATGACCGCCAAGGAGGTTGCTCTTCACGTGGGCGGCTTCATAGGGCTGCCTGAGGGGTATATTGTTTGCTTGAGCTTCCACACCAAAGTACCACAGACCGAGGACTTAACCAATAGAAACAAATTCTCTCACAATTCCGGAAACTAGAAATCCAACATCAGGGATCGGCTAGATTAGTTCCTTCCGAGGCCTCTGTCCTTGACCTGGATGGAGTCTTCTCTCCGTGGCTGCACACGTTCTTCCTCTTCGTTCTGCATATCTATGTCCTAATCCCCTCCTCTTAGAAGGACGGAAGGCATATCAGATTAGGGCGTCCTCTAAAGACTTCCACCTTAATTATCTCTTTAAAGGCCCCATATCCAAATACAGCCACATGCTGAGGGGTTGCGAGTTAGGACTTTAATATATGAATGGGGTGGGATACAGTTCAGCCCACAACAGGTGTCTGTGTGAATGGCGGCTAGCTTCCCCGAAGAATCGGTGATCCCCGGAACCAACCACCAACAGAAGCTGCAATGGCTTCTGTGGCCTAGGCTCACAAGCCACACTGCATCATTTCCGGACTCTCCTACTGGTGACACAGGTCAGCCCCATTCAGTGTGAGAGATACTGTGTAAAGACATGAATTCCAGGAGGCGAGGTTGTGAGGGGGCCCACTTGGAGGCTAGCCACCACGGCTGCACAAATAAAGGCCTTGTCCCACATTATGACAAGCAGAGGAGGAGAGCCCACGCATGAGAACAACCTCCTCGGGAAGAGAGAACCCAGGAGCACACGGTCCCCCTCAGCCACCAGGAAAGCAGCTCCAGAGAGGGAACACGGAGAAAGAGCTAGAAGTACCTCTCATACTATCACCTCTTGGGGAATACCCCCTTCTCTCCCTCCATGGAAACCTGGGGCTAACATCTCGGCTGTGAAGAGAGGCTCAGTTCTGGCCCCTGGCTCACCCCATCTGCTACTCTGTGTGTCTGCCTCGAGCAGCATCAGCCAACTCTCAGGCGGAGTGGACGCTGCCAGGTGGACACAGGTGAGTAAGATACACGATGTCTGCGAGGAGCTATAACGTAGCCATGGCACAGAACAAGTGACCAAATAACAATAACTCACAAAGTTATATCGGAATTGTTCATTCCCAGAGCACACTAAACCTTATCATGGCCGAGGAAGAGGGGGTTCTACTCCTTCCTCCTGAGTAGATGTGACTTAAAAGCAGAATCATATTCTTTCTCTCTTATCTGGCTAATCTACAGAAAAAACATAATCACCATCATCTAGCATCTGCTCCTGTTGACCACAGGGTCAAAGATCTGTTTCTGGGACCCGGCATGATCTGTGGTTCATTTACTGAGTCCTCCCTGGTTGTGCCTGTGGAGATATGGAATAAGTTCAAGATCAGTCCCAGCACAACCTTGACTTAGAAAGAGCCACTCTGCTCTGGTGGAGGCTGGTCTTCTCCAAGTGGATGTGGGCTTGCTACTGACCTGGAACTGGTGTCATAAAACCCAGCTCTCTGTCCCACCTTGGAGTCAGTCCTCCACGGGGCTGACAGCTTTTGCCATCTCTCTCGGCATGTATTCCCAGGGCTTCACACCAAAAGGGCCAATTCTCCCTACACATCACCTTCCTTCTAAGCTAAAGCCACCTGGTCCAAGTTTTAAGGGAGAAGAGGGGAGAAGAGCTCATTCTGCCATGGTCCCTTCCCTATATCAGAGTCTTTGAGCTTGGGGCACCTAGGCGGCTCAGTCAGTTAAGTGTCCAAATCTTGGTTTCAGCCCAGGTCATGATCTCAGGGTTGTGGGATCAAGCCCAGGGTCAGGTTCTGTGCTCAGCAGGGAGTCTGCTTGATATTCTCTCCCTCTCCTCTCTGCCCCTATCTCCGGCTCGTGTGCTCCTACTCTCTCTCTCAAATAAATAAAATCTTTTAAAAAAAATCTTTGAGCTTGATTTAAAGTTCCCACACCCCCCACCCCTAGGAGAGAAGGGGAGGATTCCTCCGCCCCAGCTGGCCACCTCTTTCATTCACCTCATCCATCATCAGGACAGGTGAGCCCTTGAGAGAAGCCACAAGCAGGACTGGGTAATTAGGATCCATTAAGGAGATGAGGCTGAGCTGCAGGAGGGACCATTCATTCCCCAGCCTCCTCTTCTAAATGGTGCCATCAGCCATGCTGAACTTGCTTCCTACCCCCCCCCCACCAGCTCCTGGGGAGGCTGAGGCAGCAGCGGGGTAAATGGGCATCTTGAGGACAGAAACCCAGATTTGAGGTGAGGAATCACAGGCCACATTCCAGCACAGAGGGAAGACGGCAAGGAGCGGAGAAGGGGAAACAGGAACCCCAACAGGATCCAACCTAGGGGCTCGTTCCTAAGCCAAGGCCTCGAATGAGAATCCACACTCTGCCACCGAAGCTCCTTTTGGCACCGCCCACATGGCCCTGTGCAGGGCTGGCCTGTGCAGCAGCGAAGGCAGCTCCCAGGTGCCGGGAGCTCTCGTGGTACTATCTGCAGAAGGCCCCTGCCAGAAAGCAAATGTGCTCCTTGAAAGGGGTTACAAATTAACCTCTCAGCAGTCTCATCAAGCACCTTCTTCCTGATTAATTTGTCAGACTGGTTGCCTCCCTGACAGAATGGCAATGCTCAATAGCGAGACCGGATTTTTTTTTTTTTTTTATCGGATCAGAAAAATTGGAGGTGGGGCAGTGGTGGATGGTAATGAGGTGGAATGTAGACAAAAGGCTTAAGTGTGAGAAGGACCAGCTAGATGGGGACCAAGACCCATGTTCCCCTTTCTCCTAAAGCCAAGACTGACTCAGTTGGAGGAAGAGCAGAAGCATTCGTCCAGGATATTGGGACACCCATGGAGAGGACCTGTGGCCTACACGCGCTCCCATGCCTTCTGAGCACAAGGTCACAAATGACCTTCAACACTCCCACTCTCCAGACAGTGGGAGTCTGCACCAAACCATTTTCAGCAGAAAGCCCAGTTCTTTCATCACCTCAACCCCAGCAAATCATCTGAACATTTGCAACCCAGTCCCTCCGAGTCTGAGCTCTTCGCTCACTTATTCATTCATTGAGAAAATATTTCAGAGCTGATAAGAGATGGATCCCACCTTCTTGACCTACATGCCACACCCTCAGGGGTGGCATTCCCCCAGTGGTGGGACAGCAAGCCAGCTGGGCCCTGACTTAAGCCAGACCAGGAGGACACATGGGTGTGGAGTTGCTGAGGTGAAGTCTGGTGGATGAGGGCCCCAGACTAACACATTCTGTGGCTCGAACTCTCCAAGAAGAGGCCAGAAACAAACCTCTTTCCCTTCGGTCATTTAGTTGAGCCCTGTATCTCATGCTAAAAAGCAGGAAGATGTATTTTGAATATAATGCAGTACTTTTAATGCAGGCACACATGCAGTCTGAAACGTGTTTGTTAGGTCTTTAACAGGATTTTTCTTTTTAAGGGCCAACGTCCCCCAGTTCCATAAAGTCTAGCTGGGTCATGTCTGAAAGGGGCGGGCACACATCACGGTTCAGGACCACAGACAGCAACACGAGTCCCTCCCACTCACTATCCTGAATCCTGCTGCCCAGGACCCTCTGGAAGATACTTCTCAGCTTCCTCTGTCCCAAAGCCTTTACAGAGCAAAATCGTGGGTGCCTCTGTCTGGCTGAGCCTCCTGCAGGATCCAAGCTACCTTTGCCTTTCTTTGCTGGTTTTAGTCGAGATAGCAGTTAAGCCCACATGAGACCAGGAGATGGAAGAGGCCAACTACTAATGTGCTGAGAGGAAAAAAAAAAGCAAAGCCATAAATAATTGTACAGAGGCATGATATTAAGTATAGAGGGACTAATAATTCAGACAGGCAGAAACTTCTGAATATACCATGAGGCTCCCCAAGGCTAAATGGCAGTGAATGGATGCGCATTTGCATAATAGCTTTCTTGTTGTTTCCTTTGTTCTTTTGTTGCTGTAACTAATTGCTTTTAAGCACCCTGTTATTTCCCTCATTCCTCTGAAAAGAAGGAGCCCCAGCAATCTGTAAAATAGTGACTTTCACCAACGTGATGCTGTTATACATTTATAAATTTGGGAATACAAAAGGAGACAAGTTCTTGATAGAGACAGCACCAGGAACCTCTCCTTCTGCCCCTTCAGGAATGGGTTGTGGGGACTCTCCTCCAGGCCTGGCTTCACAGCCCTTCCACCTGCACAGCTGTCCCGTGCTTAGAAGGACTCCAGGATTAGAAAGGCCCCATACTTGGCTTGAAGCTCGACAGTCACTCTCCAGAACTTCTCACTAGTTTTTAAACAAGGGGCCCCTATGTTCTTTTTAGCGCTTGGCCCTGCAAATTATACATGTTTCCCTGACTCAGGTTTGGCCAGTGGCCAGGATGGGACCTGACTCCAGCGGCAAAGAAGACACCATGTGACAAAGCCTCCCATCAGTCCACCCATCACACTATCTCTGACTCCTCAGGTATTCACACAGCTCCCCAGCACCTTCCATGGCCATGACGCATAGAAGAGGGACAAATCCTATTAGCCAGGACACCATCTGATGCCAAACTTCCTGACCTCAGTGGACAACCCAGCCTGGCTCATTGACAAAGAGATGGCACGAAGAGAATCACAAAGATTTCTGTCTGGATGGAGCTCTCAATAGATAAAGTCACTTCCTTTGTGCAGAAGCCCTGAGGGAGTTGAGAGTGATTTCCCTGGTCCTAGGGACTCTAATGTACCCATAAAAGGAGCATGGGACTGCCCTAGCATGGCTGTTCATTCCTGCCTCCCTACTCCTCCACTGCTCCAGATAATCATCATTAATCCAATTCTACAAGCATTACTAGATTACTTTGGGCTCTCCTAGGCACTGGGGATACAATGGGGAGAGAAGGTCTACACCTTCATGGATCATGGTCTCATCACAAGTGAGACCCAAATGCCACATACATCCACATGCACACTCACGAGGAGAGGACAAATCCTCACATTCCTGCCTTGGAACCTGTTGTTATCCCACCTCGAATGTCTGCTCCTTTTTCCTGCCACCCATGCCTAATGAACCTGTTCACCAGAACCCAGCTCAAAATATATTTCTACCAGGAGTCCTTCCCTGTCTAACTCCATGCAGATCACTGCTTGGTGTGCCTCTATGCTGTATCCACCTGGGGACTCAAGTATTTCTGTGGCTGCTATCTATGTTCTTCAGCTCTTTCCAGGACTGTAGGCTTGCTGGCTTGATAGAAAGTTCAAACAGAGACCTGGCTCTGTTTTCCCTTGAGTGCTCATGATTTCCCTTGTGACCGCACAAACTCATCACCCTCTTCTTCCTGGCCAGTAGATCCTAATTTGGTTTCCATAGTTACGTTTTTCTCTGGGTCCATCTCCTTGGGAAGGTGACCTTATGTCTACCCTCCTTCTCCAGGAGGGCAAGGCATGAATCCTGGTCTATGGTGATCCCATGCTCCTTCCACTGTCAGGTTAAGAAGGGTCATGTGGCCTAGTCTTGGCCCATGAGATGTGAGAGGAATGATGGGGTAGCTTACACCAAAAAAAAAAAAAAAAAAGATTTTTCAATTGACAGAAAGAGACTCCTGTGAAGAAATGGTCCCTGATCACATGGCTGAACAGATATTAACCAACCTGAAACTGCCTCCACCTACTTCCAGGATTTTTGGTATGTAACTTTAACAAATGTATCACTTAATACATCATTTACTTAAGTTTTCTGTTCTTTGTAGCTGAAAACATCCTAAATGATTAATAGGATTCTGCCTATCAGGTCTGCCTTGTGAGTCTTCTCTGAATAAATGCTGGGCCCAGGGCAGGCAGGCAGCAGGTGCCGTTGGAACTGAGCTCCCCGAAGCGTCTGTAAGGAATGCAAATGGTCAAACAAAGAAAGAATATAGGGGTCCAGGTGTTTCTGAGGTCCAGTTCTCATTCTGTCCCTGACTGACTGACAGAATGGGAATATGGGAAACCAAGGCTTTAAGGAGGAAAATCTTGATCTCGGTTGTATCACAAACTAAAGAAACTCAATCTAGACCACCTAACTGGAGTCAATCCCAAATAAAATTGGGACGTTAAGAAAAGCTTGTCTTTGGGGACGCCTGGGTGGCTCAGTTGGTTAAGCGGCTGCCTTCGGCTCAGGTCATGATCCCAGGGTCCTGGGATCGAGTCCCACATCGGGCTCCTTGCTCAGCGGGGAGCCTGCTTCTCCCTCTGCCTCTGCCTGCCACTCTGCCTGCTTGTGCTCTCTCTCTCTCTCTGACAAATAAATAAATAATTAAAAAAAAAAAAAAAAGCTTGTCTTTGGTGAACCACAATTATTCTGTATATAAATCTGCTCGACTCTCTGATGACAAGTTCATCCCATGTAATTATTCTCTGCCCCATTTTCTATAACCTATTTTATGCTCAAGAAAGGGGCCTACTCACAAATAGGGATATTTGCATTTTAATTCTTTCTAAAGACAATTTGTAGAGCCAAAAGAATGAATTTCTAATACTGGAATTTCAGACCTTATCAATTCCAGATGGCATACTTTTAGACAGAGTGATGTTCCTAAAATCCCACTGTATCTAACCAATTTCTCCTGCTTGAAAGCAGGTCTCATTCTTGCTTTACTCTGCTGTGACAGCTAAGATTATGTTAGCTGTCATGACTCTTTGCCCACACTCTGCCCTAAGGCAGATTTTGGCTGATCCCACTGGCCAGTGAATATTTGTGTGTGCCCCAATTGAAAAGGTCTTAGCAGGTGAAGGGGAAAGAAAGGGGAGGAAGAAGGCCTGCAGGCATGGGTCTGGCAGTGACCCACCCCTTCATCCCTTCGAGGAAGCAGGAAGAAACAACAACAAATCACTTTAGCTAATGCAAGAGTGGCCAAGACACTCTGAGCTGCCCACAGCCGGGTAAGGAAGCTCACAGCTGTAAGAGCCTTCTTCAGCATTCCCCTGGCTTCAGGTCCTATACATCCTGCATTTCTACATCTCACTTATGGCCCTGCCGAGAAAGTCTAGCCTCAAAAAGACCCAGGAGAGGGGTGTACTGAAGAGGCATAACTGTTGCCAGGGAGACAAGAGAATGGTGAGGGAGAGACACAGGCTCTTCTGCCCACTATTAAGCCTTCACAGTAGAAGGATGGTAGGGCAGGAGGGCGGGAAGGGGGAAAAAAGGCTCCGGCAAGAGAGGCAGGTCATCACCTTCTAAGCATGAGTCCCTGTGTGGAGGCTTCTCCTGTAAGTGTCTACCCAGTTCATCTCAGCGGCCTTTCCCCAAAGTGCTGCTCTGCTCTTCATCCTGCATCTAGACTCAGTTTGGCTTATGAAGTGTCTCTGAAGAAAGGGAAACCAAGACTTCAGGCAGTGCTTCTCCTGGAGCAAGTCAGAGCTTCAGAGACGAGCTGGGCTTCCCGTCGGGCTGGAAGACCGCCCTGATGGCTATGCCACTTGCCCAGCCCATCAGCAGCTTTTAGAGAGCAGGGAGCAGACAGGAAGGGCTTGGCGAGCAGCTCCCCAATGCTACCAGACTAGACAGCAGCAGCAGCCGTCTCGCCCACACACCAATGAGAGGAAGACAGCGTGAAGACAGAGCCTGCTCCAGGTGCCCTGCAGGCCACACATCTGCTGACCTGTGCAAAAGGTGCATGACGCTGAAGGCAGGGTGGATTCTTTTTTCTGCAGTAAGCTAAAGGGCCACACCATGACCAAATGCACCTGCGTGCTCCCCAAATGCAGCGGGACCTCTTACCCTGGAACTGAAGCTGCCAGGACGCAGCCCTTTGCAGGGCTACCTCGGGGAGTCACCTCCCCTAGTTTGGCTCCCTGCACGATCCCTACAGTATCCATGAGGCCTCTGAGCGCTGTGGGCCACCTGTCCTCCCCTAACTTAAGGTGCCTGGCGGTTCCTGGTCTCTAAAAAGCATTGTTTTAAAGTGGACAGATCCAAGCTCACACACCTCCGGACCTATAGCTTTCAAGAAATACCTGGACACAATGGAATAAAACTGTGCTGTCCAATAAAACTTTCTGTGATGATGGCAATGTTCCATACCCGTGCTGTTCAGTACATTGCCACCAGCCACACAGGGAGCTGGAGTGACTAAAGAACTGAATGTTTAGTTTATTTCATTTTAATGAGTCAAATTCAAATTTTAAAGAGTCACATGTGGCCAATGGCTACCATACCGAGCAGGGCAGGAAAAGTTAAGGCCTCTCACAGCCAGTACCGGTGGACACCAAGTAAGAGGGGAATAAGGTGCTACCTCCGCCCCAGGAGGAAAACACTAAGGGAAGATAGCTTCTTTAGCAATTAACAGTCCCTCTCCACCAAGTGCCCTTTTCCCACTAAACTTCTGTGCTTCAGTGAGTTACATGAAGCCAGAAGCACACAGAGAAATGAAGGGCTGCAGGGCCATGTCAGCTCGAGAAGCAGGGAGAGTGGGCACGGCACTGGGCAAACACACTCGGCGGGTCTGCAGAACAGAAAGCCTGGAACCCTGTCGTTTTCCACTTCAGTCCCACAGGGATCTGATGCCGTGAGAAAGAGTAAGAAAACAATTAAACCCCAGTGTGCACAGACTTTGGGGTGTAGGAGAAATTAAAACTTTGCCAGTCTCTGTCTTGGGGGCTCCTGCTGTGGGGTCATGTCACAGGTCAAAACTTCCCTGTAATAAGATCCTTCTGGTTTTTCAAAGTGCCTGGGTGGATCCAAGTCAGGCTTTTCTTCTATCACAGCAAGTCAAGGTAAAAGGAGGTCCTAGCACATTCATGTTTGCGCAGTTCCACAGTCATGTGAGAGCAAACAGTTAGCTTCTCATCTGCACTTAGCTCGGGTCACGGATATGATTTCTGGAGGTCGTTCCCGGAAGAAAGGCTGGGTATTTGGCAGATGATAAAGGTGAGGCATGCATTCCGGGCAAACGGAGTTGAGAAAAGGTACCATGATCACTGGGGGAGCCAGAGAGCATGACAGGACTCATCACGTGCCCACCCCAAATCTGTTCTTTGTCTTGTATTTCCATCTCAAGAAGACAACTGACCATGTACTCACACTCTGCAGAGAGAAATCTGGCAGGGATCATCTCAGACACTTCCTGTATGCCTCCTTTTCCCTCACACCCCCATCAGATTGGTCACCAACCCCTGTTGGTTCTACCGCATTTCTTCAACCCTCATGGGGCCCCTGGCCACTTCTCACCCAGGACTCCACCTGTGTGATCACTATCTCCCCAAATCAGTCCATCCTTCCTCACTTGCCAGAGGAACCAGACTAAAAATCAAACCACGTGGTATCTATCACTCGCCAGCTAAGCTGAGGTTCCATTTAACCTAACAGCCAATGCCAACACTCTCCATGTGGCAAGCAAGGCCTCTAAGGAGCTGCCAGTGTTTTTCTCTAATGTCACTTCAAACAGGTCTGCACAGACCCACACTCCAGCCCATCACCCTTCTAGCATCTGCTCCATGTGCCTGTGTGTTTTCACAAGCTGTCCCCTTTGTGTATATATTCTTTCTTCCCAACTCCTATGCATCCTTAATAACCAGCTCTATCACTCTCTCCTCTGTGAAGCATTTTTGGATACAGGTACAATTAGATGCTTCTCTCCTCTGTGCTCCCACAGACCTCAAGGGCAGGTTATGTTTACTTTGTTCCCAAAGTCTGTCTTCCCTTTAGAAGGGGAACTCTGGGCTCCTCACTGCCTGGAACTATGGCTTCTTGGTCATTTCTATTTCCCTCCTGCCTTGCATGTGCCTGGGTCATTATACTACGTGATGATAAGTGAATGAATGCACGCATACATGCATGAAAAGTAAGTTCATCAGACTAAAACCACAGGACTGGACCCAGGCTTCTCAAGTCTTAACATGCACACGAATCACCTGGGAATTGTACGAAAATGTACATTCTGGCTCAGTGTGCATTCTGCATTTCTATCAAGCTCCCAGGTTGTTGAAGCATTAACCATGTATCATGTGGACCACACTTTCAGTAATGAAGACACAGAGATCCCAGAGGTGAGGAAAAAGTTACAAACAAAAGAACCTCATCCACTGTTCGGTCATGTAACACAACACATTTCAGCTATTTAAAATGATGTTCTATTTAATGATATGGAAGTATGCTAAGTGAACAGGTGTAGAAAAGATGTAGAATAGAATCCCATACTGTTTAAATAGAACTAGATAGATAGAATGACAGAATCTGTCAGATTGATGTGGGAGAGAAGGGAGGAAGGGAGGGAGGGAAGAAGGGAGGGAGGGAGGGAGGAAGGAAGGAGAGGACAAAAAAAAAGGCATATATCAAAGTGTTGATAGTAGTTATCTCTGAGGGATGAAATTGCAGGCATTTAAATTTTTTTCTTTGTAAGTATTTGAAGTTTCCCATTTTCTACAGTAATCATTTTTTATAGTATTGAAATTATTTTACTCTTTAAATGCACTCTCCATTTGCCGAGAATACACTTACTCATTTACTGCGTTCCCTAAAAACAAGATGGCAGCTACGGCTGGGGGTCCTGAGTCCCTCATCAGGGCTTGCTCCTTAGCCCTTTGAGCAGGGATATTATGAGGTCAGGCAACGGCTGTGAAAAGTCCCAGCCCATGGGGCCCCTGGGTGGCTCAGTGGGTTAAAGCCTCTGCCTTCGGCTCAGGTCATGATCTCAGGGTCCTGGGATCGAGCCCCGCATCGGGCTCTCTGCTCAGCGGGGAGCCTGCTTCCCCCTCTCTCTCTGCCTGCCTCTCTGCATACTTGTGATCTCTGTCTCTCAGTCAAATAAATAAACAAAATCTTAAAAAAAAAAAAAAAGTCCCAGCCCAGGCCCCTGTCACCTCCCAAAAAAGATGTTCTGAGCATCCTGGACCGTGTGAGTCGTCCGTCCCTGCCACTGACTGTACAGCTTAGGGGGTACCAGTGATAAGGCAAAAGGTGACCCTGGGCCCTGGGATGGGGCCAAACACTGTAGCTAAAATAAATGTGTGGATTTACAGAGGGAACAGTGCCTTTTTGCATCCCTGACTGACAGGCCCATTATATTAGCATTCCTGTCATGTCCTCTGGCTTCTCCCCAGGGCTCTTTCTTTCTGTACCACATTGTTTCACTCTCTCCCCCTTTAAATAGTTTATTTTTAAGTCCCTAAGATGCTGTTCTTAATAAGTCCTTCCTTCTTATACCACAGGGACCCAGATCACCCCGATTATTTTAGTTTTTCAAACAGGAAAACGAGCAGAGCAGCTTAAGGGCCCAGGGAGAGAGTCACCAGGATCATGTCACCGTAAATCTGGGAGATCCGTGTTCTGGGAGAAACCCCTCTGACCTTATTCCTCTGTCCTTCTCTTTTTCCTTTGGGAATCAGAACCTGGAGCCTACTATAAGGATCTTGTAAGCAGAGGTCTACGGGAGGGGCACGTATATCTAAGAGTAGAGAGGCTCTCCGGCCTAATCTAGCACACAACTTTTCCTCGGGAGCTGGGACCAGGGGGCTGATAAATACGGCCCATGGTCACAGGGTGAGTATTAGTTAGGGAAACAGACCCAAAGCATTCAGTGGCTTGAAAAATGAGCTGTCTACTTCTTCCTCAGGTTAAATCCAGGGTGGGTTCTCAGGTTGAGCACACAGCTCTGCGCCACGTCATCATTCAGGACCCTGGCCAGCAGCTGTCCTATGGCCTTGAGTGCCTGGCTTTCAAGGATTCCTTGGGCCACCGTCATTCCAGTTGGCCAGAAGGGAGAAAGGGCACAGAGAAGCACAGTGGGAGGTTCAGAGAGGCCAGGTCTGGAAGGGGCACTCACTATTTCCATTCACATTCTGTCACGAGATCTCAGTCCCGGCTCCAAACCTAACAGAATTTATTTTAGCTGCACGCCCAGGCAGAAGAGAAGGCTGCATTTGACAGACAGTATTCTCCACCACATTTTATGACCTAGAGTCAGATCCCAGACTCAGGTTCACAAGCAATTATTGAGCACCTACCATGTGTCAGGCACCACACTAGGAACTAGAGCTCCAAAGACAACTAAGACACGGTCCCTGCCCTGGAGGGGTCCCTCCTTGGGGGAGGTCCTCACTGCAGTGAGTAACTGAGACCCACATCGTCGGGTTTGGGAATGAGGAAACATAGCCAACTTAGTCCCTGTGTACTCAGCAACTGCAACACGGATAATAAGAAAAGTCAGGTGTGCTCTGCGGTGTGCACACAGGGCTGGTGGAAGCCTGCGGGTGATATATGTCGGCATCTACCTGTGAGCAGAGAGCCCACAGCAGCGACATGTGTGTCTGTGTGCATGAGCACACGCACATGCAGATATGCACATGCTTGAGCATATGGTAGTGTAAGAGAGAGAGAGAGAGTAATAAACGATCCTCAGGATGACTCAGCATCCTCAACTAACGTGAGCATTTCCTCTCTCTCTTGGAAGTCCAAAGGGCTGGACGAGCTTGATCTAGAGGTCTAAGTGGTTGCAAAAGAACTTTCTCTCCTCCTTTAATATTTTCCCTTACTCTTAGATTTCTACCCAGAATGACTCAGCTCCCTGTTACAGTTTGTAAAACTCACACCTATAATCCTCCAGCCCAGTGTCTTAGCCCCGCATCATTTCTCACTTCTCCGCTCCACAGTGAGAAAATGGCAGCTATGACTGGGTGGGCCCAGAGCCCAGTGGTCCAGGCCCCAAGGGTAGCCGAAAGGAAGGCCTTCCGGTCTGGGGCTTTCTCAAAGACCCAGACACTGGGGCCTCCCTGGCAGAAGCCTCACAGCCCACAGCATAACTAGCATGGACTGAACTATTTCCTACAGGGTGGGCCAGCAGACGACATGGGGGTAGGAAAAATAGGAAAGAAAGTCCCAAGCAGATGGAGGATGTTGCTCAGCCTCATAAACTCGGGGTGAGTGGGATGGCCTCATAGGAGGCTGGAAAGAGCGGGTCTGCACTGGAAGAAAGGCCTGCAGAGGGGCAACCAAGGGGAAGTTATATGCTGAGGGGTCCATGAGTTTTCAGTATTTTTAGGCGTTTGGTTCCAAGGCGAGAGTGGAACTTATACTGCAAAACAAGATGAGCACTTCCCAACTGCAGGTACCTCAGGAAGATGCTAAAGTCACCTCTGGGTGACCCCACTCTGTCCCCAGATGAAGAGGAGCATTGTGTAGGCTCCAGCTTGCAAAGTCTAAAGTGTTAACCCTTTCTCTTCTGCAGGGGAAGTCCCTCTCCCCCCACCCCCATCCCCACCCCTGCCAGGCTGTCACCAGTACACAGGGCCCTGCTTTCAGGCTGAGGGTTAGAGAAGGGATGAGACACGGACACAGCCGGATGGGGCCAGTCTCACCTTGAGTCTGGTTACTGCTGGGGAGGCTGGAAACCCATAGTCATATTAACTATAATAATAAAAGTAACCACAGTGATTCTCCCCAGCCCTACCCAGAGCTTTTTGGCTAGCAAGACCCTTTTGTTTCTACTGTCATCCCCATGTTCCTGGGTAGCAGGCCAGGCAACAGAGGAAGGTCCCCTGCCTCATCGATGCCACATCGCCCAGACTCAGGCAAATGAAGAGCCATCCCCGCTGGCAGAGGAAGACAGGCTACACAGGGTCCAGCCCCTGTCTCTACGCTAGCACTGTGGCCCTTGGTTGGCTGTGCCCTTCCTCCGTGCTGGTGTGCAGAGTGCTCCCATGACAGTCCCTGCCCTGGCAGGAGGCACCACCAAAGCTCCCTGAGGCTAGAGGGATCCTCGGAGGACGCTCAACAACTGCTCCTGCCTCTGGGAAGGACAGACAGCTCCTGAGTCACTGCGGGCAGATGGGAAACTGTCCTATTTTTTCAAAATATCCACGAGAAATGCCACCATCTGCTTAGGTAGTCAAATGTGTCTGATGATCTGACAAGGCCAAATAGGAAACTGCGACAGCACCATTTACTGCTGGGAGCAGCAACTTCTAGTAGAATGGCACTTTCCAGTTTGCAAGGCACTTTCTGGGGAGCTTTACAGTTTTCAAGGAACTTAGGTGTGGAGTTTTTAAAAGAAGCACTACTTTTAAATGTGGATCCCAGGGTGCCTGGGTGGCTCAGTCGATGAGGCATCTAACTCTTAATTTCAGCTAAGGTCATGATCTCGGGGTCGTGAAATCGAGCCCCTGCATCGGGCTCCATGCTGGGCATGGAGCTTGCTTGAGATTCTCTCCTTCTGCTGTTCCCCAACCCTGTTCCTGCTCACTCGCTCTCTCTCTCAAAAATTAAAAAAATAAAAATAAATGTGGATCCCATCCTCAAGACTCTGAACGAGTAGCTGTGGGGTATGCTGTGGGCTTTTCATAGTTTTGAAAAGGTCCACAGATGATTCTCGAGATTGTGACAGACTTGAGAGCATCATCTCATTACTTCCTTGAAGAAAGAAAGACTTCCCTGATGAGGACACGTATGGTTGTTCCCAATTTGTAGAAAAGAAAACAGAGGCTCAGGACACCTACATGGCTTGTCCAGGGCAACACATCTAGCTTACCCTAGATCTAAGAGCAAATCTCCAGGTCTACAGTCGACTGGTTTGTACTCCTCCATGCCAACACGCCGCCCATACTCCTCGTCAGAAGAAGTACGAGGAGGACACTAGGAAGCTCAAAATGGACCTCCCAAGAGGGTGGAAACTCTGAGTCACTCACACGTCATTTAATTTAACATGTTCTTCTAGTGCTCAGTCATGTCGAGTTTCCACACTGTGGGGAAAGAAGGCAAATTCATGAAACGAAGGTCATCTTTCCCACCCACGAGCGGGGTCTGTGGAAGACCAGCCTCACCCAACCACAGCGTGTGTTCACTGAAGCTGTTTCCAGGACGTTTCTAAACTTCTGATGATAAACATCCTCTGAGACACTTACTCAGACTACAAATTCATTTTAAAATTTTTGAAGAAAAAGAAAAAACCGAAGTCAGAATCCCCAGGAGAGCGGATGGAGACACACCAGCTCCCAGCAGTGCCTTCGTGATGCTCCTCCGCACAGACGCCCGGGGGAAACTGCTCCAGGGCAGTGGTTCTCCACAGGGCGGGGCGGGGGGGGGGGGGGGGGTTTACTGTGGTTACTCAGGCCTGACAGGACTCCACCTCCCACCTCGGCACCTTTTCCCGTAAAGCTAACCTTGAGCCTCTCCAGGTGACAAGAAGTTCCATCTTCAAGCACGGTTTCTCAACCTTGGCATTACCGACATTTGAGGGCAGATCATTCCCTGCTGTGCAGGGCTGCCCTGTGCATTGTAGGATGTTTGACAGCATCCCTGGCTTCTACCCACTAGATGCCACGAGCACCCCCAACCCAGCCGTAGCAACCAAAAACGTCTCCAGGCACTGCCAGATGCCCTGGAGGACAAAGTCTCCCCCAGTGGAGAACCGCCGGGCCGGTGGAAAGGGTACAAGCCTGGACGTGGAGGTCCCGCGGGTCTCAGGCCAGCTCTGCTTCTGACCCGCTATGCACACTGAGGCCGTACTGACAACTGCCAGAAGCCTTGGTGCCTCCGTCCATGAAACAGGCATGATGTCTGTCCTGAAGCAACGTGGTGAAGACGGAGTATGATCCAGAATATAAGAGTTCTGATTCTTAGCAAAAGTCATTGAAAGGTGGAGGGAATGAGCCATGGGTCCCCAAAGCATCTAGGATTAATCCAACAATAAATACCAGGAAGGCCTTGTTACGGACTGAATTATGTCCCCCCCTAAAAATTCCTAAGTTGAAGCCCTAACCCCCCCCCCCAGTACTGCAGAAGGTGACTTTTTGTGGAGACGGGGCCTTTAAAGAGGTAATTAAGTTAAAACGAGGTCGCTAGTGTTGGCCCTAATCCAATCTGATGGTATCCTTATAAGAAGAGAACATGTGGACAAAGACACCGGGGACGCATGTGCACAGCGGAAAGACCGAGGAGGTCCCAGAGCACAGGCGGCCGTCTGCAAGCCAACGAGAGGCCTCAGGAGACACCAACCCTGATGACACCTCCATCCTCGGCCTCTAGCCTCCGGCACTGGGCGACAACACACTTCGGTCTGGGACAGTTTGTTACGGCAGCTGCAGCAAACCAACACAGGCTCCTTCCTTCCTCTGCCGCCACATGTGCAGTGATTCCACACCCTGCTCTTGGCACTGACCGTCTCCAGCACTTGGTGGGTCCCCTCCATGGGGCTTCAGTTCCCCCCACTCCTCCCTAGGAAGGGGGCTGGGTAGCAGGACGGCCAACACGGCCCCTCACCAGCAGGTCGTGGGGGTTTAGGTAATCCTCTGTGACCAGTACATTCGCGCTCTCTCTCCTCTCCAAAGCCTTTTGAGAGCAGCTTAACAACAGCACACAGGGCTAAACCTCCAGCACAAACTCTTTGCTAAACATAGGTTTTCAGCTAAGGTAATAATACCCTACCTGCCTGTGCCACAGTGATAAAAGGCCATCTAGATGAAGGTGTGCTTCCCCAGTGCTTAATAACAACATTTCAGTAGAACCTAGTCCGAAATTTAATTTTCTGGAGAGGGCACCTGGGGACCAAGATTTTCTTGATAGGTTAAGAGCATATGCCACACAGTGACCCTCGATTGACACAAGACACATAAAGACAGAGAACATGTCCTAATAACAGCGTTAACCTACAGCAGTCATGCTGGGGCCCAGTGTCAGCCATACGCGCCCCACCCACGCCCTCCTCACAATAACCGATGCAATCGGTACTTTCGCTATCGCTGGTGCAGGTGAATAAACTAAGGCACAGAGTGGTCATGCGACTTGTCCAAGGCCCACAGCTAGTGACTGGCCAGACCAGGAGTCAGAGCCAAGGAGCGTGAGGTCTTAAGGAGAGGAAATGAGTCCCGCTCATTCAAGTCGCTACCCTCCTCCCTGCCATACGAGGCCAAGCCCACGGATGGGCCCACTCATGCTACCCAAGGGTTCCCAAGATGAGAAGAGCTATGGGGTCATGGAAAGAGCATGAGCTCTGACCTCAGATGGACTTAGCTAGGAATCCTGGCTCCTGCACCGACCAACTGTGTGATCCTGGGTAAGTCACTTACTCCCCTAACCCTTAGTTTCTTTAACCATGAAAGTGTGAACACATCTTACACGACGATTTTAAGGAAAAAAATGAGAATGCATTTTGCAGAAAACACCTAGCATGACCCCAGGCATCTGCAGCTCTTCAATAGAGGTTGGTTCTCTTTCCTCTTCCTCACTTCCTGCCAAAGGTCCTCATCACTGACTCCCCAACAGGGAAGAACCTCCCGGTCCTGTCAGCAATCGTCCCCCAAGCCAGCAGCTTAGACAGAGACAACGGGTGTCTCCAGTTGCTCAGGATCAGGTCGCTGGCACACATCACGAGACGCTTGGTATTCTCTGCACCGCGTCTGGCAAATCTGGCTCAGCCACCTCCCTCCAGCCCACCCTTGAGCCTCTACCATGTGCCCGGCTGTCCCAAGCTGTGGGATTCGTCAGTGAACAGGACAAAGGTGGGCTGCCATCCTGCAAAGTGTGCTTTCTCAACTTACAACAAACTGTGTCTGACCGGTTGCTTAACTGCTGATCACGTTCTCCAGGGCCATATCCACAAGGCTTCTATTCCCAGGTCTGTTCTGGGCCTCGGGAACATTTCAGGGGGCTAAATCGCCACCGTGCACATCTTCCACGCTGGAGTCACTCTCCTGCTCTAGGGACGGCATTCCACTGCATGGCCTCCAGTTAAGCCCTTGTCTGCCATGACCACTTGGGAGTGAAAGAACATTTCCAAGGAACACAGCACCACACCCTATCTCCCTGACCCCCAGCAAGTCCTACAATGTGGCTCCCAAGCCAGAGAGCCAGTTTCACCATTTCTGCCACATGGGGAGAAGAAACCAGAGCCTTCTGGGTCTCCACTCTGAAATGGGTCTGCGGCCATCACTCCGGTGCCTCCATCTCCCTCCCTCTCCCTAGACTGTGTGAGAGCCTGGGGGCAGAAGCCCTTTAATTGCCAGGAAGCCGACATTTAAGTTTTAGAAACCAGCCTTCTTTGGAAAATGCACTGCCTCGCCCTGCTGTCTCCGGATGTCATGGATACAGAGAGGAGTCGTTCCTAGCCTTGGGGAGAGAGAGAAATTGAATCTAGAGACATCACATGGATCATCTTAGCAGCATCTCCTATATTAAAAAAAGAGAAAGAAAAAACACCCCACCAAAGAGGCAGCGGCCAAATTAATTGTTTTTGTGATTAACAAAAAACAATTAAGCCCCAAATGCTGCTGCTCAGGGGAAGGTTATTCACAGATTTTTCTGGGGGCCGTTCTGGCCACAGAGCAATGACAGCTTCATTCTGATCCCTGCAAGACGGTCCAAGAGAGAAATTACGCCACAGACTCATTACAGCCACACTGTCTAATCCTCTCCAGGGAAGCCAGACCAAGCCCGGGCCAGCGACACAAGAGGGCTGCCACTCGGCTGCACCCCCAGGAGTGGGTGAGGGAAGAGGAGGTATGCAGGGGGTTGGTAGACGGGCTGGGCTCTTGGAGGACAGGGACCCTAAAAGTCAAAAGGCCTATGACTGCTCCTTGTGGAGACTAGCCCCTCAATGAATATTGATTCAATTGGTAAGGAAGAGAGGAAGGGAGAGAGGGAGGAAGAGATTAATACGCCTTCGTGAAACTGCACAGTGGGGACACTGAAGCACATTTCCCAGTTTTGAAGGTAATGACAATGACGAAGATGACGACGACATCGCTCATTTACTGAGTACCTACTATGTGGCTGGCCCTCTGCTAAAGGCATCTACTGTCTCATTTTACCTTCCTTCTCAACAATCCTGCCCATTTTAACTGTAAGCAAACCTAAGCTCACAGAAGTCGAATAACTTGTCCAGGGTCCTGCCTTATAAGTAGATTTGCCCCCAGGTATCTTGGACTCAACTTCCCATGTCATTGGCCAAAGTCTCAGTGGCCATTTCTTAGAGACCACCAGCCTAGGGTAGCACCAATACTCACAGGGACAGGGCTGAGCCACCCCATTCTGGTTCACCAGCCCCTTTCTGTTGGCCTTGGGTTTCCATGGAGCAAAATCACAGCAGCTGTGGAACCTCTTGGCGGACATGTCCTGAAGACACTCCCCCCCTCATGTTGGTCTCCAGTACTGAAGGTTCCTTTTTACCCATCCATATGGAGCTAGTGGGAGGAGAGGCAGGATGGAAGAGGGAAGGACAGCCAAGGGCAGAGGAAGCCAGAGAAGCAGGGCGAGCCAGGCAAGCAGACAGAGACTGGGTTTTTTAATCAGTGGGACCAAGAACATGCCACCGGCCCCCACCACACCGCATCCCCACCTGCCTGGGCTCTAATCCCTTTAGTAAGAGGACCCAGTGGATAGTACTGTCCCCGTGAGATCCCCACTGATCCAAGGCTCACTATCCAAAGTCCTCAGTCCTTCAGAGAAACTCTGAGAGCCAGATCTGAAGCAGGCAAAGCCTCCCAGGGTGGAAACTATGAAGGTTTAAATAGGTGATGACATAGAGCTAAGAACTCCAGATTCTCAGCTGGAGCTCCATTTCAACAGTGAAAAAGCATCTTAAACCACTTGACTTCATCTTAGCTCTTCAGATATTTTATGCATTAAATAACAGCTAGATCTTAATGAAAGCTACTTACATAAATTTGGGGAAAATAGCAACAAAAGCACTTCTTATAACACAAGGCATCAGCTCCTTTATTGTCTCATTGCTCTTGGCATGAAAGCAAGTTACTGAGAGCAAGTATTTCAGAGGAATACATAATTTTGGTATTTTTGGAGTCAGGGGCACTGACTCCAAAGATCATTTACCATCAGCAAAGAACAATCCATTTCTGATATCATTTTTCCCCCCAATCTCCTTTTTTACTGACTTGACGCTCCTCAACTAATAGGGCACATTGCTCACCTTTTTCTGTAGCTCTAGAAAACACATGTGCCACAAAAATTGCTTGGGCCTCTAGACTCTAGACTCATGACAGGACCACTTAGAAAGTCATACAAGGCTTTGTACAAATCCCATCATAATGAAGTCCAACGAGATATTGTGGGGAGCAGTACAGTGTTGTGACTGAAACCCATGAGCTGGGGCTCAACTCTGCTTCTACCACTTATTGTTTGGGTTTGAAGAGTCTAGAAGCATCTTAAGCCAACTGACTTCATCCCAGCTCTTCAGATGTTTCATGCATCAGAGAGCAGCCAGGTCTTAATAAAAGCTGTGAACCTGGGGCAAGCATTTAACCCAAGCCTCAGTTTCCTTAGCCACAAAATGGGGCAATAATGGTATCTACTGAAAGGAAGTGTAGGGATGTTAAATGAACCAACCATTATAAAGCACCAGGCACAGAAGCCACTCAATAAAAGTAAGTTATGGTTATTAGATTTTTAGCACGATAAAAAAATTGAAAATACTTGGGCTAATCAGTTAGGATTGTGCATGTTCACTGTTAGGATGAAATCCATGGCCATGGTCAGTGGATAAGTATGGAAATGAATGTTATAAAACCGGCTTCTGCACCGAGGCCTCCTGTGATATCATGTAACGAGAGGTGCCTCAATCGCTATGTCTCTCTGGGCCCAGCCCAGTTCCTCCTCTGTGAAGTAGTTAGACTACGTGCTCTCAGAGGTCCCTTCCAGCTCTGACACCGTGTCCATGTGTGGGGAAGGGAGACACAGGGAAGATCTACATCATCTGCACTTCACCGGGAGAGGAGGAAATTCTGCCTGTAACTGATCATCTTACTCCTGGCCGGCCAATTTTCCTCCAGTTCACATCCTTCCCTCCTGCATGAAGCCACCTCAACTTTCTTTGGTGGGCTGTGAGGCACTGGCATGATGGGATGAGTGCCCCCATTGTCCCTTCACACGCACACAAGCACACGCGTGCACACATGCACTCACACCTCCTCTAGTGCCTGATGCCTCTGTTGCACATGGCAGGATGACTGAAGCCTCCTCTGGGGGCGATGTCTGCACCAGCTGGTGCATCAGAGAGAGATGCTGTTAACCTTCCCACAAATTGTCTGGAAATGGAAAGCAGTTGGGTTTCTGGCAAGAAGAAGGAGAGAGAAGTAGACCTACCTCACTTGGACCAGTTCTCTTGCTCAGCTTTTTTTACCCCAGACATTTAGGCCAAATTCAGGCTGATGCCCAGGCCCAGACGGAATAGAAGCAGGGAGGGTGAGGCACAAAGGCCCCTGACCAGGGAAGCCCTTGTTGGGCCTTGTCTCCCTGGCGCAGAAGAAAATCCAAAGATAAGCTGCTCACTGGGGAAGGTGGAAACAAGGGACTGTGTCTGAAGTGAGCTTGAACTCTGGCTCACTGTCATTCCAACCAGCTTCCCTGGGCCTCAGTTTCCCTAGCTGGGCTTTATACTGGCTGTTTAGGCCCTCCTGGGGGAGGGGAGTCCTGACTGAGATAACAGACACATGATATAAAGATGGTTTAGAGAACGAGTCCCAAATCTCAAGATGAGGAGATCAGAACCTCCAAACCTATTTCAAAGCAGAAGCGTGCAGGACTAATCCACCACACTGGTTCCAGGATTTGAAGACAGATGCCTCCCCAGGGCATTTTGCCTGCCCATCACTCCTCCGGGGCTCCTGTCAAGCAGTTCATTGGCAACTCCTTCCATTCCAGGGCTCCTAGGCCTGCACTTGCTGAATCTCCTGCTCTCTCATGCCCCATCTCCCCAGGCATCCTATGGAGCCTGAGGCAAGGGGGTTCCCCTATAAAAGGTGGTCAATCACCCAGCTCTGTTCCCTTTCTTGATAAACAAGCCCTGTTGGTTTCCTATGTCCACCACAGCTTCTGGGAGCCCAGGGCCCTCTGAGTCTCCCCTCCAGCAAGCAGTGAGGGTCGGGAGCCTGGGTTCCCAACTCTGGGACCATCCAGATCTGGGATAAATCAATTCCCTCTCTGCTTCAGTTTCTGCGTCTGTGAAAATATGGACAATAATCTCTGCCCCACCCCCCACCGAATTCCAAGGGATGGTTTGAGAAGTAAAATGAAGGCACTTCTGGTGAAAAGAGTTATTTGAATACAAGCTATTTACAAAGATTTTAGAACTTCTGGGACGCCTGGGTGGCTCAGTCGGTTAAGCATCTGCCTTTAGCTCAGGTCGCGATCCTGGCGTCCTGGGATCGAGCCCCACATCGGGCTCCTTGCTTGGTGAGGAGCCTGCTTCTCCCTCTCCCTGCCGCATCCCCTGCTTGTGCCCTCTCTCTCTCTGACAAATAAATAAATTAAATCATTAAAAAAAATTTTTAGAACTCCTTTCTTTCATATTTCTTGAGTGCGATCACTTTGGAGTAAAGAAAAGACCTCTTTAGGGGTCCTACTACCCTGCCAGTAGTTAACGAACCAGAGGAAAGTAGTAGTAATAGTAAGACTAAGGGAAGAACAAACAAAAACCCTCTCTGGAATCTAGGGACCTAGAGTCTTCCCCATCCTCTGGACAGTTCCTTTCTCAAATGTTACCTTCATCATAGGAGAGGTAAAGGTATGTCAGGATCAACATGCTGCCCAGACAGTCCCTATAGGATCTGACCCCCTTCCTCTCACAGAACTCTGCCCACAGGTCTAGAATTTGAATTAAAAAGCCAAGAAAATAAGGATGTATAAAGCCAAATCTGTCTCCCCAGGCCATAAGCACTCACTAAGAAAGCATGGTCCAGGTGGTCATTAAAATCCTACACTCTTCTGAGCTATGAACCATATGTCTCTCAAGCTCGAAGGAACTTCAGAGAGGACATGATGACGGTCATGATGATGAGGGATTCTGATGACCGCTGCTTTCTGAACAGCTCACATGTGCCATAAACTCGATCCATTCTACTGATAAGCTTTACGACATCCTTATAAGGCTGATGGTATTATTAGTTAGAGCAGCAGAGCAGCACTTCTCAAACTTAAGCATGTGCCAGAAGCACCTGGAGGGTGCTTTTGAAGCCCAGACGGCAGGGCCCCACCCCTGAGTTTATAATTCAGTCTGTGGTAGGGCCCAAGAATTTGTATTTCTAACAAATTACAGCGACACTGATGTTGCCGCCTGAAAAAAATGCACTCAGGGAACCACTAAGTTAGGTGTTCAAGAGATTCCATTCAAATGAAGTCATCTACCCAGAGCCATCTATACCCACAGCCACGCAATTTTAAAACACCTGTGCTAAGATTCAAACCTAGGTCTGCTGATGCCAAATCTTGCACCAGTTCCTTGCTGTCTCCGGGTCCCCTGGGGACCGAGCCCAGTGTGGGTAAGTGTGCAATGCTGGCCGCGAAGTTACCTGATGTCTAGTTTTCTGAAGAAGGTCTGAGGATAGGGCAAAGAAGGGAAGCAGGGCCAGATGCACGAAACTTAGAAGAAGCCTGGTAGCCACAGGGCCAAATTCTACAGGCAGGGAAGGTTTACAGAAGTCATCCTGGACACTTTATTTTTGTGCCCAATTCTACCACTAGCCAGACATGGTCCTCATGGAGACCATGTCTAAGATCCCAAGTCAAGTGGTCAACACATAAACTTGTCATGAGGTCCACCTCTAAAACCCACACCAATACCACGAGACAGAATCCAAACTTGAATGAAGTCAGTCCAACTGGTTGCTGTGACTCAGTTTCCTTGTTTGGTAAAAAGGAGAATGATTCTCATCACCTCAAGATCCAGTACAACTATGTCAACAAGTAGCACTTCAAAATAAATACCCAGCATCGAAAACGGCTCTTTCTCAGTGGCTGTTCTATAAATACCAGCCAACATCACCATATTAGTGATATGGAGCACTCTGTGAACTGGAAGGTTTGCAAAGCACTTTCCAAATGTGTTCCTCATTGTTGATGTTGGCAGGAGCTTTTGAAGATCCCTGGACGGAAGCATTTCCTGTAGATTTTAACTTGCTCCTCTCCCTTAAAAATTTGATTAAAAGAAAATAAAATAACAATTTTGCTTAATGGGTCTCCCATTTCAATAGCTCCAAATCCTGGCCCCAACATCCCTGTGCTTGCCACCACTAAATGCCATGTCAAGCACTCATTAAAAGCAAACTGAGTTTTTAAAAATAGTGAGACATCTGCATAAATGTTGTTTTATCGCTACAATTAGGCAAATTGGCTTCTAAAGCAAATGCAAAATCATTTCAGGAGGATTTACATTCAGCATAAGACAAACAGGGCAAAGCAGGCCTTGGACAGGTCAGCTGCAACCTTGTACATCATCCAGCAGAGCTGTGGGAAAGGGAGGAGCAAGAGCAAGAGAGAGGATAGGGTGGCAGCAACTTCTGCCCTGTCCGCAGTGCATTCCCAGTCCCCGTGATTCTGGGTGAGCAGATTCCTGGCTCTTAGAATCTCACAGAAGGTAGGATTTTTTTCATCTGTGTCCTTGTTGGACTCTTGGCTCTTGGAATCCTACAGAGGGTAGGAACCTTTCATGTGTCCTTCTGGGGACCTCTTCAAATCTTACCCAATAGGGAGGTATCTATTTACTTATGAAAGGCACCAGCCTACTGCTACTAAGTCCTGAGAGCAGGTGTCTCTCTTCATTCTGCCCAGGATAAGCTTTCAAAACCCCAAAGGCAGTTTTCAGAGCCAATCACACAGAGAGAAGGGGAAGGGCCATTATGCCCCTCAGCGATCCTCGTCTATAAGCTCCTGATAATTTTTTCTTACGTTTATTATTCCCTTAAACAGTTAATATTCCCTTGGAAATAGGCCTGCTGTCTTAAATTAGACAATGAGATTTGTGTTGTCCATTCTATTGCCTTTTTTTGCTGTGGCTACCAGACATCTCACAACTAAATTTGATATTCAACTACAGTCACTTAGGTAGCCTTAATTTTTAGTATAATTATGTCTGCTCCTTCCGTATGGTTTTAAGCTTTTATTTTATGTCTTCCTGAGCACACGCCAGGCTCAGAGCTAACATTAACTCTCCATTTCAGCAGGGATGGAAAGGATCTTACCCTGTTTTAGGGTCCTGGAAATGGCCCAAATTCATTAACGAGCTGAAGCACAGACCAATATTCCTAGTGGGGATTCTTATGTGTTAGAAGGATCCCAAAAGGGAATTGAAAAGAGAATTCTGATACTATTTATTGAGCGCCTTCTCCATCCTAGTCACCTTAAATATCTTATTTCATTTAATCCTCATTACTATCTTATGAAATAGCTCAATCAGTCCCTCTAACACTCAACTGCCTCATCTGTAATCTGGGAACAGAGTTCTTACTTAAATTCTCATGGTTAGTTAGTGGAACTGAAATTAGATACAAAATATATCTGACTTCAGAGCACAAATCAAGCCACCGTTAGCCTATACAGTGCTTTTGTGTAAACCCGAGCAAGGCGCCTCTCTGGGAAGACACAGTCTTATAGTGATGGGGCACTGTCTTCGTGTGAGCGGTGCATAAGCTGTAGAAAGGGCCAGCCTAGAAGCCTTTCTACTGCCTTCTTAGAAACAGCCCTGAGACAGGAGAGACTGCTGATCTCACCATGATCCTTGTTCTGTTTCCTTTCTGGGCCACAGAAAGCACAGCACTGAGCCATATCTCCCAGGCCCCATGCATGGAGGTGGGGCACATGACTGCTCCTGTAAGTGAGGGCAAGCATTGTGTGTGTCATTTCCCGGTGGGGCCTGTAAACTCCTGCGCGGTTCTCGACTCCTTCCTCCCCACCCCCCACTGGCTACACAGACAGGACACTTGGAGGACAAGGGAAGAATAGAATCAGGACCTGGAAGGAGTCTTGAGTCCCTTGAAAGACAGTGGAGCTGAGCGCATTTCTTCTCCTTCAAACTGCATTGGACTGTGATATGAATAAAAAATACAATTTTACTATGTTTAGACCCCTGATATTTGGGGGTCATTTGTTATGGTATACAACTTACTCGAACGCAAGCCTAAACTATCTTGTTTCCTTTTAACAGCACTGGCTGAAAAGATTCAAATGAGCTATGGTTAAAAGCAGTAAGCTTCTGATTCAAGAGGTGGAAGGCTGGGGCAGGCGGTAGGGGAGATAATTTCATTTCCTTGTTCTCCTAAGTAAAATTCTCCACAAATCGTCCCTCCTCGAAGCCCAACCTTCAAGAACATTTCAAGTTAATCTCACTTTCCGTTCAGACCTTCAGTCATACTTATGAGTCATAGAACTGCAGGGCGTTGAAGCAGAAAGGCACCTCTGATATCATTATTACAAATGTTGAAGATAAGAAAACTAAGGCCAAGATGTATGGCTTGCCTGGGGTCTTGGAGCCAAGGCTGACACCTAGGGCTGGTCCAGGGCTCTTTGCATTCCCTGAATGGATGGAAGTCATGTCCAAACAGCTCAACGGGTGAAGGCAGCCCAGCCCTCCCTGTCAAGTCTCCCTGGGAAAGCAAGGAGAGTGTTCACACAGGGGGCTCCGGTGGGTGGAGGTCACTGGCACCCTCCACTGGACAAACTTGCCATGTCCTCTGCGGCCAGCCCCAAGCAAATTGCAGGACTCCAAATAAAGAGCAATGGAACTATGGCAACGCTCTCTAGGTGCCCGTGGCCACAATCAGCGCCTGTGTTAAAACCCCTTTGAGATTGTGAGCTATTCCCTGGCACATCCCCACATTTTCCAGTCAATGGATCCTGCCGCCTGTACAAATGTAATGTCACTTCAGGCAGGGACACTTGAGTCTGCTCTTTCACGCCAAGAGCAGGGAGCACAGCTCCCCGAATCACAGCATCCCCTCCTCCTTCTTCCGGTGCATGGATGCTGCAAAAAGGAAAAAAAAAATGTCCTCCCTCTAAGGACCCTGCTCCATTTTTTAAAAATTTAGTCTCCAGGTCTCGATGAAATTAGTGTTTTTCTCTGTGTTGCAGCAGCAGTAGACTGGGAGAGAAAGGAATCTGAGGGAAAAAGAGATAATAAAAGCTTCTGTCTACATGACACTAGAGTGGAAAAGGAGGAGCAGGATGGAAGGGCCAGTGGGCTTGTTCCAGCCTCTCTGCATGCTGCTGTGAACAAAAGCTTGCTGGGGACACAGTGTGGTCTGGCAGTGGCCAGCGCGCTGAGTGGAAAACCAGAGAGCAATTGTAGTTCCGTTCTCTATTCAAAAGGCAATTTTCTCGGAGGTGGTAAGAAGCCTCTGTCTGACACTGAACTTCAATTTCCCAGGCTCTGTAAAGCAAGTGACTAAATAATCACGGAAAGTCAGAGATGGCACTTCACCTCACCGGTTCACTTTGTAGAGGAGCAAACTCAGGCCCAGAGAGGGAGAGGACTTGCCTAAAATCACCCAGCTAGTAAGGGGCCAAGGTAGGGTGGAGCTTAGGTCTCCAGAGCTCAGCTCTTGCACAAGAAATGTAGCTCTTCCCCTGCTTGCATGCAGTCTTAGCCATCAACAGAGGGGCAGAACAAGCAACATTTCGGGGGTACTTTAGCCACAAGGTTTTAGGAATCAGGGGTTTTGGTGTGCACTGAACATGGAGTAAGGGGCTGATTCTGGATGCCTTACATGAGCCTGGAGCTGTGGGTCAGGGGACTCCAGGTTCTAAGCAACTCTATCATGAATGCCCTTTGTGGATAACAAGCCTGACTTACCTGCTTCTTAAGATTATCATGAAGATTTGATGAAATAATATAACCCAAAATTTTATTTTACTCTATTTCTAGAGAGGAGATTCTCAGAGTAAATTTCATCCAACTCCTTTATTTTATTTTAGGGCCATTTTAGAAAACCTGAGCTCAGAGAAGGTATTGCTGTAAACTTCGGAACTCTGCTCCCTAAGCCAGGTGGGCCCCTGTGTTGCTTGAGGGGGGCCTGCACAGGAAGCTCAAGACCTGCAGACTCCACAAGACTTTCTCATCTGGTGCAAAGGAGTCTCAGTGCTAAGCCAATGGAGAGCAGGGGTCCAAGGTGCTATTGAAAGCCACAATTCTCCATGCCTAGAATTCAGCCATGCACTTGACCCAAAGCCTCCTCCCATGCTGATTCCTACTGTAAATGGCAGGCATTTGGCTAAAGCCTTAGTAGTTTCTCTAAGATCTACCACCAAGAATTGTTCATAGACATCCTGCTCCAGAACCATCCGGGGAGCACTTTGCAGATTCCAAGGCTTTATACCAGATTCACTATGTGAAAAATCTTCATGAGGGAGGCCCAAGAAATTATGTACATTTATTTGTCCTAAACCAATAGCTTCCCATGCACTTAAGGAAAGGAAATCCAAATGACTTAGCACCACCTGGAGGGCCCTAGCGGGACTCCCCACCCTCACCTCTTATCACCGCTTCTGATCCCCACTATAGACACGCTGGTCTGCCTTGTGTTCCTCATGTGAAACTCATTCCTGCCTCAGGGCCTTTGCACTTATTCTTCCCTCTGCCTGGAGCAATTCTCTCTCTGGTCTATTCATGACTGGTTCCTCTTCATTATTTATAAAACAATTATTTATTCAAGTATCATCCTCCTCATTATCTGGGTCCCAGGTAGCTCCCTTAAGGATGTCTGCCTGCCCATCCTAATATTGCGTCCTGCCCACCAGGTCCTTTTCTGTCATCAGAATGTCCTCAAAAACAGAATCTTTGTCTTATTTCCTCTGTATCCCCAGCAACAGAATAACTTCTAACATGTCATAGGTACTTAATAAGTAATTGTGGAAGGAAGGAATGATATTACCCGGTTTTGTTCTAAAACTCTCTTATTTAACTGTTTACCTATTTATTACCTATCTTTCCCACTAGAGTGAGCATTCCCTGAGAGCAAACATTTTGTCTTCCTTGTTCCCATCACGTCCTTAGTGCCTAGAATAGTATCTGACCCATCATAGGTACTTAGTAACGAGCTGCTGAATGAGATGCATGAACGCATGTTTGAGAATCCTAGAGCTGGGTCTACGGCCATACCACCCTAAATGCGCCTGATCTCGTCTGATCTCAGAAGCTAAGCAGGGTCAGGCCTGGTTAGTACTTGGATGGGAGAATCCTGGAGCTGGGATCTGTCTGGGCTGGGGACAAGGTGACTGTTTCAATCAACAAGCATTTCCAGTCATGTGCAAAAAGCTGGGAAAATTTTTAAAAGGCAAAAAGCATCTATCTTCCCCCTAAATCGCCCACAGATTCATGAAGGAGACAGAGGCACGAACAAATGACTGTGAGAACATACACTCAGGTGCAGGCAAGATGTTTGGAGGGCGCAAAGCAAGAAGCCACCTCTAATTCAGGCAACCAGGAAGTCTTTGGAGAGGGTGCCGAGACTGGAGCCACCCTCAAAGTAAAGACGGAAGCAAAAACTGGAGGGTGGAAAAGTGGAGAAAGACGATGAAAAAAGGACCAGTTTGGAGGCAGATGGCATTTTCAGGAAAGAGCTCAAGAAGCAGGACAGTGGAGTGAGGAGGCTGGACACCAGGTCGCGTTTAGAAGCTTCATTTCACTCTATCGGCCAACGGTTCCCAAACGATTCAAGTGGCAACAATGTCTCCTCATTTTAAAGACTCTTTATAAACAAGCCATGTGAAGATCAAATATTCACACAGAATAAATACAACGTTGAAATCCAAAATAATGTGAAGTCCATATTTTTACCTCAGATGCATGAAACACAGCTCAGCAACCACAATTTTAGAAGCAAATAATTTCTCTGTGTCTCACTGGCCATCATTTGATATACTTTTTAAGTTGGCTGATGAGAAAACGTAAGAGAAGTGTAACTGTATTACATACGCAAGGCTTTTTAGATGAATTTGTTTGGTATTGTATTGACGGTAAGAGCATTTACCTGTCCTAAAAAAATGGATGTACGGACAGGGCTGGGAACACTGTGGGTTAGAGACCCAGTTCTCCAGGGCGTCCACTGCAGATTAGGAAGCGCTGCTGGAGGTAAAACGAAGGCAGAGAAGAATGGTGGGCAGGAGCTGATTTTGATGGGATCTGGGTGTTAGGGAGTTAACCGTCGGGTAACTTGCGGAGTGCACAAAGTTGGACTGAAATGGATCCACAAGAAGGCCAAGTCATGTATGGGCACTCATGGTGCAGGGACAGAGGTGTCCTTGGCTGTGGGACACATGGTCTGATGAACAGAGGCCCTAAACTCAGCCTCTGCTTTCCCCCACATCTTAGCCCAGATCTGAAAAACAACAGCCAAGTGATGCCTCGAGGGTAAAGGAGGGCCAAACTGCACTTCCGTGCTAATTTTCAACCACCGAGTCCTGACCATCCGAGAGGGAGAAATTCTGAAACGAACTGCATGCAGTCCTGCAGACTGGGTCCCACACTTTACAAGCACCTAACACTTGGGTGAATTTCCTTCTAGACTTTTCCCTGGGGGTATTAGGACCACACTGCCAGGGATCCTCCCCCCCGCCCCCACTGCTCTACAGTACTCATACTGTTCTGTCATAAAACATTTTTCTACAAACACGATTTTTAGTTGTCACATAATATTCCACTCTAAGAATGTCCTATAATTTACCATTCTCCTTTTGCTGGACACTTGGAGAGTTTCCAATATTTCACGATTATAAATAGCCCTGTGATGCCCATCCCTGCACATAAATCTCGGTGCACATCTCTGATTATTTCCTTGGGGCAGATTCCTAGAAGTGTGATTGCTAGAATGTTTGCCATTTTGATGGATTTCGTGTTGCGCTGTTCCCCCTGCCTGGTGTCCTGGTGGCAAAAGATAAATACCCATGAAAGGATGCGTGTGGGAAAAAAAAGGAGTTCTACGTGAACACCGGCTCACGAATCCCAGCAGAGAGGAGATACTTCCCAAGGGCTAATCTGGGTGACAGGGAAGACTATTTATTTATTCGAGGCATTTACCTGACCCCATCTTCCAAAGGGGACTGACCTAGAACAAGAACTAATACATCATATGAAAATGTCAGAGGGGGTGGGGAAGAGGAGGCTGACAATAGTGAAATGACTTGACTGCTCAAGACTCAAGGAGAGTTAAACTCAGAAGAGCAAGGGGGGCTTTTCGTGATCCGTTCCTCTGCTGCTACGACTGCTAGATAAAATACAAGATGCCGCCTTAAATCTGAATTTCCAATATACAACAGATAATTATTTTAGTATAAAAAACTGTGTCCCGTGAAATATTTGGGACATTTATACTAAAAAAAAAAAAAATTGTCGCTCCAAAATTCTAATTGAACAGGCATCCTGGATTCTTATTTGCTCAGTGTGGCAATCCGGCTTGCTGTGTCTGAATTACAGAGCGGTGATTACGAGGAGGGCAGCAACCACACAGTTCAGAGGGCAAATATGAGTGGAGGGGCCCAGGAAGCTGAGCGCTAATTAAGGAGACAAGGCTGCAGCTTCTCACCAGTGAGATTTTTTTTTGTGGGATCTCAGCTCAAGGATTCCCACCCTTGAGAAAACCACAGAGGGATGCAGAGAGAGGTGGCTCTGATTGTGGCCACTCTGGGGCACAGGGCTCTGGATATGTGCTGGGACCATCAGAGCCACAGGACTCTGGTGAGGGACGGCTGTGCCCCGTGCCATTTTTCCAGGTGGAACGTGAGGGAGGCAGCAGAGAACAGGCTCATCCTACAGACCCTGAAAAATCGTTGTCTCCCTGACCTCACCTCGGCCAGCAAACTGCTTTATTTAAAGGAGGGGAAGAAAAAGAAGGCTCTCTCTTTACACACATACACACACACACACACACACAGAGCACCTTGCTTTGGTCGTGCCTCAGCAGTCCCTCACATAATATGCTCTAAATTAATAGCTTCAGGGAGATAATGGTTTATAAAACAGGAGTTTGTATGCAACCGAGGAAAATGTTCTCTCCTTATTATATAGCTATATATTTTTTTTGCAGTCAGATTATGAGCAAACAAGGTTAAATGCACACACAAACACACACACGTACCGGCAAATAGACCTCAATTTTCTACTCCATGACCCGCCACCTCCAACTTTCTCCTTCACCTTTGCTTTGACTATTTCTCTTGCTTCCATTTTTTTCCTCATCCATTCTTTCTCCTGCTCATTCTGCTTCGCCCTGTTTATTTCCTTTGCCCTTTTTTTCTATTTCTGTGCTTTCTTGGTTTCCTTGTTATTTATTCTTTTGTCTTTCTCTTCAAGGCAGAAAAACAGCTCAATTAAAAATAAATTTAAAAACATACAATGTTTGAACAGGGAGGTGCCTCAGGAATCATTTTGCAAACAAAGAAACTGAGGAACACAAAGGTGAAGGGATTTTGTCGGGATAACACAGTTTCTAGAACTTAAGATTGGGGTCCAATCTTCTCTCTAAATTTGGTTCCCCTTCTACTGTGACAAACTCCTCTCACGAGGTCCGGCATCATTTTGTAAGTCGAGTGGCTTTCCATGGTGAAGTAAACTATGTCCCCCACAATAACCTGTCCACCTCTTAACCAAACTCCATCCCCTTACCTGTGACTGTGACCTTATTGGGAAACAGGGTTTTAGCAGATGTGATCAAGTTAAGCTGAGCTCAACCTGGAGTAGGGTGGGCCCTAAATCCAATGACTGGTGTCCTTTGCAGAAGGCTACGTGAAGACACAGGGACCCAGAGATACACAATAAGAAGGTCGTATGACGACGCAAGCCAAGGAACCAAGGGTCACCAGCAACAAGGAGCAGAGAGAGAGGGAGGGAACAAATTCTCTTTCAAAGCCTCCAGAAGGAACCAATCTCACCAACAGCTTGACTTCTAGCCTCTGGAAGGGTAAGAGAATAAATCTCTGTAGTTTTAGGTCACTCATTTTGTGGTACTTTGTCAGAGCAGCTGTGGGAAGCTAATACACCTTGTCCCATTCACATATCGCAAACGTTGGCGCAGACTGGAGCCTGCGGCTCTGCAGCCCGCTGGCCCTGGGTGCCCCCTGCCCCACATTGCCTCAGTCATCAGAGAAAGTACTCAATGAACATCTCACATAGGAAAGGGCTGGACCCGGGGTTTCTGAGATACAAAACATGGTCCCGCCTTCAAGACACCACTGTAAGACTAAAATAAGGAAGGCCATGCTAAGACATGGCTATAGGGGCTTCAAAGAGGGGCCAGGCTCCCAAACTATAGCTCCATCCAGAGGAAGAAAGGGCTGCCCTGTGTCTCCAGAGCAGGGATACCCCTCAGACTCTGCCTCTGAGGAGGAGCCAGCTCTTCAGGGTGTGGTAGACATATTCCCGGTATCCTATCAGATGGACATTTCTTTGAGCCAGCAGTCCAAGGCCTGGAAATGCAGACTGACGGCTGTGTATCCCAAAGGCTGGAGGCCTGCCCTACCACCCACCCCTTGGTGCCCCTGAGGAATCTGAACACTCCCTAGAGCTGGCCTTTGCTTGACCCTGTGTAGGGGGTTGGGGGGTGGGCTTTGGGAGCTTTGGGAGTGGCAAGTAGGGAGTCTCCAGGTTGGATATGGCCCCTAACTTGAACATCAACACACCCCAGGCCTCCATTTTGGCCCAGCCTCTGCGCCCTTGGAGGTTGGTACTGGCTCCCAGAATTATCGCATGGGGGTCTGCTGGGCCTGACAAGAGCCAAGTGGGTAGTGCTTCCAAAGCCCAGAGGGGAGTGCTTCTTCCTGCGGAAGTGGGGGAGGGGTGAAGGGTTGGGGGAGGGGAGAGGCTTTTCCAAAGCCCACCGTCGTGCTTGTTTCCAGAGCTGCACAAAACAGGTGGAGGGTCCTGGAGCTACTGGCCCTGTTCAATCCTGACTCTGGGTGATTTGCTTGTTCTTGGCTTCTAGCAAATTAAAATGTCCTTTATATTTATAACAGGAGCAATAATCCGCCTTAGGTTTCGAAACCAAGGTGGAATAGTCCATTCTACTCTCTTGTCAGATGCTAATCTGACTCACTGATAATGAAAAAAGGAGAAGAAAATCAGAGGGAAAGCCGGCTAGGTCTGCAGAATCAGAGGATTTGCAAGGGCAAGAAGGGGGGGAGCTTTAAATTAAAATTAAATATTAGGAGGTGGAGAAATCACACTGGGAAAGCCTGGCCTGGAAGTGATACAGAAGTTGATGTAAAGGGGGTGGGGTGACAGCTGGGCCCGCTTAGGCAGGCCAAGGATCAGAAGCAGCAGAATAATAATGCCAGGGACTACATCTGAAATCAGCTCATGGCTTCCCCTCCTGAACTAAGTAGGGGAGTGCCTGCAGGGAGGGAAGGGCTGGCGACAGCTGGGTTTTCCATGAGCGTTTATTTTTATTTTAGTTTCTCCTAGTTTAGCTCCGGAGTTTGGGTTCTTCTGGGTGTGGAAGCATGAAGAGTCCACAGGGAAAAGCAGAGGGGAAAAAGGGGAAAAGGAACCTTTCATGTGCAGCTCAAGAGAAAGTTCAGAGTCAGATTAGGTTGTTCTGCCCCATTTCTTGAACTGAAAGATGAGACAAAACGGCACTGTTTTGGCTTTTCTTTTCATCCAGGAAATGGGGGGAGTGCACAAGACCTGTCTCTTCCCAATGTTTCAGTTTGTGTGTGTCAGTCCCACGGGTGTCCTTTGTTCCTCCGTTTGGGGGCAGCGCAAGCTCTCTGAGATGTCCTGGAGACCCCTCAAAGTGAGAGTGGAATACATCCCACAGCATCTGTTTGAAGGCAGATCATCCACGCTGACCATCCTGAACACACCCTCCAGATTTAGTGAGAACGCCCCTAGCTGTTTTCACATGATGGGGTAGGGGGCTGGGGGAGAAGTCCTATTATTTATATATATATGTTGTCAAATAATTGAGTGTAAGAAAATGATTCCTCCTACGTGTTGAGCCTCAGCCAGTGCTCCCGTAATTTCCACCCCGGATGTCCACTCCACCTTCTAGATAACTGCTCCCGTGCATACTGGAAGGCGGTGGTTGTCTTGCCCCATCCATATGTTTCTGCATGTAAATAAAACTGGGTACCTTGACTCTCTGCCACTGTCTTAGCTCGGGCTGCTATAACAAAGCACCATAGACTGAGTGGCTTATAAACAACAGAAATTTATTTCTAAGAGTTCTGGAAGCTGTAAATTCCAGATCAGGGTGCTGGCACAGTCGGGTCCCGGCGAGCACCTTCTTCCAAATAGCAACCTGACCTCTTCTTGCTGTGTCCTGACATGGTAAAAAAGGGAGAGAGAGCTCTTTGGGGTCACTGATAAGGTCACTAATCGCTTTCATGATGGCTCTGCCCTCAGGACCTAATCTCCTCCCAAAGGTCCCATCTCCTAATACCATTACATTGGGGGTTAGGAATTCAATATATGAATTTTGGGAGGACACAAACATTTAGTCCACTGGACACATATAACATGTTTTCCTGATTTCTGGCCATCCTGGTCAGCTATAGTTTGCCTGTATTCCCTTTGAAGTACGGTTCCTGTAACTTAACAAGAAATTGGTCTTCCTTCTTCCCTCTCTAATCCACCCTCCACTTTGCCACCACAGCAACTGTTACAAAATACATATACCCCATTAAGTTACCTCTCCTGCTGGTCAAAACCCTACACTGGCTTCCTGCTGCCTATGAAAAATGATTCCTCAGTGTCCCCCATAACCCCCACCATCTCTGATTACTCTAGTAGCTTCCTAACTGGGATCTCTGGTCCCATTCTTGTCCCACCCAACTAATGACCCACTCTCTAGAGCTAGGACAAAAATTGTGTACCCTCCATATACCAAGTACCATATATCACATGGTGTCCCCTGTTTACAACTTGTTAATGAAACCCCACTGTACTTGAAATAAAATCCAAATTCCTCCCCAAACCCTACAAGTCGTGCATCAGCTGTTCCCTGCTGCCTCTCAGTCTTGTGGAGCCCTTCTCCCTGTCAATACCTAAACTGCGGCCTTTCTTGCAGGCCCTCACATAGGTCAGCCTCTTTCCTGCTGCAAACTCTTCTCACGTATGTTCCCTGCCTGTAATGCTCTTCCCTCATTCCTCACAGGGCAGCTCCTTCTCATTGTTCAAGAGTGAGCTTATATGCCACCTCCTCCAAGAGGCCTTTCCTGACCCCTAACGTGTGCTCACGCTCACACACAGACTGACTGTCCTCTGTGAAGCCACTGTCATCTTGCATTGCAACACTGTATCAAGTCTATAATATAGGGGTTGGCTTATTTGTCTATTTATTGGCTGTCTGACTCTCCCACTAGAATACAACCTCCCCAAGAACAGAAAGCATGACAGTTTGTTGATCACTGTATACCCAGCATCTAGTTAATGTCTTGTACATAGGAGATAAGTATTTATTGGATCAGTGAAGCTCTCAGATACCTTATCTCCTATCCTCCTCCTGCTCCTACTCATTCTCTAAGATCCAGGTCAAGAATCCAGTACAAAATTGCCCCTGACTTCAATGAACAGAGGTTATCATCCCCCCAAGCGTGCAGGAAACAAGGACTGGAGACCCACAATGTGCCTAGCACGATCATGTGTGCTGAGAACAAAGGATTCATCTACATAAATCCCTTGGCCTCCAGGAGTCCACAGCCTAGTTGCAGATATATGCACATAACGAAATCATTAGAACAAAACGTTGAATACTTGTGGATGACACAGGGACATATGGGATATCAGAGTAGGACAAGGTGGGCACCCAGCAGGGTTTAGATTAATGACAGCATAGGATCAGGTAATGGGCACTTCCAGCCCGCTCTGCACCTAAGCAACTATCCCATGGCATTACCACTGATTCACATGCCTCTTGGTGTTCCCTGCCAGAGCCCAGAGCCCAGGACAGGGATGCTGTCAAACAGCCTAGGGTCCTAGAACCCCCAGAACATCCCAGTGCATCCACTGCAAAGGCAGGAGGGCCATGGGAGCAAATCCCCAGGACATGCCCTTGGCCATAGGCGGCTCTAGGCGCTGCTGCTCTGGCTGTCTGCATCCACACAAAAGAAACCCCTCACTCAAAAACAAGTCCTCCCTGGAGAAAGCCCAGCTATTTATTGAGTGCCACCTGCCACATGGGTTAATCCAGCCCTGGATTTCTCCTTTACGGCCAACCCCATTTCAACCACAGCTGATCTCCCATCTGACCCTCAGAACTGTTGAGAGACAAGGGGCAATAAATCGTCATCCACGCGCCCAGGGCTGGCTCACTGCCACCGCCACTGCCTCTGCCTTCACACCTCGGAAGAAAGACTTACAGGAGCCGCAGATGATGCTGAACTTCAATTAGGCCCTGCTGGCAAATTAGTCACGCAGGGTGACATTTTCCAATCATGGAACATTAGCATCCTCCCTAATTACACAATTGCAGGGCTAACATGCTTAGAAGCAAACAAGACCAAGCCGCTCAGCATCTCAAATGTGCGTGCACACATCACACACATGCATACATGTGTGCACACACACGCAGACACGATGCCATAGGAAATTGGGGTCTACCTCTCCTCTAATGTGGTTTAAAAGCTGACTGTGCACTTGCTTGGAAGGAGAGAGGAAAACCACGTGAAGGAAATCCCGGCATCTCGGGAGCATTTCTAAGAATGTCACAGATGAAGAGAATTTCATTTCACAGAAAACAAGGGCTGTAATGCTAAGAGTACTAAACCAGCCTGAGATAAAACTATCTTCTTCCATTCACGCCTGGTAGCCAAGGGTACTCACCCGGGGATGAGATGTGAACCTTCACTTTGCCACACACCTACTCTGTGACCTCCTAGAACTTGTCGAACCTGAACTCCCCTCCCTCACCTGTGGAAACACCCACCTCTCCTCATTCATTCATTCAGGGAAGATTTACTGACTGTGTCCACTCCATGTCAGACACTGCTTGAAGCCTTGAAGACAGCATTGAACAAGAACATAGGCATGCAGCTGTGCACACGTGAGCCACAGCTGATGCCGCTACAACTTTAACACCCACAACTCTAACAGGAGAGATGCCAGGTACCGCGGCAGGAACGGGAGTCACCCGGGGAGTTACCCAGCTGGGGGCGGGGGGGCGCACCTCACAAGGTGGGCTTAGGGCTTCCCCTAACTGAACAGGCAGCTCCTCCAGGTCAAGGGTCTGTTCTTAGCAGCTTGCCAGAGTATTAGATACATTTCATGTCACTAGAAAGGAAGGCAGGCTTAGATAGAGGGTATTATAAAAAATTAAGTATATATAAATGAGTAGATATAAGCATTTCCACATTTTAAAAAAGAAAAATAAAGAGAAGATAAATGATTTGCTATTATATATATACGTATGTATGTATATGTATGTTTATTTGAATATGTATATGTGTATTTATATGTGTGTGTATGCACGTGTATGTCTCTGTGTTTGTGTTATAAGTGTGTGTGTGTGTGTGTGTGTGTGTGTGTGCGCGTGCATATACTCCTATATCGACTCCCGTATTTTGTTTATCTCAGAGTTACTTTAAGGGCTACAGAAGTACGTAAATTGCCCAGCAGAGGATCTAGCACCCGTGGGCATTCAGTGAGTATTCTCCATCATTCCTCCTGCTGCCCTCATTGTGACAATCTGAGTCGAGGACAAGCCTGGCTCCTCCGAGCTGCCTCACCACTACTGCATTTCTGAAGGACACATCTTCACCTGCCGTTACAGTAAAATAGAGCCCCCCCATCACTTCTCCACAGCATCACCTCCTGACGCAGCCTGGAGATGCCCCTGCCCCTTTTACAGCGAGATCCACCATCCCTAGGCTGGGGATGCCATGACCAAGCCTCCACGGGAACAGAGACAGCCACCATCTTGCCAGCACACCCAGCACTGCCTCTCATCAGGCATGTAAAACACACTCATTGGGATATACTCTTTGTCATTCCTCCTTCCTCCCATCTGACATCACCTCTGTGCGCACATGCCATCAGGGCACAAACAGTTACAGGAGCTCTGCGTGCAAGGAGCTGGCTCTGGCTTTGGAGCAACACGGCCTTAATCTCCTGTCTGCCCATTCTCCATGGCTCCGAGGGCGCTGGCCCCTGTTATCAGCCAGAGGCAGGACTTCTAGGCCAGTGTTTGTTTGACTCACCACTCTCTCCCCTTCTGAGCTGCATTAGAACAAAATATCCTAGACAGAGCCCGGCCGTCTCCCTGTGGCGTGCTGCCAGTCATGAAGACGTCATTGGAATGTCTCTTTTTTTTTTTTTTAATGCCGCTCCTTGTCGCCACAGATTGATCTGCCAGTTAAATATTTAGACATGCTCATCTGCCTTTGTCATAAAACACCACTTGACTTTGAGCGATGAGCAAGGAGGTACTGAGGCTGTACCTATTCCCTCCCTGGGACATGGGGAGAGAGGGAAGCAGTGACAAGACAAGCCCCCACCCCAGGGGTCTGCACGTCTGCATCAAAACCCACCCAACCCAACTTCAGCGAGTCCAGCACACTCAGCCTCCAGAGTGTGAGAAGGACCAAGAAAGGGGAGCCAGGTCTTCTCTTTGGATCGCCAAGCACATGAATTTGCTCAGTCAGCCCCATGGCCTCTCTCAGTCGGCCCAGTCCTGCCCTAACCTTCCCAATCACCGAATGGCCTTCAGGTCAGCCTTCACAGTATCCCTACGACAGTGAAAAGTACCAGCAACATGGCACAACACACATCATCTCATTTAATCATCACAACAACCCCCCAGGAGATGGGAATTATTGTCCCAATTTACAAACAAGGAAGCAGAGATTCACAGAGTTTAAATGAACAGTCAACCCAATGACACTCAGGAGGGAAAAAGGGGTCTGTGACTAGAGCCCAACTCCCAAGGATGTATTCCCTTCAGCAGATGTCCAGAGAAGGTGACCACCAACATGGACCCTCTAAACTCATGTTTGATCACCTCAGCCAAAAAGCCCCTTTATTCCTCTGTAACTTCTCAGAGGCTCAAGATCTTTCCTGGGAAATCTGTCTTGTTTCCTGATCACAGGAAGAGGTCAAAGGCCAGAGACTGAACCACTCGGCTCCCAGTTTGAACATTTAAACTATAAGGTACTTTTCAGAGCAGTGGCCATCAAAGCCCAGGACCCTACTCCATGTGGACTGTAATAAAGTGAATTTCAGTAGACGGAGGGTCATTATAACTCTTCAAGGGCAGCCTGGAAGGGCCCTGGGCAAACTGAGGGCAAGGTGGTCCCACAGTGGGACAGAGGACAGCATGGTATGGAAGCTATCGAATGCTCTCCAGCCCACGGCACCTCAAGCCCAGTGTTTGCTCTGCTAGCAAAAACAGTTTGCAGAGAAACCCTTCCTTTCATTCCCTTGTTTCAGAAATAAGCAGGTGTTCTTTCATCTAAGCAGTTGGCAGAAGAGGGGAGAGGAAATGAGGTTGGAACCATCTGAGAAGAAGGCTAAGGTCATACCACATGGGACCAAAGACTCCAAGAAGAGAAGCGACCACTGCTGAGGGTGTTCACAGGCTCTGCAGTGAAGAGCCAGAGGGGAGTGAATGGTTACTGAAGCCCACTTTCACACTCCCCGGATGGGAAAAATGGGGCTTTGAGAAAATTTTTAGTGCCTTACAGAGAGTCACACACTGGTCAGTAGCAAGAACTCAGATTTTCTAACTCCCAGTCCAGCCTTCTCTCTCTCCCTCTCCCCCTCAACCAACCCTTCCATCTATCAATTCTGTTTCTATGTGTTGTCTTCAACTTCCTTCCTACTGTATATGGTCTTCTCCCGCGAAGTGATTAGGGGCTCCAAGTTACACAACTTCCATTACGACAAGCAAGAAGAAGGAAGAACGCTCCCCCCCCCCAGTCCCACTCCATAGATTAGCCTTGCTTAAGCCACATCCACACTCCTTGCCCCATCAATGCATCTATGGTGGGAGAGGGATGCAGCCTCCACCAGAATGACAAGAAATGAAGAGATGCAGTTTCCCCAAAGAAATGGCAGCACCATTGCCAGGAAAAAATAGAGACAATTATGATAGATGTCCAAATACAATGACAACCTAGCTAGTCTTGCTTCCTGAGTTGGTTAAAAAAAAAAACACTCAGAATTTTCTACACAATGTTTTATATTCTAGTTTCAAGGAATAGGGGTAGGCAGCCAAACTTGGGCCTCCTGTCCTAATTCATATTTTCAAAACCAGATTTTCCCAAAGAAGGCCTGCCTGCCTTTGGAGCAATCGGTAGCTTGCCAACCACTAATAAAGTGATAAGTTTTCCCATTTGACTACCGTTCCCTGCAAATACCCTTCCTCCATCAAGAACCTTGAAGGAGAGGCACAGTGAAGAATAAGACTCCATCCAAACAGTCCATCCAAACACTCAACTTTCCATGCCCCACCACCTGACTATGAGCAGTCAGCTCACTCTCTCCCAAACCTGAACTTGTAAAAGCCGAATGGAAGACGCAAAGGAAGAAGGCAGGGGAGACGAGAATAAAGTGGGATGTGCAATCAACAGAGGTTGGCACCTGCTCCCATTCAAAAACAGTTCATCAGAGCATTTGAGCTCTTCCCTGCTCTGGGCTGGGAGAGTCTTGCAGACCACAGCTGCTCATGGGACAAGAAGGGGCAACAGTGTTAGACAACTCAGGAATGAGTGTTCATTCCGTCACTTACCAGCTGAATGACACTGAGCAGTCGGTAACATCTGCGATCCTCGGTTCCCTCACCTGTAAAATGCAAAGTGATTGTTACCCACCTCAGAAAGTTGTCTTGGGGAGTAAGCAAGATAATGTCTTAGAATGGAGCCTAAGACATGGTGATGCCCAAAAAGTATTAGGCATGTTATTGTCATCAGTGGCCACGTAGGTGTTGTGTCCATAAACTGTAGAAAAAGTGTATCTTAATCATATATGCACCATTTTTCAAGCGTGCTGTTTTAATGAATTAACTACAAATTCATTGAAAACTATTTCCGAACACAATATACTTTATATTCTTTATATATTTTCTCAGTGAGCATTCAAAATACAGCTATTCCCATGTTGAGTTTCCCTTTTTTTTTTTCCAATTAAAGGAGTCCACATCCTGAAAAAAGGTTGAAAGGCACCCATACACATCACAGAGCTGTCTTTCTCATAACTTAGATTCTGCAGAAGTTGTAACTCAAGTGCGACATTTAGTACTTGACCTCTAACATTTCAAAGAATGATGCTTTTTCACTATCGCCCTTTGCTACTGTTGCTTACAAAGAAATTAGGTAGAATTCATGGCATCAGCAAGCATTAAATATCCCCATCTGTCCTGCTTACCCTAGAAGTTTTGCTCACCTGGATTTTTCTCTGCTACCCATGATGGATGGCCAGGAGCCACACTGTCAGATTGACTTCCAATCCATAAATAGCTCTGCCATTTAGATGCCATGGGGATAACATTAATACCAAACACAAAGACTAAATAAAAAGCCTTTAGCAACTGAATGGCCCTTAGATTTCAGAGGTATCGATCCACTGGAGCCTGCTAAGTTATTATGGCTACAGTTCTGCTCAGAGAAATCTGTGATCCTGAGGAAAGTTAGAAGTCACAATCACCTTTAACTACAAAGTCCAGCAAAAGGGCTGCGGGGCAGCTCGCTGCCCTATCCATACCGCTGCTTGCCCGGGGCTGCGTTCATTCCTCCCATTCAGGAACAGCTCTGGGGCTCAGTCTCCCCAGACCTATAAGACCTCAAATTTATAATACTCCTCATTTCTGTTTTTCGTTTCACACCAACTCTCTAAGAGGGGGTAGATATTATTTCACTTCTCTATAAAAATGAGGAAATTAAAGTCAAGTGATTTGCCCCAGATCAATCAGCACTAAGTGACTAACTAAAGCTAGGGCAAGAGTGGCAGTCTTCCCCCAGCCACTGAAGCTCCCACAATGGGCTCCCGAGCCCTGGATCTATCCCTTTGCAGTATCTCCTAAAGTCCTCTCAGACTAAGGGCTCAGATTCTGCCTGGCACCGAGAGTTGCTGTCACCTAGAGTTATCGATGACCCTTTCCTTTAATAATTTCCCCCCCACACTCCTGGTTTGGACTAAGTTTATCACACTACCTCAAGACTTGGGTTTAAGCAAAAGGTGTGGGGTGAGCAACAGTTGGTGCTGCTCGGTGCTGGCCAAAGCTCACGGGCAGAAGGGGCTGGATTTGCGCGGGTCCTCCATGCTCTAATCATCTTGCACAGAGGCATGCAGGGGCTGGGCTGTGAATTAACACAGGGCGGGACTGTGTTAACAGCAGAGGGACCTCACATCCTGGGGATATCCTTTTATGGGGCAAACATGATAGTGGCCCTGAAAATAAGGCAAAACCTGCCTGAGTTTGGGTACAAATGCTCTCAGCTTGGGTACCAGCTGTTCACAAGAGTCACTGGGAATACTGGCTGCCTGGCACCCGGAGTCCATGGAGACCAAGGAAGCTGAGCGCACACAGCTTCTTCTGCTGCATGGGGGAAGGGAGACCCTGGCCCCTTGTTGCCAAACTACCTGAAGAAACTCTGGGGACACTGAGTGGCCAATATTGCCTGCTCTCCACACTTGGGTTTTGGGGTTGTCAGGCTGCATAACGACGGTATAAGGGAGAATGAGGACATAAAAGAGTTTCTAGGGCTCCAATGAGCTTCTCTGTCTATTCTTCTCCAACAGATTGTGTGTCCTGGGACATGCAAATCCTCAGTGAGGCAGTGTAAAAAACCACACTGCAATGAAACACAAAGGGGTGGTGATTCACGATTCTCCCTTCCACAGAAGCGGTCCTCAAACACGGAGATTTGATTCCGCTGCACCTGGCCATGGCTGCTGGATCCATCTTGGACCACTGAGTGAATCTGGACAATCACATTTTCTTCCAACTGGGGATTTACCTTATGGGGGTAGTCAGAAGCCACGCTGGGAAATTCAAGCACTGAGTCACATAATGGCAGTGACCAGGGGAGGACGTTCAGGTCCTACCTACTAATGTGGGCTCTCCAGACACCTCAGTTTTTTCCCCTTTATGGGTCTTGGTTGTTTAACATGTTTCTTTGAGCCATGAGACTCCCCATTATCCCTCAAAAAAATTCCTCTTTTGCTTAAACCAGCCAGAATTGGTTTCTGCTATTTGAAAACAAATCTCTTAATTAGTGTTCATGGAATAACTGTTTTCAAGCTTTTCTGTATTGTTCTCATGTGTAAACTATTCTGCAGATAAATAAATGGTCCCTTTCATAAGTCTCTGGGACCAAACATCTTCAAAAAAAAGACCCTTTTACAATTAGCAGAAACCCATGATTTTCCAAAATTTACACTAATGTAAAGAATATACTGGTAAAGACAGAAAAGAAGAGTTGCCTGGGTGAGGTTTGTCATAAGCTTAAAAACAGCCTTTGAGGGATTTTTGTCTTTGCAATAAGAGTGGGGGGGACCAAGGGAAGGCAGGGATAGAGACAAGGGATACAGTACATGACTGTAGATTGGGAAGAGCTGGATTTGAATCCAACATCTCCCACCCCACTTGGTCTTTGGGAGGCAGCTGGGGACATGGGCTTGACTGCCATTTCTCAGCTCTAAAGTCTTGGGCATCCTCCTGAACTGCGTAAACACATTTTTGTGTTTGTGTCTTCGGGCATGCACAGTGCTTGACAGCGCCACCTGGTGGGAAGGACACGTTCTGAGTGACACTGCCCACATCCTGGTTCTCTAGGGGCACTTAGCTGGTTGCTAGGCTCGTTCAATCCATAGAGCATTCAACTCCTATGTCAGGGTCATGAGTTCAAGCCCCACACTGGGCATAGAGCTTACTTTAAAAAAAAAAGAAAAGAAAAGAAAAATATCTAAGGACCTTGAACAAGATACTTTAAGATACTCAATATCCGCATTTATAAAAAGGAGGTAATAGCAACCTACCTCACAGTGTTTTTGTGATAATTAAATAAGATTTAACATGTAAAGCACTTAGAAAGGTCCCTACAATAAGAGTAAGCGCCTACAAAAACACTGGCTGCTGTTATTGTTACATTACATTCTAGCACGATTCTACATTAAATAGCTAGAAAGAAAGAAAGATAGGAAAGGCCTTCTAGGAGCAAAACTTGGAGGAATTTTTTGAAAAATGGCTTATTTCTATGAAGGAGCTATTATTACCCTCTAGAAGTAATTACAGAAGTGGTGAAACACTTAACACTTTGCCTCCTCCGGTAAACCGTAAGTAGGGTTATTAGAGGGATCCACAGAAGAAGAGTTAGATGTGATTTTCTAAAAAAAAAAAACTATACACCAGGCTAAGGGCATTTTTGACACTTGAATCACCGAAAGGAAGTTAAGTATTCTCTTTGAGATTGAGTAAGGAGACCAAGAAGAGGGGAAAGTGGTAATTAATGGCCTAAGAGGATGTGATGAAATGGTACTTAATTTGAAGACAGACATTTTTAATTTCTCTTAATATTGTTCTATATTGTTTCTCCTTGTTTTAGCTCATAATTAAGCACTGGTAATTGTATTGACAAAGAGTTACATTTTTGGAGGAAAATGCAGAAGAGGCTTGATCAAATGGTGTATTTCTCTTCCACTCCAATAATTCACATGCTGGGTCATGCCAACTCCTTTAGGCAAGCTGCACCATCCACCTGGGAAAGGCTGATGCCTGACATATTTTATCATTTATTTCACTTCATGCCTTATTTCATTCACTTCATTAGTTCACTTAATACAAACAACTCAATAAGGCAGGCATGGCTATCCTCATTTTATAAGAAGTAGAGACGTAACTACTTACTTCAATTTATACGAGTGGAGCAGTAATAATAAAACCTAACATTGGGGGACGCCTGGGTGGCTCAGTTGGTTAAGCGTCAGCCTTTGGCTCAGGTCATGATCCCAGGGACCTCGAACTGAGTCCCGCATCAGGCTCCCTGCTCATCGGGGAACCTGTTTCTCCCTCTCCCTCTGCCCCTCCCCCTGCTTCTGCTCTCTGGCTCTATCTCTCTGTCAAATAAATGAATAAGATATTTTTTAAAAATAAATAAAATAGGGGCGCCTGAGTGGCTCAGTGGGTTAAAGTCTCTGCCTTCGGCTCAGGTCATGATTTCAGGGTCCTGGGATCGAGCCCCGCATCGGGCTCTCTGCTCAGCGGGGAGCCTGCTTCCCCCTCTCTCTCTGCCTGCCTCTCTGCCTACTTGTGATCTCTCTCCTCTCTGTCAAATAAAAAAATAAACTCTTAAAAAAAAAAAGAGTACTAGAAGCATCTTTAAAATAAATAAATGAATAAATAAATAAAATAAAATAAATAAAAGCTAACATTTTATGGAGTGCTTTCCATGCACTCAGCACTCTAGAAAGCATTTTTGCAGACATCATCTCTTTTCCTCTTTAGGGGTGGGGTGTGGATGTGACTCTTGCATGACTTGATGCCAGAGCTGTAGAAGAGCATGATCCAAGCCCAGGTCTTTAGCGGGGCCCCTTCTCCTCTACTCCTCTGTGACTTGTAGGTCCCAGCAGGAACAATCCACCTGGATACTCCTTGAAACCAAAATGCTATTCTTCAAATGATAGCAAACAAAGCTGTTTCCAAAACAGTAACATTCTCAGAGCATTTTATGAAGAGCTCATTCTCTTGCTCCGAGGAACTATCAGGGGCTCCAAGTGGAGCATGGACAGTGATTGTACAAAGTCAAGGGTACTTTGGAAGTAGCCCACTACTTGCACCGCCATCACTTCTGCATATAGGCCCCTGGAGGTTTGCACATTCTTTGCATCCCACTTCCCTCACTTGTCTGGCAGCTGCAGCTGCAGCCAATCAGAGAACTCATGTAGATCTGGGCCCCAAAGAGAAGAGCTGAAACCTGTCTTTTCAGCTAACAAAAATCTTCAGAGGATGAACGTGGAAGCATGAGATTTATTACACTCTGAAGCTGAGACCATAACAATCATGATGCTAATAAGCCAATCTAAAAGCTCAGGCTCAGGCAGAGCCTTTAGTAGTGTCTCCCACCTGAGACCCAGCCTTCATTTGTATTTTCTCTTGACCCTGTGTCCCTCATTGCCTCTATGCCTAAACTAGTTTTATGTGGCCTTCAACAAAGGAAATAGCTTTATTATCTTAATGGCATACAAATTTAAATAGGAAATTAGGCCATCAGGAGAAAGCAAGCGTGTTCTACTGTGACGGCGGGCGTAGGAGCTGTCTGTGGGCATTGGTATGGGCTCCGAGCCTCTGAGAGCCACAGCAGGAGCTAACCTGTCACTCCGGCTGCCTCGTGCCTCAGGCCCAACAGCTGGCTGTGTGGATGGGAAGGGAGGGACCCAGAGCCCCGCACTGGCTCCAATGAGAAACTCCCCAGTTAGAGACCTCATTCCTTCAAGGTCCTGAATGCTGAGTCCATGGCAATGAACTGTATTTCCTGGGTGGGATGAAGAAACAGTTTTAAAAACTTCTCACTTGTCTGGCATAAAAGTCCTGTGGCCTAAAGACCAAGGGCCAAATGTCGACTGCTACTGACGCTGCCAGCCCTGACCCTGACCGAGCACACACAACGAAGGAAACCCACCACCAAAGCTCAGCACAACTTCTCAGCTCCTCCTCCATCCCTTACACAAAAAGAAACAGGCCAATTAGTGCACCTGAAAATATAACTGAGCAGGGAAAGCATGACTTTCTGGACAGGGTGCTGTGAGGGTTCGCCGGACACTGGGGTTCGGAGTCAGGATTTCTCCAGCATCACAAAAAGCAGCCACTTGCAAACAGCCTGCCCAGAGGCAGAAGCAAGGCATCATAGATTAGAGGGGGTGCTGACACGTTAATGGCAGAGCTCTCCCCAGCACTCTGACATACATACACCCACTCACTCTCGTCCCCTCCCCCCAGGGCCTCTTGCTAATGAGAACAGATTTATAAGGCTGCTTCTGGGAGAGAGCCACTCAGCTGTCAACCTGGCTTCCCCCCAGGTTCTCAATGGGGCCTCCAGTTTCCAGGGCCAAGAGGCAGGGTTTGACTCACTTAACATGCAAGCAGTGCTGACATGGCCAGATGCTGCACAGAATTCCCGGGACACAAAGAAGGGCAGGTCCAGCCCCTGAGGAGCTCACAGCCAGTGGGGAGCCAGACACATGCACGAACGACCTCCAGACCGGCCGCTGTGGACCTGCCTGCCCCAAGCAGACCTTTGCAAGAGGTTAAAGATTTCCATGAAGGGGCTCCTCAAGAGGGACCAGGTACGCAAGCTCCGCTCAACCTGTCACTTAGCCCACACGCGAGCAGTCTCTCCAGGAAGACATCGGGAGGGCCACGTTTCACATCTGTCCCTGAAGTCCAGTTTCTGAAGTTGACGCTAAAACAAAAATTACGTATCAGAAAGAGCCCTGGTGTAAATTGTTTCAGTCAATTTGAACTAATTCAGATGATGAGCCTCTACCGGCTCTGAAAACTAACGGGCCTGCACGGAATGATGTGGTCAAAGCCGACCGGTTTCCGCCTGATCCTCAGGAAGCGAGAGGAGGAGCAGTACCAGACCATCCCAGCCTACTCCTACTCCCACCTCACAAACTACATTCCCAAAAGGAGCCTCCCTCTGTGGCTTCCACCCCAGCCCCAGACTCTAAACCCAGTGTGGAGCACAGGAACTGCTCTGAACATCGGGGCTATGGCTTTGCCAAGGACAGAGAGAAAGGGATGATTGATGTGGCATGCGTGTCTTTCCCTGGGAGGGCTGGGGGACGTCCCCTGGAGCCCTCCCCAGGGCAGCAGCGGCAGGCAGAGCACAGTGTTCAGGAGAGGCAGACGAGCAACAGAATTGACAGACAGGCCACACGCCCGTCAAAGGCGGATCCTCCTCCCCAACCTCTGAGCCCCACCTCACCCAGACCTCCCTCCACCTGCCTCGAAACCTCATAGATTTCATGTAGACATGTCATGCCACCTGGTTCACTCACCTGCCACAATCTCCTGCCAAATGAGGTCAATTACTTTCCTATCCCATTACCAACTTCGCGATAACTTTGCTTTACCTGAGTCTATCAGGGAAGGGCCCTTTTCTTGCGGAGAGACATTGTCTCATTTTATTGGTGTGGCAAACCCAAAGGATGCTGGGCCTTTTGGTATGTTATTGTCCTCATCTGGCCAAAGAGGAAATCGAGGCACAGAGATGTGAAAAATAAATTAACAACTTTACAGATGCAGGACTAGAACCTAGGTCTCCAGACTCCTAATCCTTTGCTTCCCGTGGCCAGCCATGCACAGCCTACTCACTGTGATTATCTTTCATTTCTTTGCCTCTGCCCTCCCCTTCCAGAACTTCAAAGATGGCTGGAGATGTGACACATCCGCCCCTGTACCAGTACCCAGCTATTTATGAAGACCTCCTGGCTTCGTTCAAGCTCGTCACACGGACTGGCTGGTGCACCGTGGGTGTTCTGCACGCAAAGGGACCAGGACGAAAACTAGCAATAGAAATAGGACTCTGAGGAAGCCTGGCACCCAGAGAGCATCTCCCTGCTAAGACTATGGCTTTGCCAAGGACAGAGAGAAAGGGGTAGAGAGAGATTCAGCAGCATCGATAGGCTCCCAAAGATGTCCAGGACTTGTGGCCAGCAGGTCAACGCAGAAGGGTCTAAAGCATGGCAGCTGAGGTGGGGCAGGAGGCTGTCAGTGGTCCGGGGCAGGCCCTGCCTCTTGAGTGTGCTTGTCTGCAAGCTGGGAAGCCCTTTGCCCAGAAGGGCCTCTGCTAGGCTGATTTCTGGAAATATTTGGCTTAAGGCCTTCTCTTTGATTTTAGTACCTGAGTCTCCCAAAATCCTTAGATGGCTGAGCTCACCAAGTAGGCAGCTCCAGGAGAAAAGAGATGGATGTCCTCTGTGCTGGGGGCAGAGACGGTCACTACCAGGGGAAAAGGACAGCAGTGGGAAGTGGGAGATAGACGTCACGATGGCAGTTGGCTGAGAGACTGACCTGCTTTGGAACTGAACTGGACCAGAGTGGACAGTAGTTTTACCTGACGCTCGGGGTGAGGGGCTGGGGATAAGACTGCAGTTCCCAGAAAGCTGAAATGGGAGTCCAGAGTGGACACTCAGCCTGGAAGAACCAGAGTATCTATCAGGAGACCAGGCAAAAGCTCAGCCCCAGAGGAACAAGCCCAGTCACAGTGAACATGAAAGGGGCCACTTCTGCCAACGGGACAGAAGGTCACCTCAGGCTGATGTCCTTAAAACTCCAAACTTCTGGCCCGGGCTCTTTGGTCCTGGTGAGCAGCCTTTTCCAATGCCTTCCCTGCCCATATCCCTTTGACCTTCTCACGGGGCCCCTGGAACCAGTTTCTAGGAAGCCGTAGCCTCCTGAATTTCCCTGCTCAGGTCATCCTGGGTCTGCAGGAGCTTGTGAGGCTCCTCCTGAGGCAGGCGGAAGTGCCAGGAGTTCATACTTTGACCCTCATCTGAGTGATAAACACTTCTACTTCTTTGCCCTTTGGGATACAATTCCAAGGCCCACTCCTACAGCCCCTCAGAGGGTTCCAAAGGGATTGAGCCCCAGTTGCCCCAGTGATAACCCATTCATTCACTCATTCTTTATTGACCCTTCTCATCATGCCTCCTGGGGTCACCTCCCAAACAAAGTACTTGCACTGAAATACTTGTCTCGGGGCTGGTTTGCAGGGGAATCCAAGCTAAGACACCCATTTTTTTATGGGGTGCCTGGGTAGCTCAGTAGGATAAGGGTCTGACTCCTCATCTCAGCTTAGGTCTTGATCTCAGGGTCATGAGTTCAAGCCCTGAGTGGGGCTCCACACTGGGCGTGGAGACTACATTAAAAAAAAAAGAAGACACCCATTATGGATTGAATTTTGTCCCCCCAAAAGATGAAGTCTCAATCCTCAGGACCTTAGAATGTGACACTGTTTGAACACAGGACCATTACAGATGTGATTAGTTAAGATTAGGTCATATGGGAGTCAAGTGGTCCTGCGCCCAACAGGAGGAGAGGGATACATCAGGAGGGAAGTCATGGGACGACAGAAGAAAGATTTCAGTGATCCACAAGCCAACACCACGGAATACCCACAGACACTAGAAGCTAGAAGAGGCAAAGTCTCCCACCGACAGATTCATTTCAGAGGGAACATGGCCTTGCCCACACTGTACTTTTGATTGTCTAGCCTCTAGAACATGAGACCATAAATTTCTGTTGTTTGAGGCACTCTTTGTTACAGCAGCCCTAGACAACTAACCCAGTATCTGGTGGCAGAGTTCTCATGAGGGGAGGCTCAGCCTGAGTCTGGGGGTCAGTGGCTCTTTCTATGAAGCTCAGAGGGGCACGCAGTACCCCTGAGATGCTCACCAGCATCTCAGCAGTCCCCTCATTAAATGGGGACAGGAGCTACTGGGTCTGCACTGGGCTCTGAGACGCAAAGACAGATGCGGACCGGGCGGGGGCCTTTGCGGACCGTCTGCACCCTCCCTGCTCCCACCTCCACCCCCCTTAAACCTAATACCACAATCCCTTACTGATATTAAAAACTGACAAGGAATTTTGCCACCGGCACTAGCATTTTAATATTGAAAGGTTGTGAAATCTAATAAGACCTTCAAGGAGGTTGATGGGGGTGGTGTGATTTTTTTTTCCCCTTTTGAGCTTCAATAGAACTGAGATTCAATAAGCAAATGTGACAGAATGTGTGATTTCCCCTTGATCTGCCGAGGCCAGGCATTTCCTGTTTAATAACCTTAAACCGGTGCTCCCCCCCACCCGCCCAGAGCGTCCCTTCCCCCAGCATCTCTCCCCTCAGCATCTCTCCCCTCCATCTTATCAGAATAATCCTTCATTTGAACGCAGCTCAGACTGGCACTTTGATGGCACCTTATCACCGCTTGAAGACACAAAGGGAACACGCTGAAACATTATTTTTCCCCTTTGTGGAAAGGTGTTAATAAGATCTTCCTGCCATCGCCCTGCCTGAGATGGCGGGAGATCCCTGATCCCAGTCCTTTCTGGTCAAATCCCAGCTTTAAAACTCGTCCATAAAAGAGTGTTCCTGGCCGACAGCCTGCCCAGATGAGGGGAGACCGAGACAGAGAATTTCCAGCCAGAAAGTGACAAGCAGTGGGAGGAGCCCACACCTGACCTGAGAGGCTGGGCTCTGAGTGTCCATGTCAGATACACATGTGACAGTGATAGCAAGCACTCTTGGGGCAGCAAGGAACTCTGGCGAGGGCTCTGGGCAGGTCGACAAGCACAGAGTGACACCCCAGAGACATATCCTGCAGCCTTCTGAGGCCATCTGCCCCTAGCCTCTGAGTGGGGTCCCAGCCCAGGACAGCTGAGAGATTTCTGCTTTCTCATGAGCTGAGCCCTTGCAGGGACAGAATAAAATCCTTGGTTCCTGTTTCAGTTTTTGGGAGTAAACCAAAGAGAACTTTGCTAGTCCTCAAAAAAAAAGACTTTAAGTCTATGGAGTAAAAGTCATTAACCATCTGTTATGAGATGAACTGTGTTCCCTCCCACCCCAAATTCATGTGTTGAAAGCAAAACCCCCAATGTGACTATATTAGGAGATAGGGCCTTTAAGGAGGTAACTAAGATTAAATAAGGTCCAATATGGTCCAATAATCCCTGGTGTCCTTGACTGGTGTCCTTGTAAGAGGAGGAAGAGACACTAGGGATATGCACATAGAGGAAAGGCCATGTGAGGACACAGTGAAAAGGCAGCGATCTGCAAGCCAAGAAGAGGCGCCTCGGGGGAAAAAAACAAACCTTGACCTTGGACTTCTAGCCTCTAGAATTGTGAGAAAATAAAATTCCATTGTTTAAGCCACCCAGTGCGTCCTATTTTGTTATGGCAACTCTAGAGAACTAATACACAACCCTTCATTCTGACTCCAATCCCCTCACTAAAGCCCAGAAAGGGTACGTTACTTGTCCCTGGTCACACAGCTTACTCATGGTAGAACCAGAATTAAAATCCAGAACCCTGCTCTCGGTTCCATGCTAATTATGCTACACTAGCTTCTCCACAAAAGAACAAAGGACTTGTGCCCAAAAGTCAGCACTACCCACTAAACTTCAACGTACACACTCAAAAACACCTTAATTTTTAATAAAGGAATAAAAATTCCCCAATCTCCACTGCTCTGAGTACTCTTAGGCAGGAATGAGAGAGCTTTTTCACTCCCCGCTGCACAAACCACCATTGTGAGGACTTGGTATTTACTTGGATAAATGGTAATCTCCCCCAGAATGGCAGGCAGCCTCGGAGGGTCACCTGACTGATAACATTTGCAGTTGCTATGTTACTTCAGCTCCTAATTTGCTGTCATTTGTTACTTGGAGTTCCTGGAATTCCCTGCAAAGCTAAAGGAGGCAGACAAGGAACCATGCTGGCTGGAAGTGGGCAACACCAGACTCCCTGCCAATTACACCCGGGACCCATGAGTGTCTGAGCCAAGGTCCCCAGCTCAGAGGGACAGCACACTGGCCCCACTTTCCCTACGGGGTCACTTCTCCTAGGGCCACAAGGGAAAGGATGCTAACAGGGATGGGAGAGCCACGGATGCTGCCCCACACAGATGGAATAAGGAGAAGGGCAGACCAGAAGGTACTCATTAAGAACCATTTAATGTTTAATATCAGCAGCCAGAAAGCAGAGACCTTGTGGTGTCATGGAAAAGAGCACTAGATTTAGAACCCAAAGACCTGGATCTGAACACAGGCTCAACTAAGAATAGCTGTTTGCCTTGGGGAACTGTTTCAACCTCTCAGAGCTTTGCTTGTGTCACCTATACTGAAGATATGGAATGATGTAATGCACAAGAGAGTTTTTAGTGGTGCCTGATGCATGATGGGCTCACCATAACTATTTGGTCCTTCTTTTATCCCACCTGTAGGTACGTCTTGGAATAAGGGTTGGCCTTTCAATCTCAGAGGGCTGGGAACAAAAAGCTGGGAAGACCATAATGACAGACAAGGCAAGAGAGAGAACCACAGAAGGACAGAAGTCAAAGACCACACTGGGCCACGTCCTGGGAGTCCCAGCTATGCCAGGCAGGGCCAGGGCACTCTGTCTTCTCCCTTCCATTATGTCATGGAAGAAGATTCTTTTGAGGAAGAGAGTTTCCAGTTAAGGGAATAGTTGCTGGCAGATACAATGATCCAGCCGAGTGTGAGAAGTTCATGGAGAAGTGGCCAAAGAGAGGGCTGGGAGGGGCAGGGCATGCTGGGTTCTCCTCCTGGCCTCTTTAATCCACACCAGGAGCAATCTCAGTACAGGCCTCCTCCAGCCCTGCAAATAGGCCCAAGAAGCAGGGAGGGGGGAATCTGTGTAGCCCACCCCAGCAGACTCTAAGCCAATAATGAGTAATGGTCCAGTGAAGCCTAAGAAAAGACCCAGAGACAGGAATCGAGACATAGGTTTATTGGGGAAACTTCCATACAGGGAGTCCAGGAGCGGCTGACCAGACAAAGCATCTACTGCTGGGATCTACGTGCAACAAGCTTTCATAGCATAGCACCTTACCCTTTCCTTCCTCGTACAGCCAGTGTTCTAAGGAGATCAAGGCCTGCCATCCAGACATGCCTCCTTACAAAGGAGACACTCCAGGTTGGCCACCCCCAAAGCCCCTGACCTTGAACGCTGAACAATACGTTCTTCTACATATTCTCCCTGATGGGAATATAGAGGGAGGATGGGATCCCTACATTCTCAAGACAGTGATTAATAGGGACATTCAGGGTGTGGTTGCACGAACGAGCTATCCAGCACATACCACACAGGATCTGAGGACAGGGTTTGTGCTTGGCATAAAGAATCTTCCTGATCCTCTCTGCCAGCTCTGGTAGAACGAAGCTTGTACCAGTCATGTGAACTGGCCCATGAACAGCAAAAAGCTCGGTACAATTCTGGTAAAGTGGATGACATGGCGCTTTTCTATAGGAATCTCATTTATCCATATTCTTCTGCAGAGCCCATGGGGCATCCATCTGCACATATGTCTGTCACAGTATCCAGGAAAAGTATCCATTCAAGGAAAAGACCCTCCACCAAGAAGAGTGTTACATTGTTTATGAATTAATTTAACCTATTTCAGTATAAACAAGATGGGATGAGTGTAAAACTATCTCTTAGTCCATTTAGAGGTGGTTAGCATTTGAGGTACCCTAAAACTAACCCTCCGAGGTGGTCAACCACACAGAGAGGCCCTAATCAGGCACCACTCCCTTCAGAGATGATTATTAGTATTTAGAATATCAGTGTCAAAAACTTACGAAGCCAATTAGCCACATGAAGACTGGACGAGTCTAACCATTAGCGTAAGTGCCCATGCCTTGAACAATGGCTTGGTGACTGGGATACAGCCAGTCTGATCAAGGTGACCAGAGCAATCCAAAGGCTGGGCACACAGCTAATGAAGCCTGCAAAGTAATGAATGATTTGGCATTACGCCTGTCACCCTAACAAAGCCATGCTCCCTTTTCCAGATTCTCCATGCATGATCACATTTCTGCAAACACCCCCTGCTTCAAGGCTTCTGCCAGCACTGAACAAGAGAGAGGGGCTCTGATCACAACCAGGCATTCCAGCCCACCTGCTGAAGGACTGGGGAAGCTGGATATGTTGTCGAGTCTGGTCATCAGGGTCAAGCACTGGAATTCGACTGGCTACTCTAAATCCCGCCCCCACTGTTCATTGGCTGTGGGCCCTGAGCATGTCACCTAACCTCTCTGTGCCTCAGTTAATATAGGCAAAGGGCTTAGACTCATGCTCACCAAACAGTGCGTGCACTGTTAGTCAGCATTATTACCCTACAGAGGAGAGTGGAGCACCAGGCCATCCAACCTCCAAGACATCAGGTTTTATTATGATAATAATAATTACCACTTAATGAGAACCTTAATCTCTATAAGCACACTCTACTACCTCCCTGAATCCTCAGAACAACTCTGTGGACGTAGCTATGATTATCCTCCCATTGGAGATGATGAAGGTGAAGCTTGGAAAGGTGCAGAAACATGCTCCCTGCCACAGAGCCTAAAGTAGGACATAAAGTGAGTCCTATGTGACCCCAGAGTCTGGATTCTTAGCCACCACAAAGCCCGCCTCTCCCTAGCATGTCATGGTATTTTCTGGAAATAGTTTGGTTCTCTGTGTTGACTCTTCTCCGAGGAAGAGAACTCACGGACAAGAGTGGCTCACCCCCTTGGCAATTCTATTTCCCACTCTGGATTAATAAATGCACATCCAAGTTTATGTGTCAGTCTCTTATGACCAAGGCTGGGGTCATAGCTCATGGCTTTGGCTTCTTAGATTTGTCTTTAAAAATCCCAGTGCTATAGCCACACTCTGGACCAATTAAATCCAAATCTCAGGGACTGTGACCCAAGCATCTCTCTTATAGCTCCCCAAGCGATGACAATGCTCCCCAAGGTCATGAACCACTGGATTGAGGTGAACCAGCAAGGCTGAATCTAACAGTCTCTGTAAAATTAAACACCTGATCCTACAACATCCAGGGCTCAGAGTCCAGTCCCCACGGCTAAGTGCACTCCCGTTGACAGCCTTGCCCTCCCTCCCGATTCTCACAGGAGAAAACTGGGTATGGACCCTAGGCTCAAAACAAAGACTTTGCCTGCCTCCCCACAGAAAAGGGAATGGCCCTAAGGGGCCTGGGCTCCTCCTTCACACCCTCACCCCCTCCCCTAGGGCCAGCCCCAAGTGCTGCCCCTCCTGGCAGCTCACACCAGGCCCCTTCATCCGTCTCTCCAACTCGGCCTCAGACAACACATTTGAATCTGGACATGTGGTTATTACTCTCAAAATGAAGGATCGGGCTTTGCCTGGGACATAATGGGTTGAATAAAATTTTATCGGCTCTTTGGGAAGAACTGGGTAGAGGGCTGGAGGCAAAAGGGGAGGGGGAGGGGAGGGCAGATGGGTAACAGCTCCTGGGTCTCTCTCCAGGGGCAGATAGAGAGGCTAAAGCAGAGTCCTCGGAAGATGCAGGCAATCAGCGGCATTAGCATACAAACTGCCTCCTCCAGACGTCAGCTCCTGGCAGCCAAGGACCCATCAGGGGCAGCAGGCTCTCGTTCCAGCAATAAATACTTATGAAAGCTTGCTGATGCCAAACCTCTTGGGAGGCCCGCCGATGGGGAGAGAGCTGCCTGGAACTGGGGGCTCAGGATTCACCAGTGGTCACAGAGAGGAGCCAGGGGCTGAGGGCGGAGGGTGGGTGGACGGTGATGGAGAAGCCAGGGCAGATACAAGAAGCACATGAGCACCCACGGGCGGCCTGGGCGAGTCGTGAAGACACCGGCTCCTCCACTGGCAAGCTGGGGGATGCGGAGCCTGGAACTCTCAGCACAGCACCTGCTTCTGTGAAGTGGGGGAGAAAAGCCACTGCCCAAAAGATGGCTGTAGTGGTGCTCCATAGAGGCCTTACTTCCAACAGCGCGGACCAGATGGCCTTGACGTTTCCTTAGCTAGATTCAACTTCAGGTGGGGTTCTTCCTGAATGCAGCCCCACCTCCCTTCCCATTTACTCTAGAAAACTCACCATGGTAAATTCTTTCCCTGCCATTTTGAGCAGTAAGTCTTCTCCCAGCTGCTGGCTACTTTTACCACCCAGGAAATGTCTTTCTCAAGGGCCTGGGAGGCACCCTTTAAAATGTAGTCATCCAAGGAGAGAGCACTCCCAATCCTCTGTCTCTGCGCAAGCAAAGGTGCCCACCTTCCTTAAGGGACCGCTAGCAAACACAGATGTCTAATCGCATTAACCAGCCCCCCCAACGCAACGTCCTCCAGCACTTTGCACTAGTTCACCCCAGCCCTGAAAACTCCCCTGACTTTGTTTCCACAGAATTGAGTCCAATCTCTTTCTCCTGTTGCAATAGTGATGACTGTAAAGTCTTCCTTGCCTATTTAACTCTGTCTGGTGCAATTTTTCTTTGACACAAAGAACTCCAAAAAAAAAAAAACCAGACAGACCTGAGGCCTCTGAGTCTGGCTGGTTAATCTCTACAGACCTCCTTGCAGAAAATGATCGGCCACGGATGTTCCTTCGGCAAAAGGATGAATCCTGGAACATGAGCCCTGGGAGGTACCTCAGAAATCATCAAATTCAAACCCTATCTTCTGACAAAGGAGAAAGCAGGAATTCAGAGACCCAGACCAGATACATAATTTGCAGGCCCCCGTGCAAAATGAAAAAATAGGGCCCCTTGTTCAAACAGCAGGAATAACACCATTTTCCTTTCTTCTGCAGGCTCTTTCTCAGTCTGCCTTGGTGTTTATATGTGCTATTTAATGTTGTATTCCCTTGGGCATGAGACATTCACTGGATGAACACAGACCCTCTTGGTGTGGAGTATCTGTACCAATGCCAACCCTCCCTGCCCCCACACTGAGGAGCTGAGAGCAGTAGAGGTATCTGGGCTGGAGCAGGAGGCAGCTGAGAACCCACTGCAGGAAGGATGTGAGGAGGTGGGAAGAGACAGGACATGCATGAGCCAAGAATCCCAGCTCCCAGTGTACACTCCATTGTCCCATGGATTTCTCTGGATTTCTTTTTCTTTTTTTTTTAAGATTTCATTTATTTATTTGAGAGAAAGAGAGAGAGAGTAAAAGAGAGAGCATGAGCAGGGGCAGGGGCAGAGGGAGAAGCAGACTCCCCGCTGAGCAAGGAGCCTGATGTGGGGCTTGATCCCGGGACCCTGAGATCAGGGCCTAAGCTGAAGGCAGATACTTAACCCACTGAGCCACCCAGGTGCCCATGCCCCATGGATTTCATTCACAAAACACAAATTCAAGGAGAAAATTCTTGAGAATCTCAAAAGAGTAGCCACAGGGCATTAAACTGCAAGTACAGGGCCCCCATCTGAGCCCAAGGCCCTGTGCTACTGCATTAGTCATTCACCCAGGGAGCCAGCCCTGCAGAGACCTTTAGTACTCTGCTCTTGATCACGGAGCCACTTGTCAGCAGAGCCAAGACTAGAACTGGGTCTCTGACTTCCAGTTCATCGCTGCCAGGTGGTTCCCACCATAGCACGCAGTGCCTAGCACTATCCTGGGCAAGCAGAGACCCTTTCCCTGGGCCCCAGGCCTGAGGAGCCCCCATGTTGGAGTGACTTCCTCAAAATTTTCTAAGTACCTGCTTGGTACCTAGGACTAGTTGGGCCAGCACTGCAGTCTGGGCAGGAAACCCCAAGCCAGAACCAAGACCCATGTGGGCTCCCATCTCCACTGGACCTCTGGGACTCGTGTACACAGGCTGTCATGTGGCCAGACCCCAGTTCCAGGAGGCTCCTATGAGGGAGGCCTGTCAAGTGGACCACAGGTGTGGCAATTCTTTCACATGACTGTGAGATTAGGAAGCCAGAATGGTGCATATTTGAGGTAGACTCTCCCTCAGATCAGCACAGGAGGAGTTCAGGACTCTGGGATACCCACAGTCCACCACCAAGCCTTGGGGGGGGGGTGCCTGTGCATCTCCAATCTGCCCCAGTGGCATCCCTTACTCTGTGTGACCCCTAACACTGGGTGAGGTTGATGGGGGATCCCAAGATGGTCTCTCCCCCTCTGCAGACTCTACATCATGTGTCAGGCAGTCCTCTGTCAACGGCTGTGCATACTCCCTCCCAGGGTTTTCGAAAACCCTGCTTCACCACACCAACAGGCCCTTTCTAATGGATGTGCTGATGTCATGCTCTACTGGGTCCATCTTAAGCCTGTGCCAAAGCAAAGATGGACACTGTCTGCATGAATGGCAACGTGGCTAGAGGCAAAACAGTGATGGTCCCCAGCAATAGGGGTTGCCGCCACACCAGAGCCTCAGCCTCAACTCCACAAATCTTACCACACAGACATAATCCTCTGCTCTTTTTAACTCTAATTAAATGAGATTGATTTTTGAGTGCAGCTTACAGATTTGGTTGTGTGACTTCATTACCACATACTTCTCAGTCAATTATCATAGACAATCTCCATCCTCACTGAGACTGAAGTTTTATACATCCAGGAGTCCAGCTGGATAAAAAACCAATACCTAGCTTGTTAAGATATTTAATGAGAGGGTAGGAGACTGATGATTAAAATAGTAAATTTTATTTAGCACTTTCTACGTTGCAGCCACTATGCTAAACACCATACATGAACTATCTCATTTAATGTTTCAACAACCCTATGAGGAAGGTACTAATAAAATCTATTATAGCAAAGAGAACTAAGAGAGGTTGAGGCATTTGCCCAAGATCACACAATCAAGTGCTAAAGCCTAAATATGAACCCAGATAGCCTGATCTCATGGTCCTTCTCCACTACCACCTCCTCATTACAATGCTTTAATGTTCCTTCCCCTAGACTGAATTCATCTCACCCACCATAGTTAAAACGTATCTTCCCAGGCTACTTCTGCTGAGAGAATCAGCAACATCAAAAAGATCCACTGTATAATGGACTCATCAAACAGCAGACTATGGGTCTATAGCTGGCATTTTATTGATGCGTTGTTACCACTCTATCCCAAAACATCTTATATCAACTGTTTTATAATACTCTAATACTGTTACGGCCTGGATTTTCCGGAGTAACCTTGATTTCAATATCGTGACCTATTTTTTCCAGAAGCCACAAAACGTTAGAGAAATTATAATATATTCACATCCAAAATAGATTCCCCACTCTGTTTCTTGCATCCAAAAGGGTCTCAAATTCCTTAATTAGATTTCCTTTCTCAAAATTCCTTGGGCTCTGAAAACACGGTCATGATATCGTGTTGATGGAGGAGTTTTAGCTCTCTTCTTCCTCACGGCTGAAGCTAATTTACACTTTAGCAAATCCACTGTACCACGTGGTATAATCACCACAGCTGAGTCAGAGCCGCTCTCAGTCACAGGCTCTGGTGTTTAATTAGCCTCCATATACCTATTGACTGCAGCCATCATCACTGAGCCAATTCTTATTCATATGGACTCCTGGTGGTAGTACTATTTTCCAGCAGCCTGATTTTCTCCCCTAGAGAACAGACAGCAGATTGTCATAAAGCACTGAAGCAAGACCTTACCACTCCTCATGTCGTGCTACTGTGCCATGGCACCGTGCCCTGTGTAGACCTGGCCAGGTCACCCAGACTGCAGGCCTAACCGGTGCCAGGAACACATGTGGCCAGGCATTCTGCTGGTCCCGGAGTTGAGAGACTGTAAGCACCCCCACCCACCCACCCAGCCACCCAACCCTTTCACATGTGTTTACACAAACCTCCTCCCTGTCATGCCAAGAAAGATGGAAAATATCCTTGGTCAAAAGGCATGGTGACCAGTGGTTAAAAATGATTGGTTCTCATTGGAAGGCAGGTGGAAGGCAGGGATTTGTATCTTCTATCAGTATCTGTCCTCCAGTGACCCCTCGACAACTGAGCCTTTAATTGATGTCACCAGCATCCTGAAAGCTGTCTCACTCTGTTGGATGGAGCATGGGGCTCATGACCCAACAGTTATGGGATGCGTGGCCTGCAGCACCAGGCTCCCTTGCCTGCCCTGCAATACCTCGTACGTACTTTGATATGTATGAAATGACTTAGTTCTTTGCTTTCTCAAGTAAAAGTTTATATTAAAATATATCAGCACATGTCAAGATATTAAATAAAAATCAAAGGCTCTCTGTGTTGGAGTTAGAAAAAAAGACCAGGTTCGTGTCCTCCAGAGTAAGAGCTCCGAGTCTGCAGAAGAGAGGGTGGAGGGCAGACAAACGATCTGGGGATACAACAGACTGAGGCAAGCATGACTTTATTTGGCCACCACTGATCCATCACACAAGTTCAGACAGGCCCATCTTCCACATGCTAGTTGACCTGTATGGCCGTTAGTGGAGCAAGACCACTACAAGCTGTCAGCAGCGAGCTGGGAGTAATGAAGGCAAGACCAGAAGGTGAGCAGTGTGGTCAGAACCTCAGAGAGCAAAAGCAAGATGTCAAAGCAAGTCTCTGTGGCAGAGTGGAGTGCAGGGCATGACCATGGTTAGACACTGAAGAGCAAAATAAAAGATGCTGAATCCAGTAAGGATAAAAGAGTCAAAGCTGGCATATCTAAGATCAGACTGGCCAGAGCCAGTGGGAGTGCAAGGTACTGAGATCTAATGGAAAGGCAGTCCAGGAGAGCTCCCACAGGGTCACTCTTTGAGGGGTTAGTCTCTCTCGCTCTCCTCAGCAACCATTTTAATATGTTAACATGCTTCTTTAAGCTTTTACTTTGTGGGGCGCCTGGGTGGCTCAGTGGGTTAAGCATCTGCCTTCAGCTCAGGTCATGATCCCAGGATCCTGGGATCAAGCTCTGCATCTGGCCCCAGCTCAGCAGAGAGTCTGATTCTCCCTCTCCCTCTGCTGCTCCCCCTGCTTGTTCTCTCCCTCTCTCTCTCTCTCTCTGTCAAATAAATAAAAAAGTAAATAAAATCTAAGAAAAAAAATTTTTTTAAGTTTTTACTTTGCATATGTACCTGGAAAATACATACTGTGGTACTGTATGCATGCATTTTTCATTTATATAAATCTTACTGTGCTATAGATCTCATTCCCTTTTTCTTAACTCTTTTCAACCAACACTCTGTTTTTAAAATCTTCCCTCACTGATATGTGCACACCCAGCCTGTTTCTAGCCACTGTACAGCAGTTCATAGGGAGAATCTGTTACACTGTGTCACACACTTCCCTGGTAATGGTGACCCAGACTGCCTCCAACTCGCCACCACAACCAAATGATGGGGCTGTGGGTATCCTCACACATGCCACTAGAGACCTGTGAAAGAATGTCTTTGGAATATGTACCCAGGAATAAAATTGCTGGATCATATGGAAAACGGATTCTTACTTTAACTAAACAGTATGAGATGGCTCTCTAGAATGGTTGCACAATCTATGTGCCCACCAGCAGGGCAGAGCAGTTCGTATACCTGAGGGCTCTCTTTTGAAGGTCAGGGGTCTGCCCCTTTCAACTCATCTTTCTGTACCGGGCACCTAATACGGTCAAACAGAAGCCCCGAACAAGAGTCGCTACCAACTTCTTCCCCGGGTGACCACATAAGTATTCCAACAGAACACGCTTGCCCACAGCTGTGAATTTCTTCTAGCTCCTACCTAAGTGTTCCCGTCTTATTGTCAGGATTTCAAAGCACAAAATAACCAAGGCATATTTTTAGGCAACCGTGTTTCTAGCCTGCCCGAAGCCCTTTGACCTCCCGGCTCCAACTGCCGGCATCAGTAGACAGCGCTAGCAAAGTAACCATTCAAAACTCTATACTGCATTAACTATAGCTTAATTAGTCCAGTAAGATTCTGTGTTAACACACTGTACTTTATGTTGGTGTTTTATTTAGTATATTTTGTTGTCTTTCTTAGAATTAGTTATCTTCTGATGTCTCTCTTATTCTACCACTGATATTTTCCTTTTGTTATTCTAAGTCTTGTCTAATTAAATACACGTATATGTGTGTATGAATCATTGTAATACATATGGATTTGATGTATAAATCAGTTTCTACTGCCAATACTGTAATACATAAAACTGCGTCTTCAATCTCTAGTCCTGGGACACATGGCTCTTTTCTAGACCTCTTTTTATTGTACCTCTCTCTAATTGCATTCTCTCCTGCCTACAGGAGGAAAACCAGTTGGTGTTCTTCATGTCTTTATTACAAACGGGCTTGTTGAAGAAGCTTCTATTTGTTCCCCAACAGCTATTCTTCATGTTTTCATGGCAATAGGATTTTTAGCTAGTACATGATAGCCTAGGCAAAATCTGTATTTCCTTGCTTTCTTGCAGGTGGATGTGGCCCTGTGAAAAAATTCTGACCAATGGGATGTGTATAATTTCTAGGGCATATGCTCAAAAGCAATCTTCCCTTCATACACCCCCCTCCTACTGCCTAGAAGGGGGATGTGATGATGAGTTCTGGCTGCCATCTTGGATCATGAGATAAACATGGCACACAGAGGATGACGCAAAACCAACAGGAAAGGATCTTGGGTCTTCGATAATTGCTGAGCTACCCCAGAAGCCCTGGAAGGCTTACCTAGCCTCAGAAAAATAAACTTCTATTTCATGTAAGCCACTAATGTTATAGATTAGCCTAACCAATACACATACGTACCAGGGGACAGCAAACTTTTTGTGTAGAGAGCCCCATGGAAAATATTTTAGACTTTGCAGGCCATTCCATCTCTGTTGCAAACTATTCATCTCTGCCTTTGTACGACAAAAGCAGCCAAAGATAACAAATGGGTGTGGTTGCTGTTCCAATAAAACTTTGGCCCAGGGAGACAACAGGGTGCCACCAATATATAGTATCAGTTCATGTCTTTAGATTTGATGTAAATGGCCTCATGCTGTATGTATCCTTCTGCTACTTGCTTTCTTCGCTCAACATTATGTTTTTGAGATTTATCCATGTTATAGATGTGTAGATTTAGTTTAATCATTTCCATCACCAGAAACAATAGCATTGAATGAATGTTTCACAATTCATTCCTTCAATCCTATGGGATGGTTGTCCACATTCTTTCAAATATCATCCTCACAACAGTGTTAGTGTGTTCCTACCCACACTCCTAGAAATGCCCGCTAATGCATATCAATGTCTCTAGAATTCACAACTGGGAATGAAGTTACAGCATTTGCAGCTTTACTGGATGTATCCTAACTTTCTCTCCATGACTATACCAGTGAGACCCTCCATGAGGGTATGGTGGTTCCCCTTGCTCCACTCTTACTGATCAAAACTCAGTATTATCAGATTTCATAAATGTTATCAATCTGATGGATCAGAAATGTATCTCAGTGTGATTTTAATTTGCATTTGCCTGTTTACTAGTGACACTGAGCATATTCTCATGTATTCCCTGGTCATTTAGACATCCCTTTTGTGAAACTCCCTGGTTATATCCTTTGTCTCATATTCTGTTACATTATTTGTAACTTTCATATTGATTTGTAAGAGGTTTTCTCATATTCTGGTTACTAATTTTCTATATATTAGAAGCTTTACAAACATCTTTTCCAAGTCTGTAACTTGACTTTAAGCATGTATTTTGATACATGAATATTTTAAATTTTAATATAGTCAAATCTATCAAACTTCTTTTTGTTACTGCTTTTGGCATCTTGTTTAAGAAACCTTTCCTACTGGGCGCCTGGGTGGCTCAGTCGGTTAAGCATCCAACTCTTGATTTTGGCTCAGGTCATGATCTCAAGGTTGTGAGATTGAGCCCCATGTCAGGCTCTGAGCTGACATGCATCTGGGCAATGCAGGGCATGGAGCCTGCTTAAGATTCTCTCTCTCCCTCTCCCTCTGCTCCACCCTCACACAGGCACATGCCCTCTCTTTCTCTCTCTTTCAATAAAAAAAGAAGAAAGAAAGAAACCCTCCCTACTTCCAATGTCATGAAGATATTTCCTGACAGTTTTTCCCAAATTTTAGGTCTTCAAACATCCTAAAATCTATTTAGTATGAGTTTGAAATACAGGATTTTTTTTCCATTACAGATGACCAGATATCCCATTGCCATTTTTAAAATAGCCCATGCATTCCTAACAGACTTGTAAACACCATGTTACGTATCAAATTCCCATACAGTCACGATTTTATTTCTGGGATTTCTTTTCTGTTCCTTTGCCAATACCAAACCACCACCCTAATCATTATAGCTTTATAAATAGCCTTGATTTTCGAGAGCTCAATTCCCATCATTCTTGTTCTTTTTCTTCAAAATTCTCCTGGATATTCCTGGTCCTTCCTTTGCTCTCCCAAATAAATTTTAGAGTCAGCTTAGCAGGTTGTATGAAAAAAAAAGTTTTGGGATTTTGCCTTGAATTGCATCCAATTTATGGATTGATCTGGAGATAACTGACATTTTTATAACACTGAGTCTTTCTAACCACTCTATCTCTTGCACTCACACAGCATCAGATGATAATAATTTAAGGTGAATTTATGGCCAATTGAACTACTTTAACCAAAGATTGCTGATTAATGGTTCTGTGTCAATTCAGGGAAGAGTTCTCACTGCATTGCTACAAGATTCTGTCCTTGGCCCTGTCCTTTTGAAAATATGTCAATCAATTATTCAGATAACACCAACCTGGTGGGGAGAGCACATGCCATAGATGACATAATCAAAATTCAGAATGATCTCAAGTCTAGAATGTTTGGCTGAAGCCAGGAAGATAAAATTTAACAAGTATAAATGCATGGCCCGGCAGCAATCTCTGAAATTCACTTGCACAAATGCAGAATGGTTGCAGAGGGAGTAGTGATTTGGCAGTAATTTATGTGAAAAGGATTTTGTGGCACAAGAGAGGCAGTTAGGTGGTCATTGATCACAAACCTAATATGAGGCAATAATATGATGTGGCCATTTAAAGACCTAATGCAAACTTATTAAACTACAATACCCAGGTCATGTGAAGTGCGAGCTCCCATGCTCTGATATAATTTGATCACATCCTCATCACTTGCTTCATCTTTGGATGCCACCGCTTACCTCAGAGCAACTAAAGAAGGATAAACAAAACAGTGAGAGATATAGCAAATTTCTCATCTAGCATCTGGACAAAGAGACATCCATGCTATTATTATTGCTCTTGCTAATGAAGCCACAAAGTAAAAAGCCACAGCTATCCAGCCTACATAGGAGAAAGCTCTCTACCGTACCCTGAAGATGTCCCCAGCAATGGAAGAGTCAGGGGTGCAGGAGGTAGTGAATTTCTGCTGCCAGAGTCATACCAGCAGTGACTTAGTGACCATCTCCCAGGACACCTGCACTGAGTGACTTCACTTCCCCTTCACGGTCAGTGACCATGGCTTTCAGATCACACTTTCTCTCTCATTCCTGCCTAGTCCAACACAAGCTTCTTCATCACAGATTTGGGAAAGAAAGAATACACATGTAAGTAAGTGCCAGAACACGGAGTAATTACATAATCCAGTTTCCCCCAGATTAGGAAAATTTTCATTATCTTCTCTATTTAAAATAATGCATTTATGAAATATTTCAAACATACAAAAAGCACAGAGAATAATAAAACAAATACCAATGTATCTGCCACAGAGGGTTAACAATTGCTAAACTTTGCAATATAGACTGCTTAAGATTTGTTAAGAGAAATAAAGTATGAAAGGTACGGTTAAAGTCCTTGCCCCTGACCTGTTGTCCCATTTCCTAGGAGACAATTCTCCTGAAATTGGTGGAGATCCTTCTCATGTATGTATTTGAGTCTTACTACACCTGTTTCCATAAAAGTATATAGTATGGTTTTATGCTTTTAAAATTTACAAAAATGGTTTCATGCTATTTATAATACTCTGCAACCTGCTTACTTAGGAGACAATCATGAACAGGGCTGCAAAAAGCATCTCTGTAACAGCTCATTGTCTGTTCACGGCTGTCTCTAGAGCATATACATCTAGAGGTGGAATGGCTGTATCGTCAAGTCAGCACGTCTTAACTGTTACTAGATACTGATGAACTGGCTATACCCATGAGCATTCTAAGACAGTTTCCACTATCCTACATTCTTGCTGCTACTTAGTATTCTCAAACTTTAAATTTTTGCTAAATTGGTAGCTAGGAAATAATCTCTCATCACTGTAGGATCTGGTGTGTTTCCCAAAATCCCAGTAAGAGGGAACATTTTCCATATACTTCTTGGCCATCTGGGATTCCTCACCTGTGAATCGCTTCATCTTTATCCTGTGATTATTTTTAGTGGCCTGTTTCTTTTCTGTTATTGATTTATGGAATTCTTCATACATTCTGGATATTTATCTTTGATAGGTTGTATACACTCAAATATCTTCTCCCTCTTATGACTTCATTTTCTCTCTAGCTCTGCTCTGATGCTATTCTCACTTCACACTGAGCCACTCTTCCCAAGTCACCTGTCATATTTACTGTCACAAGGCATGGTTTTACCAAGCAAGTCTTCTGGGAATTGCTTGGTTTTATCTTTGGCATGAAGCTTGCAATTCTAGTAACTTCTATGTGGGTGTTTTGTTTTGGTTTTGTTTTTTGGGGTTTTTTTTATCATTGGGAGTTCAAGGATTAAGCCATTAAAGGGTTTCTTTTCTCCCCCATACCAGCCAGTTCTGATTCTCTGACACCAACTGGGTAACCTACAATTCAATCTGCTCAATCTGTTCTGGCAATTCCCCAGAATTCTTGTAAGGGATCAGTCCCACAAGAAGGTCCCCACTTCAGACACCAGTTGTAAGGATACCCACATTTCTGTCTGATTTGGCTACAAATTCAAGAGTTTCATAAGCCCCCCTCCTCAGGTTCCATAAGTCACTAGAACAACTCACAGAATTAAGAAAAGCACTTTGCTTACTATTACTGGTTTATTCTAAAGGATACAACCCAGGAAAAACCAAATAGAAGCCATGCACAGGGCACAGGATGGCACAAGGAGCAGAGCAGGGAGCTTCCATATCTTCCCCAGGGAACAATACCATCCCAGCAACTCAATGTGTTCACCAACCCAAAAGCTCTCCAAACCCAGTTATTTAGGGGTTTTACGATGGTTCCATTATGTAGGGATGATTGATTAAATCATTGGCTAATGGTGATTGAAAATCGCTAGCTCCTCTATCCTCCCAGGAGGTGAGGGGCCCAACCACCCAATATCATGATTGGTATTAAAGCTACTGGTACTAAAGTTACGCAGAGGCCCACCAAGAGTCACCTCATTAGCATAAAGTCAGGTTTGATTACAGGAGGCTCACCATGAATAACAAAAGATGCCCCCGTCACTCAGAAAATTCCAAGAATTTTAGGAGGTCTGTGCCAGGAACCCAGGGCCAAGACCAAATAGTATTTCTTATTATCCCAGTCATTAATAAGAAAGATGAAGTCAGATTTATAGTCAGGTCAACTTACATCTATTTAATTTTTTACTAAAATATTACATTCCTTGTTTATAATTAACAAGTTGTTATCTAATAAACTAAGAACAAAGTTTAAAGAAAGATGACACTAAGGTTCAAGTCATAGATATTATTGACAACCTCAAGAGAAACAATCATTGCTTATTCAGTACCTCTCGGTCTCTTTTCTACGTGCATTACCCTCGATTTACGCCAGCCTTCTGTCTTCAGCACCATGGCCAGAGCTCCTAGCTGAGGCTGCTGTCAGCACTAGCTACACTGAGACTTCAGGTCACCAGGGCTTGGGGGAGGAAGGGAGGGAAGGAGACAAAAGCCAAGAATTACTAGCTTGTTTCAGTTATCTTAGGGACTTTTCTCCTCTGCTTGGGACAAAACTTTATCACTTCTATAGAAAATGTTCCTGTACCACAACTCAAACAAAGCTGGGCAGGAGTGTGCTGGCTCATAGGTATACCTGGGTTCCTTTCTTTGTCCATCAGACAGGTTACTATTAGCAACCCATTTGCAAGTTCATCACTCAACCTAGTTCTACCAGTAGCCTTCACTGCAAGGGTTGGTTTTCTAACTTCTACAACATGGCTCAGACTTCAGACAGATCACTCTGGTCACACATTTTTCTTAAAATGTTTCTTAAGTATTCAGTCTCTGAATGTTCAAATTTACAATATGAATGCAATAAAACATTAGTTTAATGTCCAAGAAGTATGATATCCCTTCTGCAACCTGTCCGTACTCACAGACCAGAAAGAGATGTCCACCAAACACAAAGCAATGGTCATCTGATCTCAGGTCCCACTGGACTAGTTCTTCTCCCAATTTCTCCTTCTACCTCCCATCCTATCACTTAGCTTATTTTATTATTTCACTGCTCCTGAAGACCCAGAGCAGGGAGGGTCAAAGCAATGCTCCTTTTAGATCTACTAATGAATAACAATTTATTAAACATACTGCATGAAAAATACCAAATAGATATGGTCAACTGGGACCTTACAATGGCTCACCTGATTATGACTAAAACTTATTAAAAAAAACAAAAAACTTAGATCTACCCCAGCCATGGATGGATTGTAAACATCTGCCTCAAGGTGTACTGTTAAGGACGAATGAGCAAGACCACAGAAGCAAATTCCTATCACTAGCAGCATGACTCAGAGAATGAGACCTACCATTGCTGGAGGGAAACGTGGTAGGCAATGAGGAGCTTTGTGTTCCTCTCTTCAGATTTCTCCACTGGCCCAGAATGAAGGAGGCCTTCCTCTCCCCAAAGGAGAAGGGGCGCTCGTTGGCTGGGCCAGAGTCTGGGATCACGTAGTGCCTTGTTCCCTGCAAGCCAGGTCACTGAACTGATGGTAATTTATGAATACACTCTCTGGATGCATTCATAAATCACCCAGGACTAGATGATGTTGGGTGGGCCAACCTCACCCATGCTGGTTGGCTAAACCCACAAAGCTCTGAGTTAAATGTTTTATAAGCATTACCTTCATCTACAAAATGGAAATCAGCCATTGTTCTTAAATGCCAGACAGTGAAGGAAACTTTTTACCACCACCTTCTGCTCTTCAATCTCTCCTCAGCCAGGGCAACTGCTGCGTCCTTCTCTCTGTCCCCAATTCCTGCTGTGCATCCTTCCTGGAGACCCAGGAGCAAATTTAAATTGTTCACCACTCTTTGGTACCATTTTTTAGGAATTGCTATCTTGAACCACTGGGTTCTTATGAATATAACTATTGAGACTGACCCAGATGCTGCTGTTCAGGAATGCTGGGTCCTAAGATACAGAAGCAGGCCCAGGGAGGGCAGGGAGGGGCCTCCTGGAAACGAAACCACACAGGACTCTACCCTCTACTACCCTATTGTGCATGGGGACCTTGTGTGACAAGCTTTTTGTAATTTTTTATGGCTCTGCATATGTGCTATTTTTTTTTATGTTATCCAGACATTCAAAAATGGTCCATGTCCTCTATTATTCAGCCTTAAAGAAGAAGGGAATTCTGACACCTGCTACAGCATGGTTGAAACTTGAAGATACAACGCTAGTAAAATTAAGGCCAACACCAAAAAGACAAATACTGTATGATTCTACTTATATGAGACATTTAGAGTAGTTGGATTCATAGCAGAAAGTGGCAGGATTGTTGCCATGGGTTGCAGAGGGGAAGTGGAGAGGTTTTTTTTGTTTGTTTGTTTAACAGGTACAGAGTGTAGTTTCACAAGATAAAAAAGTTCTGGAGATTGGTTGTATAACTGTGTGAATGTACTTAACACTACTAAATTAAACAAAGGGTTATGACAATAAAATGTATGTTATGTGTATTATAGCACAATTTAACAATAAGAGATCTGTGTCTTTCATTTCTTTTGTAGATTCCCCAGTAATGCTTAGCACCATGCACGGATGCTACCCCATCTTCAGCAAAGCATTTTTATCAGTCATTGTAGACATTTCCACAACCATCATTTTATTTAATCATGTAATCCTTACAGTAACCTTGCAAGATAAGTATTTATTTTAAAAATTTTATGTATTTATTTGAGAGAGAGATAACAATAGAGAGCACAAGTGGGGGGCAGGGAGAGAGAGAAGCAGGCTCCTCGCTGAGCAGGGAACCCAATGTGGGGCTCAATCCCAGGACACAAGGGCTATGACCTAAGCCGAAGGCAGACGCTTAACAAACTGAGCCACCCAGGTTCCTCACAAGATAAGTATTTAGCCCAATTAATAGATAAGGAAAAGGGGCTCATCAACATTATGTGACTTGCCCACAGCTACTTGGAAACAAAACCAGGGGGACCCAGGTCTCAGATTCCAAGTGAGTATTATTTTCATAGCTGTATGAAACTGAAGATCTTCTTCATAACTGAAGATCCAGAAAGAATTCCCCAGGCTCAGGACATATTCTGGAAACTCCCCCAGCATCAACAGCTGAGAATACATATTCATGTCAACCCAAAGCTTGGGAAGTGACTACTCACTTGTGTGTGTGTGTGCACGTGTATGTGTGCATGAGCTCACATGCACGTGTGTGCATCTGTGTGTATGTGACTATTGCCAGAAAATAAAAATATCACCTTTTATGCAGGGAGGAAAACCCACAGTCTCAAAACCCCAAAGAAAGTGCAATAGTTCTAAACATAGGCGTGATCAAGCCAGAGTAGAACCAGCCTTGGAACTGGTTGCCATGGGCAACATAACACAATTCAGTCTCTCTGTCCTTGGCATGCATGTGGCTTGCTGTCTCCAGGCCTCACAGCCTGAAATGTCTGAGCAAGGACCACCAACACGGTAAGAGAGGACATCCCTCCTCAAGGAGCAAAACCTTTTAGCTCCAGGATGAAGATAAATCTGAAGATACAGCTCTGGGACAGAGCTCCTCTCTAAGAAAGTAGAGGGGAGCTTAGAAAGTAAAGGGAAATGGTGAACACAGGCCAAGAGATCCTGCTGGAATGGGCAGGAGTGTATACATTGCTCTGAAAAGTGGAGGAAGAGATTCTTCTAAGATAGATGATACTGATGGAAACAATGACCTACTGCTGCTGACACAAGAAAGTCACACGGTCATGCTTTGGGGTTTCTGCCTGGCTCAGCAATTCTCCAACCTCCCTCATTTTTTAAAGGTAGGAGGTCTCTGTTCATTAATGGTCTCTATTTTAGCATCTTCGTTTTTGCTAAATAAACAATATGACTCACGGACCCCCTTCTTCTCCTAAGCTCCTTATTCTCCACTCCCTCCATTCTTACCTCTCTGCCATCTGCTTCTCTGATCCGCTGTACCTTGAGAGGAAACATAAGGTGAACTGGAGACAGGCAAAGAGGTGGCCCCACAGAATGATGGAGGGATAGAGTTCAACCTGTTCCAGAATCTCCTAGACCTTACATGGGATTAAGTAAAGCAAGACCTCGAGGTTTTCAAATTCTAGTAAAACCCACTGTTTTCATATCCCAAAGTATGTTATCTATTCTCTGTCACTCAAAAGCTAAAATAGGAAATCAGGAAAACATAAAAAAAAATAGCAAATCTGGAATATTTCAACTAACAGGCAAATGTCTTTGAAGTCCCTAGGTCCATCCCCAAGGTACTTACACCAAGCTTGGGCAGGCAGAGTTGATGTGCAAGAAATATATATGGTAACCATATTATTAATGAGTTTGTATCCATCAGGACCCAACCAGTGACCTTAGGTAAATCACTTAACCTCTATGATACTCAGTATCCCCATACATAGAATTAGAAAGGCATGTGGAAGAGAAGGAGAATACCTCTCCTACCTGCTAGTGTTATGTGAGATCATGGACCTCTGCACAAGCTGTCAAAAAGGGTAAGTGAGGACCATCACTTGTTTCTGAGCCCTGTTTCATCTCTCTCTCACCCTCTCCCTCTCCAGGATCTCAGAGCAGTGATAGATGGAGAGTAGAGGGAAGGGGGGTGGGGTAGAAGGAGCCAAGTAAAATGATGACAGCAACAAGAAAGCAAACACAAATGAGCTCTGCAAATGCTCGGGCGCATTCTGTATTTATAATAAGTGCAGGGGAGGTGAAATGTGTGTGCCTGTATGTGAAATACCGGCTCCCGATCAATGCCTCCTGCTGCCCGAGTTACCTGCCTGGTCCCCTGGGCCTCCTGTCCTGCACAAGATGTCCTGGATGCTCAGTGGACAATAACAGCATCGCCTTTGATGCTAGTTAGAATGGACCTGAGATGGCAGCTTTGAAGCCAGGGTGCCTGGACAGGCTGGCTCTGAGAGGGGCAAGCAGAAACCTGGCTGGGGGGTCCTTTGAGTCCCGGGTAGGGCCATTATAGGAACCCCCATTACCTTACAAACACACCTGGAGGCTGCAACTTGTTCCTTCTGTTTCATCGCACTTTATTAAGGAGACCTCGACTGAAACTTCAAAAATCACTTTCTAAAGGCTATTATTCCATTCGAGGCCTTGGAGCAGAATGAGAAGGAGGCAGCCTTGTGCTAGGTCATCAAGAGCCAGCCCAAACAATACCAAGTTGCCTGCAACCCTACAGAGATGTCTGACGCTAGTCTGCGGGGGATCAAAGTAATTTAGGTCAACCAGTTGGGTCTTTTCTGTTCATCTGTCAAATAAAATTCCTAGACAAGATCACATTACCACACTAGGCATTTTTTTCTAGATGACAGGAGCATCAGAGTCCCTCACTCCTCAGGACTGAAGTTATTCAACTGCCCCTTCTGCCTGCACCTAGCTCTTTAATGATCAAAATGCCTTGGGCACTGCAGGTCGCAGGCTATCTACCTAGCGGGCTGTTTACCAATGATCTAGAAGAAAAGCAGGAAATACTCCTCCCAAAAAAGATAGCAGTTTTTTGCCTTACCTGATAATAATAGCAATAATAGCAGCTAACACCAATACAGTCTTTACTCTGCACCATGCTTTCTTCCAACTGCTTTTCTTTTCATATATTAACTACTAAACCCTCACCCTATAGTCTTAATGAGGGTTGCCCATTTCAGAGATGAGGAAACAGCTCAGACGTTATTTATATTTTAGCTTTTCAGAGAGGCTTCTTTGATCAGGAAGCTCATGAGATCTAAGGGAACAAGTAGTTAAGGGTGGAGCTCCAAGCTCCTTAGCTTCTTGTTAGGTGGTAAGAGTGATGACATACCCCTGTGGTAAAACCAGCCTAAGTTGCCCCAGCCTAAGGACTGTCAATGGAGAACCCACTTCTAGGTGTGCACCCAATCCATGTGAACAGAATGCTTCCTCAAGCTGAACTGAAACTAGCTCTTTGGGTTTCCATTGCTCTGTGCTCATGAAGCTAAAACAGCTGGCTACCACCTGTAGCACAATAGTGGGCTGTACATCCAAGGAGGGTCACGCCAGCTCCTAACCTACTGGACTGTGAGCTGGCCAAAGGTTGCTGGGTCAGCGGGGTATTTCAGCAGACAAGGCAGTTACTACAAATCCAAAGTGGGAAGGAGAGTTCTATCTCTAACCCAAGGGGTATGGACAGGACAGTGTCAAGGGCCAAGGGATTAAAAGAGCCCTGCTCTCTGCAGCCTGTAGACACAGCAAGATGTGATTCTGAGCTGGAGCTGTGCTGACAGCAGCCCGAGGGTTTCTGCTGCTGGTGTCTTTTCTTTTTATGCCACAGCACCTTAGACCTGCTATCCAGATCCTGCCTAACTGGCTGGCTGGCCAGCCCTGTGGATGGAAAGGAACTCGTTGGGAGAAAATCAGGGGACAGCACGACAGGCCCCTTGGGAATAAAGGTTCTCCAACTTACCAAGACATTTAAAAAATAATCTTTGGTGTTTGCTTAAATGTGCACTGCCTGATCCCATCCTCGGAGATTAGGATTCAGTAGGTCTGGAGAGGAGCCCAGGCATTTGCATGTTAATAAACATCTCAGGGGATGTCACACAGGGAGCCTGGGGTCTCCAGAGGCAGCTTGGCAAGTGCAGCAGAGCACCCTCACTCCTCCAACACCACCAGTGCCCAAGCAGCATTTTCATGGCCAGTGAAAGCTCAGGCCCCACTCCAGATGTACTGAATCTCTACCTACATTTTAGCAAAATCCACAGGTAATTCATAGGCACACTGCGCTTGAGATGCACAGCTCTGGGGTTCTCAAAGAATGTGAACCACAATCACCCAGACAGCCTGTTAAAATACGGATTACTGGGTCCCACTTCCAGAGTCGCTAATTGGGAAGGTCTGGGATGGGGCAAGAGAATTTGCATTTCTCATGAGTTCCCAAAGGATGCTGATGATACTGGTTCAGGGACCACACTCTGAGGACCACCGCTCTAGTCTAGAAAACTTTTTCTCAGCCTTGCTGTACACTGCCATCACCTGGGAACTTTAAAATCTACTGCTGCCTAGGTCCCACCTTCGGGGGCTCTGGTTTGATTGAGCTCAGTCTGGGCATCTGGACATGCAGAAGCTTGATGTTAATGTGCAGATAAGGTTGAGAATCAATGTTCTGGAGTCAGACAACATGGATACAAATTCCAGCATTTGCCAGCTGGTGACCTGGGAAGTTACATAGCTTCTTTTGTTGCCCATTTGCCCCACTCATGGGTCTGCCTGGAAAAGAGCCTCATTACTCTGTCTGTGAACCTAGTGGATGGGGATGGCATGGGGATTTAATTTTTTTTTCCTAAATATTTTATTTATTTATTTGACAGCGCGAGAGAGATCACAAGTAAGCAGAGAGGCAGGCAGAGAGAGAGGGGGAAGCAGGCTCCCCGCTGAGCAGAGAGCCCGATGCGGGGCTCGATCCCAGGACCCTGAGATCATGACCTGAGCCGAAGGCAGAGGCTTAACCCACTGAGCCACCTAGGCGCCCCAGAGATTTAATTTCTATGCTTCAGTGGATATAAAACAAGATGGCAGCAGGTGAGTCTCCATGTCTGTGGTTCACAAGTATCTGCTGTCCTGCCTTCTACTTATTGCCATATATTATCTCTGCATATCAAGATAAGAAAAGTGACCCTTGACTGGTTGCTCACCATGTGGCAAGTACATCATCTCATTTAACTGAATCTTTACAACAATGCTATAGATCTGATATTATTACGCCCATTTTCCCAATGGTGAAATTGAGCCTCAGTGAGGTCAAATGACTTGCCCAAGCTAACACATCTACGAAGCGAAGAGTCAGAATTTTAATTTCAAACAGTCGGACTCTAGAATTGTCTCTGCTGACCGTTTACCACACTGCCTCCTGTCCCTGGTTGGTCTGCCCCCTCCTCTACCTAGAAACTTCTGCAAGGTGGTGGGCTGGAGAGAGAGAGGGCACATCCTCTCCTCCTAGGTGAACCTAGTATTTTGAGAACCTTCAGGCTGCTTGAGACTTGAGTTGATTTATCATCATTACCAGCCCAGGGACACAGCCCTAGACGCAAATAAGGGTACATTTCCCAAAAGATACAAATGGATTTTTTTTTTTAAAAAGACATCAGAACAAAGTCACTCTGCTAAGCCTTCCATGAAGGTGCGAATTGCTAATCTGATCTGAATGTGTCACTGGTTTGTTTGGGCGTCATCAGGGGTTTTGATCCAAGAATTGAGAAATAATAAATAAAAGTTTCTGATAGGAGTTCTACTCATATTTGAGCTTGAAATGAATTCTTAGTTGTCTGTTGTGGGAGCCAGTTTCTGTGTTTTAAAACGGGGTTGGCAAGCAAGACAAGGACGAGACAGAAATGAACCAATAAAATCAAGAGCAGGGATTAATTAAGGGAGTTTGCTACAGAACAGGGACAAAGGAAAGATGGTAATAGTGTTTCTTCCAAGGAAGACAAGTCGGATTTTTGTATATATATAAGTTTCTGGGAAAATAATTTAATTTTGACACCATCTCCGCAAATCGACTGGGCTTATCTTTCTCCCCTGGAGAGTGAAGATTGCCCTTTTTCTGGCCAGAGGGGAATCTCATTTCCCCTATCCTTATCAGTTATTAGAAATCAAAATATTGTTTCAAATGGATGTGTTTAATATTTCAGACTATATAATGTGCCCAGCACAAAAGGGCAACATCAGTAGATGGGCAACAAAGGGTAGAGAAAAGATGAAAAAGGATCCTGAATCTCATGACCAAACATGTCTCTCCAATCTATCCTCCCTTGTTTTATGAGGCTTAGCCTGTTGGCCATATCCTCATTCTTAAACCTCTTCAATCCTGAAAATGGAGCAAACAACAAGAGGATCTCTCTTCCATACTCCACAGTACAGCTGTGGTCCCACAATACTGATTTTTAACATCCACTGTATAAAGCCAAATCCTAATGATTCCAAGTGATTTTGGTCTCACAGAAACTAAGATGTTTCCCACTGAAACCACCACCCCATAAAATAGGTTGAAAATTCTGACAACAAAAACTTGTCCTGGGCAATATGGTCCAAATTAGTGGCTCATTTTTCCTCTGTAACCTTCTCTATATTTCAGAGTCCCCTTTGCCATTGGCTGCCACCTTCTGTCACCTCATCCCATATCTAAGATCTGGTGGCACATCAGCTCCCTGGTTTGTTCTATCTGGGTATTTGAGGAGCTGACCTGCCGTGTGGTACTTCACAGATAGCTATGTCCGAGGATCTCCTGATGCACCCCAAGCCTCAGATAGCTTACAATCTAGACTCTGAGAGAAATAACACACAATTCCTCCACATTAGCAATATGCAAGTTGTTTTTGACTCAAAACACATTTGACTCAGTGTGTCAAATCTACTTATAATGAGGGACGCCTCTATTGGCCTGGATGACGGGCGCGACATGAGCAATAGTAACAATGCAGCTAACTCAATTTCCAAGTGTTCTGAGCATGGGAGGTGCTATGTGAATGCTAAGTAATAATGTTATGGTTTCATCTGGAAGATGTGTATGTCACCCAGGAGCTTCCGGAAGTCAGTAACATAATTTGCAATAAGTCATCATTAATTAACACTAAATTACCAGGCCCTTCCTGGGGAAGCTGCATATTAAACTAACATCAGTATGTGAAGAGTTCATTATGGTTAATGTTATGAGAACACAAATTGAAGAACTTAATAGTGGATTAGAAGGTGTTTATGTCCAAACACCTCAGTGTGGGCTCCACAACCACCACACACCAGCAAAGGCATTGGTTTGTTGCTAAGGAAGATGATGAGAGATATGGAAATGTAATAGGCTCCCTGAGCACAGGATAATGGGGTATTTGGAAGCATTGAAAAAAAAAATAGGAGGGGTGCCTGGCTGGCTCAATCCATAGAGCATGCGACTCTTGATCTTGGGGTTGTGAGTTCAAGCTCCACGTTGGGCAGGGAGTTTACTTCAAAGTAAAAAAAAAAAATAGGAGAGGGACAGCACTCACCCGCTCCTTTCCCTCATTCTTTCCTCTAAAAGGCCACGTCCACCAGAGCCTATTGGAATGAGACAGAAGCAAGGAGCAAAGAGATGAAAGTGGCAGTGTCACCTCAGGGGGAGGGAAGGATCAGATTCACCTGGTGTCAGGTGAAGGTGGGAGATGAGATACTTGGAAAGCTGTTCAGGTGATTCAGTGTTGCCACTCTACCTTCCTACCCTCCTCCCCTGCTCCCACCTACTGTCATATGGTGATTCTGCCCCGTTTGGTTATTGTTGCAAATTTAAAAGCAAACTAACCCTAACTCATGTAAATCCATGAGGCAAACGATCATAAATCAATACTGCCATACCTACCATAATCACTGACCTATATACACATATCACAAAATAAAATTAAAGAGTGTACACAGCACAAATGCTGATTCCCCAACACCGGCATTCTGGCAGCCACAAGACTGTGAAAGAATGCCAAGATCTCCTGAACCCACCACACAACAATGTACACTATGGTGCAGCCTTGGCCTGTCCTCTTTAATCCTCCAAAGGGGAAGGCCCTAGTGGCACTTTATTCCCAAATTTATTTGGTCACAGTAAGTGCTTGCTAAAAAGGAGGATCATTTCTTCTGCATCTAACAAAACGGCGTGAAAACAAAAAAATGCAAAGCCTTTGTTTGATGAGATCTACTGTTTTTCTTGCATTCACTCACAAGACATTTACTGAGCACTCTGCCAGCTCTCAAGATAAAAAAAGGAGAGAGACAAAAAGCCTTGCCCTCAAGGGACCCCCATGCTAGTAGGGCACAGTCAAGGACACAGGTAAACAAATAGTGATAAGACAGTGAGGGAGAAGAGGGAATGACAGGTTGTGCAGAGCAAGTCGAGTCAAGGAAGATGGCTGGAGATGACCTCTCAGAGAAAGATATGTGTGGGCTGAGGACCCTCTGGGGAGTCAAAGTGAAGGTCATTCCAAGTAAAAGGAACAAGCAAAGCAGAAATACAAAGGCACAAAACCTTCTACACCTCAAAGGAGGAAGCCCTTTCTATGGCCAGTTCCCTACCTCCACCAGAAATTACCAGAACCAGTGGTGGACACTAGTCCAAGCAACAAGCTGAGCCAATAGGTTTCTTCATATAGGATAATCAGACTAAATGAATTGCCTGCCCTGAACCTGAAACTCAAGTGTCAAGGTTGCCATTTGGGGCCATGGAGCTGAGAGGCAAACAGAGAAAGAGGTCTGTACAGTAGAAGGATATTAGTATACAGAGCGGGGCAGCTCGAGGAAACTGTGTGATTCCCAAGCAAGGAGAGAATGATAGCTTTCCAGGACCTAGCTCTAGACCTTCAAAAGGCTCAGCTATCCGTATGGGTTTTGAATTCTGTGAAATACTCTCAATTCCTTTGAATAAAATATCCTTAGTTTAAGACAGCTGGAGTGGGATTCTGGTCAGGACACTGATGAACGAGAGACACTGAAGGGTCCTGGGGAAGCGGGCTATCCGGCACCATGGTACACAGCACCGGCTACAAGGGTGATCTCGGCCCCATTGGTGTCAGTCATCATAGCCAGAAGGAAGTCAGAGGACTGCGGGCAAAGTGATTGCATTAGGGACAGAGTGGCTGAGTTCACCAGACGGTCTTCACACTTACTCATCAACTTTTTATAAAGATAAAATCTCTGAAGCACTAGCAGCTCCTCTGGAGAAAGACGTGAGATAAATACAAGGCATTGTTAACAAAAAAGGTCTTTCTTCTTTATTATAAAGCTATTGGAAAGGAATTGCTTTACCAGGCCATGAGAGAGCTGCAGTCCTATTTCAACAGGTAACCTTGAAAATCAGACACAATCGCTGTCCTTTTTCTCAGTCCTCATTCCCCCTTTACCCACCATCCCTCCAAAAGCATGCTTCTCCATTAATAGCCTTTGTCATGTAATGAGACTAGTAATACCTCCTCTGCACACAGAGCAATCATGGCTGCTGGCTGGGCCGGACCCTGCCCTACTGGAGCTCAGCGGCCATCCCTGCTTCTCCCGGGATGCCGCTGAATTCTGGGTGGGAATATGTGGGGCAGAGAGAAAGGGAGATCTCTAGCCTATGGTTCCACAAAGACCAGGCACCCAAGCTAAAGATTACAGATAGCAGAGTAAGGAATTCTGCTTTTGAAAGAACAAAAGAAAGGTCCCTCCTATGTTGTATAATTTCTTTACAAGTCTTTCTTTAGGAACAGGATGCTTCTGTCAATAAAACTATACTTAAATATTTCAAATGTATGTTGTCATTGGGGTACAATCCATATACCTACAAAAGGACACAGATGAAAAATTAGGGAAACACTGGGGGGCCTGGAGGGCTCAGTCAGTTAAGCCTCAGCTCAGGTCATGATCCCATGGTCCTGAGATCGAGCCCCATATCAGGCTCCCTGCTCAGCTGGGAGCCTGCTTCTCTCTCTCCCACTGATGCTCCCCCTGCTTGTACTCGCTCTCTGTCAAATAAATAAATAAAATATTTTTTTAAAAATTAGGGAAACATCTGGCGTGACGCAGATGAGGGTCCCTACGAGGAAGGAGTTAGATACATGGGTGATGGGTTTTGTGGAGCTGAGGCCAAGGGAGGCAGGGATGAACAATGAAGAGCCCAGCAAGTATTTTCTAGTATTCGAAGATATTTAAGGAAAACTCTGCCCTCAGGGCAGAAGCAGCAAGAAACTATTCTCTTTGAACATATTCTCTATGAGCTTACTCCCTCAACAAAAGAACATCCTAACAGACCTGTGGAATATACTGGAGGATCAGGATTTTGGGGAGACTTTTCATGGAATCCTCCTGAAATGCCCTCCATGTGAAACAGCTGAGTGGCTTGACTACTGGGACACTCTCCAGACCTCTGAGCCTAATCATGCCTGCGGTGAGACTCTCAGATTTAACAGTCTCCTCTGTCTGACCTTCTATCCCAGAGATGTCCAGAAGGCTGAGGCTTATCATATGGTGCACACCAGCCATATGGGGAACTGGCCACAGGGGCTTGGCATCCATGGGCACATACTCAGATTCACTGTCATTTGGAGTTAAAAAGGACACTAGAATTCTCCAAGTGCAACCCTCTACACACCTCAGATACTAGAGCACAGGCTGAAACATTCAGCTATCACCTAGTGTCCTGTAAAATGGAGTACTGCCTATTTGCATTTTGTACATTCACACTGTCGCTGCTAGAACCTAACCTCTGCCCCAGCTGGCCACATTAAGAGATATGGTACTGCTGCACCTGAACTCGCTCGCCATGCTGGAGACTGACACTTTGGTCTGAACAAGTTCTCCAGTCATATCACCTCTTATGATTTGTTTTGAGGTGAGCCTGGGTCCCGTGCTTCAAACACAGCATTATTTAGGGAACCACGTCTACTGCTGTAACAAATTACCCCACAACTTAGCTGCTTAAAACAGGATTTCACAGTCTCTGAGGACAAGGAACCTAGTTGTGGCTCAGCTGGATGTTTGCGCCTGAAGGTGCCTCAGTCTACAATCAAGGTGGCACCAGGGCTGCAGTCACCACAGGCTCAGGTGACAAATACTCCCAGGTCCCCAGGTTGACTCACATGTCACTCGCAGTAATCACATCCTCGAGGTGGGCCAAAGGCTTGTTCCTTACCACACGGACCTCACCATAGGGCAGCTCACAAGGTGAGCACCTTTGCCATCATCGGCAGCAAGGGAGAAGGTAAGAGAGGACACAGAGGATGAAAACCAGACTTTGATAACCTAACTCAGAAGAGATGTTTCAGTGAGTCCTAAATCCAGCCCACACCCAATGGAAGGGGATTGCGCAAGGGCAAACATTCCAGGAGACGGGGGTCATTATGGAGCCATTGTGGAGGCTGCCTACCACAGACTACATATTACCCTCTTCGTTTAGGTGTCCTTATCGTTGGGACTAGCAAACAACAACAACCCAACAACCTCTGACTAGATTCCAGGAGCAGTCAACCACCCCCATTAAGCCTGTGTGAAGGGGTAAGTAGGCCCAGGTAGCCGTCTTTGTGTACTTGACCTTCCTTTACACGACGCTGTTAAGGAATTTGATCGAAGCTGAGCCAATCGGACTTCTCTCCGGTAAATGAGTCATTGAGATACACAAAGTTAAACCGAATGGTCATGTAGAAGCAAGGCCAGAGCCAACACGATGTACTGAGCAAAGTCATGCCCACGCTGAAGTCATGAAGAGCAGAAACCAGGCACAGGTAGAGGAGCCGACCTGCAAAGAAGGGCCTGGAAGAGGCGTATAGAGATACTAGGACAAGAGACTATAAGGCCTGAAACAAAGCGACAGAAACAGAGAGAAACTTCCTCAAGCCTTGCCTCTTTTTATCTTTTCCTGTTTATTCACTCTTACAGTGTGCCTTCCCACCATACTTTTGTGCTAAATAAGTTTTATTTCTTTGGAATCAGTCTCTAACTCAGCCGAGGCCTCCTCTATTTCTTCTTCTATTTCTTCTTCGAGAAAATGGTTAATATCAGTTCAATTTCACCCCCAGAAAGTGACCTTTGCGATGTGAAATAATGTGCAGATTCCAAGCAAAGCACATTTTTGTTCAAAGCATAGATGTGATTAAATTCATTTCCATAAGCCTGTATTAAGATGGTTATTGTTGTCTCCATGAATTAAGGGGAAAATATACCTAAAGAAATGAGAATTTGACCTATCCTAAATCAAACTGCATGATGGTCATGAAATAGAATGAGAAAACCAATTACTCTAAACCCACAATAACTTAAAATAACTTAAAATGTAAAAATACATTACACACTCACACAAATGTGCATTCAGACACTCACATACATACATGGCCATGAACACTTCACATGCTAGGAAAACGAGGTCCCAAGCAAAGAGCAACCTCTCTCCACTTCTCTTGATGCATCACAAGGCAGTATGTACCCCTTGAGTCAACTCCCAAATGGATTTGCTTTCCAGAGCACACTTTCTAAGCACTCAAGAGTGTGCTTGCTGATAGAGAAACCAACTCATAGAGTAGTTTACAAGACTCCCCCAGGCAGTTCACGTAAATATTGCAAACACCAAGTTTATACTGCCAGCTCACTGCAGAAACCCAGAAGAATAAGATTTTATAAGTTCTCTTCCCAAAAGAATTCAGACTGAAAACACAGAGTGATAGCAGCTGAAATGGTGCTGCCCCCCTCAAGAGATGTAGCCTGAAGAAATGTCTTTTTTTCATACAAATAATGATTATTTTTTTATGGCAAAGGCAATATGTGCTCACTGTGGGGAATTTTAAAATTCCAAAAAGTACAAAGAGAAAATAAATCTCCTTATAAATGCTACCACCAAGAAACACCCAAGGATTGACATATTTCCTTCTAGTCTTTTTTCTGTATGTGTAGAAATACATATTATTCCATGTATGGATAAATGGAATCCATAATGCCATATGGATTAATGCCTTTTGCTTTGCTTTTTTTAACCTAATATTATATTGTACAGGAGGTATGAGGAGAGACTCCTAATGGATACAAGATTTCCTTAGTTGAGATATAAATATTGTAAAATTAGACCATGTCAATGTTGCACAAATTTCTAAATATACTAAAAACACTGAACTGCAAACTTTAAGTAGGTGAACTTTATGGCACATAGATTATATATCAATAAAGCTGTTTTTTTTTTTAACAAACCATAATGAGATACTATTACATACCTATTAATATGGCTAAAATTAAAAACAAAATAATAAACTGATTTTTTTTTTAAACGGGCAGTTCCAATCATGAATGAGGGTGCAGAGCAACTGAAATTCTGGTGGGAATATAACATGACACAGCCACTTTGGAAAAGAGTTTGGCATTTTCTTAGAAAGTTAGCTGGACACTTATCCTACAGCCTGACCATCCTGCTCCTAGGTATTTACCCAGGAAAAATGAAAGCATGTATCCACAAGAAAACCAGTGCATGAATGTTCATAGCAGTTTCATTTGTGTCAACCCAAACTAGTAACAACACAAGCGTTCATCAACAGGAGAATGGATAAATGAATGAGGGATATTTATTCCATAAGATACTACACGGCAATGAAAAAGAGCTGCCAACAGCTCTTAGAACTCCTGAGGTTCATAAATGAAACTCAAGACCATTGCACCAAGTGAAAGAAGCAATACAGAGAAAAGGCAAAATATATGTATTGTCCCATCTATTTGAAATCCTAGAAAAGGAAAATCTACCACTCCAGAAAATGGATTACTGGTTGCCTGAGAGCAGGGAAAAGTAGCGGAGTATGAACAGCATGAGGGCATTTGAGGGGAGTAAGAGAAATATTCTGTGTCATGATGTGGTGGTGGTTACATGATTGTGTACATTTTCCTAAATGCATCAAATCATACACTTCAAATTGTTCGATCTTATTGTATATAAATTATACGTCAATGAAGTTTATTTTAATAAAAAATAAAGAGAAAACTCAATATCAAACTGTACACTTAAAGTAGGTGCATTTTTGGTATGCAAATTGTACCTCAATAAAGTTGAGTTTTATAACGGAAAAAATATGTATTATATTGTGCTCATTTTCATGGGCCATTAAATACTTTTCAAAAGTACCTTAATTTGAATATTATGCAGCTATATTACTCAATGTTATAGGTATGCCACAACTTAATTAGCTGGTCCATTATAGTTGTATACTTGGGTTATTTTCTTTTTGCCACTGAAAATAACATTGCAATGAACATCTGTGCGCATAAAACTTTGTCTACGTTTTTGATTCCTAGAGAAGGAACAATTGGATCAAAGGGTAGGAATATTTTCAAAGTACTCAGTACAGTTGGAACAAAGTCATCTTAAAGATGATTCCTTTTAACTGTGGTGGTAGGAAGTCACAGTGATAAAAAGAGGGTGGCTGCTTTTTCTGCAACACCTTTGTTAGTGAACAGAACACGATGTGGATTCCCAGTGAGAGGATCACGGACCTTGTCCTGATCCTGTCACTTACTGCATAACCTTGTGTCACTTTCTGTCTTTGGAAACTGTCTTTTTATTTCCAAAATGAGAATAGTAACTTATGGTAAGCAAATATTTCCTATACAGGGCAGAAAAAAAACGAACCATAAAATAAACAATTGATCACTGAAAATAAAAACTTATGGGGGCTCCTGGGTGGCTCAAACGGTTAAGCGTCTACTTTTGGCTCAGGTCATGATTCCAGGGTCCTGGGTCCCCATGTTGGGCTCCCTGCTCAGCAGGGAGTCTGCTTCTCCCTCTGCCTCTGCCTCTCCCTCTACCTCTCCCCCCTGCTCATATTCTCTCTCTCTCTCTTTCTCTCTCTCAAGTGAATAAATAAAATCTTAAAAAAAAAAAAAAAGAAAATTAAAACTTGTTTGTAGTGAAAAAGAATGAGAAGAATGAGATCTTGGCATTTGCAACAACATGGGGGGACCTAAAGGGTATCATGCTAAGTGAAATAAGTCAGACACAGAAAGACAAATACCATATGATTTCACTTACATGTGGAATCTAAGAACAGAAGAGTAAACAGACAAATAAAAACAGACTCAAATACAAAGAATGAATCGGTGGTTGCTGGAGGAGGTTGCTGGAGGGTAGGGGGGAGATAGCTAAAATAGATAAAGGGAAATAAAAGACAAAAAACTTCCAGTTATAAAATAAGTAAGTCACATTAATAAAAAAGTACAGCATAGGGATCATAGTCAATAATATTGTAATAATGTTGTACGGTGACTACACTTATTGTGGTGAGCGCTGAGGAATATATAGAATCGCTGAATCAATATGTTGTCCACATGAAAATATAACACTGTATGTAAATTAAAGTTTAGTAAAAAATTCAATTAAAAAAAACTTGTGTTTATCAAAAGACATTATTAACAGAAAAAGACAAACCAGACTGGAAGAAGTTATTCACAAAACATATATTCAACTAAGGACTTGTGTCCAGAACTCCTAAATACAATAAGAAAAAGCAAAAACCAAAAAAGTAGAAAGAAAACTTGAACATGCACTTCACACACACAGACACACAAATATTCAAATAGCCAACAGGCAGATGAAACTGTGCTCAATATTATTAGTCACACAGGAAATCCAAATTAATACCACATGGGATACCACTATACAACCAGCAAAATGGCTAAAATTTAAGACTGACAACACCAATGTTCAGTGAAGCAGTGGAGCCACTAGAACCCTCTAACTTTACTGGAGGAGCACGTGAAATGGTACAATCACTTTGGCAAACTGGAAGTAACATATATATCCTTGAACTCAGCAATGCCAGTCAAAGGTATGTATATATTCTAGTGAAATGAGTAAATATATCAGTAAAAGTCACGCGCAAGAAATTCCATAGCACATTTATTCTTAATAGCCAAAACTTTTAAAAACTCCAATGTCCATCAACAAGATAATAGATAGGGCGCCTGCGTGGCTCAGTCATTTAGTGGTTGTCTTCGGCTCAGGTCATGAGCCCAGCGTCAGTCGTGATCGCAGCATCCTGGGATTGAGCCCCATATCGGTCTCCCTCTCCAGCTCCCCTGTGCTTGTGTTCCCTCTCCCACTATCTCTCTCTGTCATAAAGCAATAAAATCTTTAAAAAACAAGATAATAGATAAATTGTGCCTTATCTATTTAAAGGAATACTACAAAAAGATTTTAAAAAATAAAAAATAAATAAATTAAAGAATACTACACAGGAAGAGAAAACAAACTTAAGCTAAAATGCAATAAGATGAATAAATCTCTCCACCATAATGTCAAAAAAAGAAGCCAGACTAAAAAAAAAAAAAAACATATTGAATAAGATTTGTATAAAGTTCAATAACTCATCTGTGGCAGTTAAAGTCAGAACAGTGATTACTTCTGCTATGTATGGTGGGAGGTATTGACCAAGAAGGAGCACAGAGAACCTTCTGGGATCATGGAAATGCTCTGCTTCCTTATCTTGGTGGTTGTTACAAGGCATATACATATGTAAAACTTCAATGAGCTGTCTACACTTTCCTGTGTGGATGCTATACCTGAATAAAAATAAATAAATGAAAATTAAATAAAAGGAAAAGGTCTTTCCAACCTTGTAAAGTCTCGTTACACCCTATTCGCTTTTCCTCTCTCCCAAGCTCCCGACTCTAAAAGCTTCAGGGACCAATCCCCCCAGAGCTCGCACACTGCTTACATTAGCCTGAGCCCCCTGAAGGTCACTCCAGCTGGATGCATGTTTCCTGCACCGCACCCACACCACCACTTGTCCAGGACAAAACTACCCCTCTTCCTCCTCCTCACCACTCACCAGAGCAGGCACCAGTCGGTGTAGCTCCCCGGCTCACAACCATTTCCCCTTCCTTAGGAACAGCCCTAATCTTCAGGGTGAGCCCCCAGAAAGCACATCTGTATACCAGGAATCTACTCCAGACTTCAAGAAAGTAGAGTCCATTTCTATTGTTACATGCAAAAGAATTTAACTATCTATCCCCCCACCCCAGGCCAGCCCTTGTCCTGCCCAGTGCTCTGTTCCCAGGACACATTCATGCCTTTGCCCTCTTTCTTTTTACCCTTTCAACTTGATTTCCCCTCTGTTTCCATTGAGTCCCGTCTGACCCATGCCAGAAGACCGATGCCTACGTCCAGACCCTATGGCATGGCTAATCTGAGCCACTAAGGCTCTCCCTCCGTCTCTTTCCTCTTTCATTCATCCTTCACTGGTCTGCTCCAGGGAGCCTCCTGCAGTCCAGCCCTGACCGTGGCACTTCCTGTTCATCAACCTTGCTGGCTCCCTGTGAGCTACTAGAGAAGGAGTGCAGGCTCCTTACTTGTCATCAAGACCCACCACAATGGCCCCAACTTGCCTTTCTAGTCTCCCCTCTGCGGCCCTATTAGTCCTCCCAAGCCACACCTGCTGCCTTCCATCTGAACAAGACAACCCATATGCTCCCAATGTGCAAGTTCACACCTGGGGGCCACTTCTACCATGGTTCCCTTAATTTAAATGTCCCACTCCATCCTTCCCATGCTCATGTCCTGTGATTGTTGAAACCTCACCCATCCTTCAAGGCCGAAATAAAATGCCAGCCTGAATATGAAGCTTGCTCTTGTTAGAGTGCATCACCAAAATGCTTTATTCATACTTCTGTTATGAGTAATTCCTGACCTTGAATGACAGGTATTTGCATCTACGTATGCCCATCTCCTCCAGGAGACTGGCTTCTTGTGAGCAGAGACCACATCCTGTTTCCAACTGTATCCTTCCTGCCCATCACAATCCCTGGTATGGAGTCACTGCTCAATAACTGGGCGTAGAATTGAATTTTCTTAAGTTGCCATGAAAAAAAAAAAATGAAAATGGGAAAGAGGGATGTGGGCAGAGACAGAGAGGGCACAGCAACCTGAAAGTATGAAAGAACAGAGAGCAGAGGGAGAAAATCCTGAGGAAATGGGAGTTTTCCTCCAGGACAGTGTTATGATCAAAGGAGACAAATGCTGCCCAACCTACCTAGATCAACCCTGGCACTGGTACTACCAGGGGATGACACAAGGTACAGATGCCAAGGCCGAAAAGAAGAGTGTAGAAGAAAGGCAAGGGGCACCTGTTCCCCTATACCTGGCTCAGAAACCTAGGGCCCTGTGCTAGAAGGATCACTTCAGCGGTTACCTGTCCTGCGATACTGGTTTGCTCTCCTCCAACCAGGAGCACATCAACCAGCTCTTTTTAAAATCAATAGAATAATGCAGAAAGAAAAATCCTTCCATGATGTTGCCACCCCTGAAATGATGGAAATAAAATAAAAAATAATGGGAATGGTAAAACCAATCTAAATCTCGATAAAATGCCCACAAGGACTAAGACTTCCAGGTGATGGAGAGTCAGCAAGCATGGTACCAATCTCCCTGGGAAAGGGGGTTACAGAGTGACAGTAGGGAGGGGAGGGAATCAAATGGCTTTTTATAGACCCTAATATCTTTTTTTTTTTCCTGAATTAATGCAAAGGTCCCCTAATATCTCTTCTGACAGCAGCCTGCATGGCTTCCATGTGCCAGGATGCTGGGAAGATGAATGGATTTGTCTTTCTGTTAAATACCATTACCCGGAGCACTGGGGAGAATAAAGAATGGGTAACAGACTCGCATCCCAGCTTCCATCTCTTTTCTCCTAATTAAGAAAGAAGTTACAAAAACAACTCCTACATGCCCTCCCCAACCCATTCCCACCACCTTCAACATATATGACTTCAGAGGAAATAGGTAGTCCACTGAGTTACAAAGTTCGCCTGCCAACACCAATGCCCAGCACACAGCCTGTCCTGAGGAGCTAAAGTTCAAATCCAGACAATCACCATTGTAAGGTCCCCACTAAGTCAAAGACACACTGGAAGATCCATTAAGTCCCTCGTAGGAGCCTGTCATCTTAAAGCCCAATAGCATTTCCATTAAGAGGAGTCACAAGGGTTTGCTCTTGGCCAGAGTACAAATGATTCTGCTTGTTGATGGAACTCTCAGTTGCTTGAGTGATTCTAGCCATCCACATGCATTGCAACAAAGCAAGAAAAACAAATACAATTAGGGGTCCCTCCTCTAGCAGGGTTCATGATCAGTCTTCAGGCCAGAGGATATCGACCTCAGCTATAGCGTGGAACCAAATGAGGAGCTTAAACTGGTGCCTGAGCAAAAAATAAACAGGAAATGATTTTAAAAGAACATTTAGGAGCAACTGGGTGGTTCCATCAGTTAAGCGTCTGCCTTCCGCTCAGACCATGATCTCTGGGTCCTGGGACTGAGTCCCATGTCAGGCTCCCTACTAAGTAGGGAGTCTGCTTTTCTCCTGCTGCCCCTCCCCTCTGCTCATGTGTGCACACTCTCTCTCTTTCTCTCTCAAATAAATAAAATATTTTAAAAATAAAATAATAAAAATAAAAGATCATTTACAGAAGCATTCCTAAACAAAAAAATTCTTAAGGTAAAATTTTGAACATGTGCAAGATCTGTACATTGAAAACTATAAACACTGCTGTGAGAAATGTAGATATCGCATGACAAGTAAGAGAACTAACAGTTCTGTTAGAAGTTGGAAAGGTCATAAAATACAAGGTTGGTATACAAAAATCTACCGTAGTCTTTTATATTAACAGTAATCAATTAGAAAATGAAATTTTAAAATAATTCTGTATACAGTAGCAACAAAAACATAGAATACTAGGAATAAATCTAGTAAAAGTTGGCTAAGCCCCCACATGCACTGAAAATTACAAAATATTGCTGAAATAAATAAGGCCCAAATAAACAAAGATGACCCATGTTCATTTTGGAACACTCAATATTAAAATATTAATTCTCTCCAAACTAATCTGTAGCATCAATGAAATCTCAACCCAAATCCCAGTAGGCTTATTTTGTAGAAATTGACAAGCTGATTCTAAAATTTGTATGGAAATGAAAAAGATCTAAAATAATCAAAACAATTTTGGAAAAGAATAAACTTAGAGGTTTTATGCTGACTGATTTTAAGATTTCCTATAAGGTTACAATAATCAAGGAAATGTTTATTAGTGTAAAAGATAGATATACAGATCAATGGACCAGAATAGCAAATCCAGAAATAGACCCACAAATATATGGCCAATTGATTTTTTTTTACAAAGGTAACAACATAATTCAATAGAGAAAGGACAGTCTCTTCATAAAGGTTTGGGACAATTGAATATCCCTATTGGGAAAAAAAAAAACCTTGACCTGTCCCTCACACCATACACACACACGGACTTGAAACTGATCACAGGTCTAAACATAAAAGTTAAACTATAAAACATCTAGAAGAAAATACAGAATAAAATCTTTGTGATTTGGAATGGGCGAAGATTTCTCAGGACACAAAAAACATGAATCTCAAAAAATTGAGAAACATCAAAATTTTAAACCTCTCTTCAAAAGACATTGTTAAGAAAATGGAAAGGCAAGCCATTGGAGAAAATATTTGATGTGTGTGTGTAAATATAAATGTAAATATATACTGAAGATTTACTAAGAATATGAAAAGAACCCCTAGAACACAGTAATAACAGAACCATTGAGTTAAGAGAAAGACACGCCACAAACAAAAAATCTATGAATAGGCAATAAGCACAGTACCATGAGTCATCAGAAAAAGGCACACTAAAACCAAAAGGAGATAAGCACTACATGTCCACTAAAATGGCTAAAATTAAAAAGCCTGAAACTTTAAACTGTTGGCAAGAACGTAGATGAACTGGTACTCCTGGTATTCCCAGATATTGCTGGTGAGAATGTAAAATGGATTAACCACTTTGGAAAATAATTAGGCAGTTTCTTATAAAGTCAAACACACACTTTACTATATGACCTATTGATTCCATTCCAAATTATTTACTCAAGAGAACTGCAAATCTAGGTTCCCACAAGATCTACACAAATACGCAGAGAAGTATATTCATAACAGCCAAAAACTAAAAAACAATGTCCAACAACAGGCAACTAAGAAACACATTTTGTGATATCTCATCATTGAACACTACTCAGCAATGAAAAGGAATAAACACAGAAGAATCTGCAAAAGAAGGCAAAGTAAGATTTCATTTTTTGGAATTCTAGCAAAGGCAAAACCCATCTAAGTGACAGAAAGCAGAGTAGTGACTTCCCAGGAGAAAGAAAAGGGGATTAGCTGCAAAGGGGCATGAGGTAATTTTCTGGAAATGTTCTATCTTGATTATAGTGATAATTACCCAGGTATATATAGTCATCAAAACTTATCAAATCATACACTTAAAAGGGTACATTATATTGTATGCAAATAATACCCCAATGAATTAAAAATTTTAAAATATTGATTTTAAAAATATCAATATCCCACATACATTACTTCATTGATGTGAGATGTATGCTGAGCATCAAGATTTTTGAAACTTTTCCCAAAGATTCGAATATACGGCCACTACTCTGAAGGCTAAGGAGAAAAATAAATGACCTAGTGTTCCGGGATACCAATAGAGGGCTATTTGCTTTCTTGGTGTGAGCGCGGAAGTCACAGTATACCAACCGCACTGTCAAAGGCCCCTAGCAGGGTACCTGTGGCTCCCTCTGGTTTACTGCTAATTAACACAACACTCTCCACAAAGCCAAGTCAGACTGCTACATGGATCCAGAGCAGATACTGCCCTCAAGACCCCCTGTCCTGCTAGCAAGGCACCCAGGCAAGAGGCACTCCGGTTCCTGGCTGAGGGTGTGCATGCAAACATTAGCACTGGGGCCCAGGTACGGTACCAAATACACAGGCTAGCCAGAGAGCATCGGGAAGGCCTTCCAAGTATGCACACTAGGGCTCCTTCCTCCTTGACCTGGCAGCAGACAAAGAAAAAATGACTGCCAGCAGAGATGAGTGAGTGTGCAGTGGGAGGCCTCGCTTATCTGGGACTCCTGTGAGATCTTCAGAGCATCACACCTGGTTAGTCAGAGACCCCCAGTGCTTGGTCAACATCCTCCAGCAGGACAGATATCCCAAGGAAGGCCTGGCCCTGGACCAGGGAAGCCCAGGAAGCGGCAGGTGGGCATCAGGCAGGCAGAGCAGGGCCCTGGGAATGTAAGAGCACTCAGGAACAGAGTTGCTCTGAGAACACACAGGCTATCAGACGGGCACCGTCAGGAATTCTGTCAGTAAGGGGCCAGTCCCCAGCCTCAGAGGTGGGGAATGACCAAGAGCCAGGCAGGTCCCCAGTTTGGAGGGCCCAGGGTTCCTGAGCCACTTGAAAACACCTGGGTCCAAAGAGCAAACCAAAATCTAGATACAAAGTGGGGCCTGGGTTCCAGGGTAAGACAAAACCCCACCCATTACCTTAGGAGTGCTCAGTCTTGACGACTCCTAACTGCAGAGAGACTACATCAGAGCTAGAGGTAAGGCAGGCCCAGGTGGCCCAGGTGTAGGGAGAAGGGGCTGCAGGGGGAGTACCTGACCAGACATGCCATGCAAGTTAGGCAACGCTGCTATAAGCTGTGTTCTCCCGTAACACTACCTGCAACCCTGGGGCCAGTTAGACCCCAGAATCTCAGACCCCATCCCAGGCTTACTGAATGAACCACAACCTGCATGTGAACCAGATCCTTAGTGATTCCACTGAGGTCCGAGCAGCACCACCCTCTTGGTTACTAATTATGACCCTCCTGTGGGGTGTTAGGACCTGGAACACAGTAGGTGGTCAACTAAAAATCACTGAATAAACAGTGTGGGGGAAAGGTAAATGAACCAAATGAACCAAAAACTCCGGCAGCATACTGGCCTCAGAGTTTTAGATGTTGTTTACTCTCTTGGTGATGGTGGGCACACTCATCCTTCTCTTTTATCATTAGATAGAAATATGTGTGTAAGGGATGGTGGACTGACTTGTTGCTTTTGAAACCTTTTGTTCCCAAAGATCACTACAACCCAGGAAGCACGAAATTTCCAGAAGACTCAGTAAAAGAATGAACTAATAGGAAGAACCTGAACACAGCTGCCACACATGAAGTCCCTAGAGCTCCCGCATTCCCTCAGCAAACACAGGCTGTGGGTGCCTGCAGCCCCATCCCCGATTCTCCCTAAATGACAGGAGGTGAGGCAGGGCACTCTTCTGCCAGCCCACCACCAAGACCAGCCTTGCTTATGACCCTAGACAAACTCCCTCTCCTCCCCCCATCTTCCAAAGGATTAGCAGATGCAAAGGCTTTGATAAGCATTTGTTATTTCAGTCACTTGAATTAATTACTTGATAGATAAAAAGACAAAGATAAGCCTGAGATTCAGCTAGTGAAGAAAAACGTTCTTTGACCCATGGAAAGACGAAAGGACCAAGAAGAGGAGTCACCTGACCACAGGCGCCCAGAGGGAGGCGGGAAGCTGGAGACAGAGAGCAGAGCCTGCAGGGCCTCCAGCCCCTAGGATCCTAACGCCACACAAGGGCAGCCCAGGTGAGGGTTGTAGCAGGCAGCTCAGGGAGCGGGCAGAGCACAAGCCCAGGTGCAGCATAGGACAGGTTCTCACACTGGTCACAACAAAACTGAACAAGCCAGTTGCTCTTTCCCAGTCTCTGTTCAAGGTCAGAATGGACTTGTGGTTAAGGGACAGCATCAGCAATCACACAGCCCAGGCACAAACTCCACCTTTGCCATCCTCAAGCTGTGTGATCTTAGGGAAGTCACTTAACATCTCTGGTGCCCAACTACCTCATCTGTGAAATGGAGATAAAATAATGTACCTCAGGAGATCACCAGGAGAAATAAACAAGTCAATATATGCAACGCACTTCAGTCAGTGCCTTGGCATAAAGGAAGTACTCGGTAAACCATTAGCTCCTCTTATCTGTGACATGCTAATGAAAAATCTCCCCACATCCTAGCAGAGTTGTTGCAAAAATATAAATAATAACAATGATGCCATCATGCCATTTTAACAGAAAATCTTGTCCTATTAATATCTCATTTGAACTTCCCAATAAACATATGAGCTAGACATAAAAAGTAACCCCAGGGAATATAGTGAGACGTTAGTTGTAAAAGTGCTCTGGAATTACAGTAGACTTGTCAAGCCACTTCTAAGGGCAACTTGGCTCAGACCTGCCTGTGGCAGCCGCTGAGTGAGTTTCATACTACCTGGCCCCACCCCCCACCTCCCATCCATGACTGGAACAGGGACGGGCACTTGACCAAGTTAACAGCCAATCCAGTGGTCTTTTTTTTTTTTTTTTAAGTCTTATTTATTTAAGTAATCTCTACACCTAGTGTGGGACTTGAACTCACAACCCCAAAATCAAGAGTCACGCGCTCTTCTGATTGAGCCAGCCAGGCACCCCTCCAGTGGTCTTTATAGCAGCCCAAAGAAAAAGCATTTGCTCTATGGAGTCATACTAGGTTTAACAAAATCTCTTATCTTAGAAAGTTGAATTAAAAAAAAAAGTTGAATTAAAAAATGAAGACCCTAAAAACACAAATTAGCACAACCACTTCAAAGAGTAATTTGATAATATCCATTCAAATTTTTAAATGTACAAAATCTATGACCTTAACAATATTCTCTTTGATATTTACTCTAAAGAAATATATATGACAAAAGACATATCCATGGATATTTATTATAATATTGCTTAAGAAAAAAAATTAGGATTTGTAAACAACTTAAACATCCATTGGTAAATGACCAAATAAGATGTATCATTCAATAGAATGCTACATAGTAGTGAAAGGAACAAATTAGAATCATATGCATCAAGGTGGCTATATTTTAAAGCTTACTGTGAATGAAAAGACAAGCCTCAGAGTGGTCCATACAGAATTTTAACATTTATGTTTAGAGAATACAATATGCAACCTCCATTTCTGACAGTATGGCAGATTAGGTATCCAGGCCAACTGTCCCACTGAAAACAACGAAAAATGCTGGACAAAATATTGTTAAATATCTTTTAAGTGTACCAGTGAGTTTATAGAGCTAGAGGGGAACATCCAAGTTGTAGGTCAAAGCAGAAACCAGAGAGGTAGGTGGAGCCCTGAAACTGGCTTCTGTGTGAGTACTTTTGCTAACCAAGTGAACCTGAACTTCAATTCTCATGGCTTCAACAAGCAGGAAAGAATGCAAAGTCACAGACCATACCTTATTGAAAAAAAAAAATTGGTCATGTATGTGATCAATTTTATCTGGACTCTATCTCATTGTTATGTATATCCAGATTTTCACCAATAAAGTTGTTTAATAAGTCCCAAACTCAGGCACTGTAACTCCTTCAACTTTATTCTTTTTTCCAAAGTTTGTGGGGGTGTTTTGAGGAGGGGGAGCTCTAATAAGTTCTTTGCATTTCCACACAAATTTTAGAATCAGAAACAGGTAAAAGATTATCAGTGACCTAGGAAGATGTGATCTGGGAATAAAAAGCTGAGTTGGCAAATTGGAAGGAAGTGAATGCTGGGGCTACCATCTTTGTCAATCCTCTTGTCTGGGGCACAATGTCCTGGCTCACTGGCTCAGCTGACAGGGCAGAGAAAGGAGTGAAGGGTTGGCCTAGACAAGGAAATATAAGCTATCTCTTGTATGCAAGGATGACCCATCCCCATACGCGAAGGGCCATTTTCCCAGGAAGGTTTCACGGCCCTCCACCTGGCTCTCCCTGATGCCAGTGATCAATGTTCCAATTCCCAGAACTTCAGGGGGCACAAGGGCCTGAGAGATCACCTAGCCCAATTCCTTCACCTTGTGAGAATCCTAGGTGCAGAGCTGGTTTAAAGCAAAGCGTGTATTTGAAAACAAGGCTGTAAATTCTAGCCCATTACTCTTCTACCAGAACACAAGTCTTTTTTTTTTCTTTCTTAACATTTTTTAAATTGTGGTAAAATACACATAACATAAAATTTACTGTCTTGCTCATTTTTAAGTGTACAGTTCAACAGTATTAAATACATTCGCATTGGGGCGCCTGGGTGGCTCAGTGGGTTAAAGCCACTGCCTTCGGCTCAGGTCATGATCTCAGGGTCCTGGGATCGAGCCCCACATCAGGCTCTCTGCTCAGCGGGGAGCCTGCTTCCCCTCTCTCTCTGCCTGCCTCTCTGCCTACTTGTGATCTCTCTGTCAAATAAATAAATAAAATCTTTAAAAAAAAAAAAAAAATACATTCGCATCATTGTCAACCAGCACCATTATCCAGCCCCATAACTCTCATCTTATAAAATTGAAACTCTACACCCACTAAACAATAACTTCCCAATCCCCCCATCCCTGGTCTCTGGCAACCATCAGTTCATATTCTACATCTATTTTTAGTTGAGTATCCTAGATACTTCCTATAAATGGAATCATACAGTATTTATCTTTTGTGACTGGCTTCTTTCATTTACCATGATGTCCTCAAAGTTGATCCAGGTTGTAGCAGGTACCAGAATTTCCTTCCTTTTTGTAGCTGAAAAATATTCCATTTATGGATATATCATATTTTGTTTGTTCATCTCCACACTGATGGGCACTTAAGTTGCTCCAGCCTTTTGGCTATTGTGAATAATGCTGCTTTGAATATGGAATGCAAAGAATTAAAAACAGGATTACCATATCATCCAATAACTCCACTTCTGGACACTTTTGAGCAACTTCCATACTGTTTTTTTACAGTGGTTGCAGAGTTTTACATTCCCACCAATAATGTCCGAATCTTCTAATTTCTCAACATTCTAACCAAAACGTATCATATTATGTTTTCTTTTTTTATTATATAGTAGCTATCCAAATTTATAGGAGGTGGTATCTAACTGTGGTTTTGAGTTATATTCTCCTAATGTCAGTGATGTTGAGCATCTTTTTGTGTGCTTATTAGCCATTTGCATAAATTCTTTGGAGAAATGTCTCTTTGAGTCTTGCTCATTCTTCAATCAAGTTGTTTTCATTGCTGTTACTGTTTTTGTTGCTGTTGTTATTGTTGAGCTGTAGGGGTTCTTTACATATTCTGGACATTAACCCCCTATCAGATATATGATTCACAAATATTTTTTTCCATTTCACAGGTTGCCTTCACCCTGTTGACTCTGTCCTTTGATGCACAGAATAGAACACATGGCTTCTTTTCCAAAAAGATTTCATAGGATTTGGGGATGCGGGCAGGGTCAGGGGTTAGAAAATAATAGGATTTTTACTACACAGAGCTAAATGGTACACATGCACATCAAATAGAATTCTGCTCCTGACATTGAGACCAAGGTGAGGGTGAAAGCATCAGGAACAAACACCATGGACAGCACCCAGAGGCTTTTTGTCATGATAATTTGTGCTAGATCCTTGGATTACTAAACATTTGTTTAATGCTCACTTGGTACTGAAATCTGAGTTATGCAAGCAGCATAACACAGAGTCTTGGTCCTCAGGGATCTCATGGTCAAGTTGGAGAGATAGGAAACAAAGGACACAACACTGAAGGAACTATATCCTTAAAGATACTGTGGAACCACTGGGGCACCTGCGTGATGCAGTCAATTAAGCAGCCAACTCTTGGTTTCAGCTCAGGTCTTGATATCAAGGTCATAGGATCGAGCTCCGTGTCGAGCTCTATGCTCAGCCTGGAGTCTGCTTAAGATTCTCTCTGCCTCATCTATAAAGAACTTCTCAAACTCAACACTCAAAGAACAAATAATCTGATCAAGAAATGGGCAGAAGATATGAACAGACATTTCTGCAAAGAGGACATTCAAATGGCCAACAGACACATGAAAAAGTGCTCAACATCACTCGGCATCAGAGAAATACAAATCAAAACCACAGTGAGATATCACCTTGCACCAGTCAGAATGGCTAAAATTAGCAGATCAGGAAACAACAGATGTTGGCGAGGATGCAGAGAAAGGGGAACCCTCCTACACTGTTGGTGGGAATGCAAGCTGGTACAGCCACTCTGGAAAACAGTATGGAGGTTCCTCAAAAAGTTGAAAATAGAGTTACCCTTTGACCAGGCAATCGCACTACTGGGCATTTACCCTAAAGATACAAATGTAGTGATCCGAAGGGGCACATGTACCCGAATGTTTATAGCAGCAATGTCCACAATAGCCAAACTATGGAAAGAACCTAGATGTCCATCAACAGATGAATGGATAAAGAAGATGTGGTATATATATACAATGGAA
>CM052887.1:75734562-75832367 GCA_028534135.1 Potos flavus | reverse complement strand
GGGGTGGGTAGGGATAGGGTGGCTGGATTATGGACATTGGGGAGGGTATGTGCTATGGTAAGTGCTGTGAAATGTGTAAGCCTGATGATTCACAGACATGTACCCTGGGGCAAATAATACATTATGTGTTGATTAAAAAAATTAAAATTTAAAAAAAAAAGACCTCTTATAGACTAGGAACAAAAAAAAAGATTCTCTCTGCCTCTCCTGCTCACGCTCACTCTCCCTCTCTCTCACTCTCTCTCTGAAATAAATAAATCTTAAAAAAAAAAAAATACTGTGGAACTTTTAAAGTCCATGATCCAATGATCAGGTTGGTCTTAAAAAGATCTTTAAAGGTGCACTGAGGAGAGGAGGTGGCAGTAAGACCTGAAAAATGGGTGGATATAATGTGATTACAGAATCCAAGTAAAAGTTTTAAGAGCTTGAATTCTTCCCAGAGCAATGGAGAGGGTGGAAAAAAGGACTTGAAAGAAATCAACATAACTTCAAAACTGGATGGAATACAGTAATATAAAATGACTCCTATGTTTCCCGTTTAGTTTGTTTACTATTTGCTACAAACCAAGGGAATGAATGTAGGAAATGGAGCTGATGTAAAAGGAAAGATGGTGAGTCTAATTTTAGACATTCAGAGTCTAAGGCACCTTTAGGACAGATGGAGATATACAACAGGCAGTTAGAAGTATGGATCTGGAGCTAAGGAAAGAAAAATAAATTAGAAAAATACACATGGTAGTAAATGATATGGGAGCAGATAAGCCCACTCAAAGAGGCTGGTTTGAAGAAGGAAGGAAAGCGGGGACAAAAACCTACATCCAAAAGGGAGAAGGAATGGAGTGCCTGGCTGGCTCAGTCAGTGGACATGTGACTCGATCTCAGAGTTGTGAGTTCGAGCCCCATGTTGGGCAAAGAGTTTACTTGATAAAAATAAATACATTTAAAAAGGGAAGGGAGAGGAAGAAGAGGATTCAGTAAAGGAGTCTTAGAATTTTGAAGGGTCAGAGGTTTACCCAAAGTATGCCAACATTTAGTTGAGCTGACCTGACAGTGGATTGGGCAACAGGATCTTTGGGGCTCAAGCCTTTCAGGGTAACAGTGAACTAGAATTTCCTTTATGCTTTCTGTAAAGGTAGGAGAAAGTCCAATTCTTCAGCTCCCAGGGATTTTGTGAACATGTATCAAGTCTCACAAGGCTTTTTAGGGAAGGGTCGATATGTAGTAGAAATGGGTGACCCCAAGAGACACAAGCCCAGAGGACCCCAACTGTCTACATCTGAGTACAAGACGCAAGAGACTTCTTAAACACAGAAATGTTTCCCCTTCAACTGAAGATCAATACTTACTTTTCTCCCATGGGCCAAATTTCTGTGTATTTTTATTAAAAAAGAAAAAAAAATTCACCCCTGAAGAGTTGTGATTCACCTCAGTGTGAGTTCTGACGCTTCAGAACCATGTCTAGGAAATTACTACCTCACACATCTTTAGGCTTGATTATTGGGGCCTCAGAGAGTCACTTTTACTGAGATAACTGACGACATTTGATGGCCTCTAAAGTGTTATATGAACCAAAGTGCATTCCACAATCTGTTATTTTATCTCCTGAATCAGGGAGAAACCTGGTAAAAGTTTTAAGGATGGGTCAAGCAAGCCATTTTTCAAATGAATGACAGGGCCTCTCTTCTAAACAACTTGACTAAGGTCAGGTAAAAGGGAATGAGAAGGACAATGAACATGAAACCCTCACTGGTCTGGATTCAGGTCCTTGAAGATACTGAGAAATCCCCACTACCACCACCATGCACACACCATCAATGACTGATCTGTCAGAAACACCAGAAGCTGAAATGAGGCAGAACAGTGGGCTTCCAAAAAAGGAAAATAATAATAATAATAATAATAATAATCTCATACTTTACAGATTTGGAGTTATGCTTTCAAGGAATAATGTATGGATATGATTATTTGACTGAAAAAATGCACGTGGTAAATAGCTAGCCAGACCAGCATTGACATGGATGTGATGTAGGCTTACATATTTATTTGCAAAACACAATGTAATAGAAATGGACATCATATTTTGCATTTATATAGCAACTATTTCTCCAAGGACCTCAAAGGATTCTGCAGCCATTACTGGATTCATCCTTGTTACATGCTTGTAAAATGAAGGCAAAACAAGGATTACACATCCCATTTTATTAAAGAGGAAGCAGACATCCCAAGAGGATACATGGATTGGCCAAGGGCATATTGTGAGTCATTAATTTGCTCAAAACCATACAGGGACTGAAATTAGTCCCAAATTGTCCTTATACTTGCTGATTTTTATCTACAGATTTCTGTAAAGGAAATGATTCTGTTTCTCAGCCTTGTGTTTGTGATTCAGACCATCAGACAGGCAGTGTCCAGGGCAGGGTATGAACTGCAAAAGGGAAGAGGTTAGCAAGTGTTTGGCCTTTTACTTTTCCTTCAGTGGGCTGCTGCTGCCTGTGTTCTTGTGAACAGATACAGGGTTCCTGACAACAAAGAGGAGAAAATCTTCCTGCCATTATTGCACCAGAACCAAAAGACAGGGCTCCATGTTAATCAGTGACATTTAATGACTCTACAATGTGCATTTTCAATGTGTACTTCAATACACTTTGTCATTTACCTTACAACTCCTATGTGAAGTATTATTTCCTTGTAAAGGTAAGAAACAGGCTCAAAGAGATTGGATGACTTGTCCATGCTCATCCAAGTAATAAGTTTTAGGCTCAGGATTTGAATGCATTTTTGCTGATTTGAACAGCTGTGCACTCCTACCATGTTTTCCTGACATGACTTCACTCCCCCACATAATGGGGGTCCTAAAATCATAGCCTAGAGACCTTTAAGAAAACTAGACCCAGGGCACCTGGGTGGCTCAGTCATTAAGTGTCTGCCTTTGACTTGGGTCATGCTCCCAGGGTCCTGGGATTGAGCCCCGCATCAGGCTCCCTGCTCAGTGGGAAGCCTGCTTCTCCCTCTCCCACTCCCCCTGCTTGTGTTCCCTCTCTCGCTGTCTCTCTCTGTCAAATAGGTAATCTTAAAATATCCAGTAGTTACAGAAAATAAGTAAAAAGAAACATATGAAATTAATTATAATAATGTATTTAAACTATACGTCCAGCAGATTATCATTGCAACATATAGTCAATATAAAAAATATTAATGAGATTATCTTACATTCTTTTTTTTTGTAGTAGGTCTTTGAAACCCAAAGAGTATTTTACAACACATCTCCATTTAGACAAACCACATTTCAAATGCACAATAGCCACATGTGGCTTGCGGCTACCATATTGGATAGCACAGGTCTGGAAGAAGAATGTGTAATGGAGGTTTGGAAAGCTTGTATTGTGGGTCCTGAATCTGACCAACTATCAAAGTAACTTAGCATAACAGTTGAGAGGTTGAACCCTGGAGCCTTTAAATTCCAGTTCTAGTACATGCCAACTGTATGTCCTTGGGCAAGTTACTCAGCCTCTGTTGCCTCATCTTTAACATGAAGATGATAGCGTTTACCTTGTAGAGTTCTAGGAGGATAAAATGAGGAAGTGCTTAGAATAGTAATGGGCATATAATGAGCAACGTAAAGGCATTTACTGCTGCTATTATTATTATTATTATTCCTCCTGGGACTCAGCTCATCTATAAAAAAAAGATGTTAAAAACAGATGATTATTGAGATTCCTCCTTCCTCTGTTGTTTAATGGAAAACTGGGGTAGGAATCCAATGCTATGTTTTACCTCTGAGTGTAAGTTCTGGAGTGTTCACTGGGCAGGACCTCAGACCCAGCCTATTTCTATAGGGGAGATTTGCAAGATGCTCCTACAGCTGGGGAACGGTAGGGTGGGAAGAAGGACCTGCCGCCTCATTTGTCATCAAGTGTTAGAAATGTGTTCCCTCCACCCTGGGCACATGTTGACTTCCTCCCTGGACAGCTTCAATATTCTTACAGAAATTCTCCACAGACCCTTACCAAGTCACCAGTTATAATCCCTCTGCTTTTTGAACCTTTGAGCTAGAAGAGATCTAGGCTGGGCTTGCAGTTTGAAGCAAAATCCATCCTTTTCCAAGTGCCTCCAGCACCAACTAGTAGAAAAGAATCCCCACAGGGAATGATGGCCCTGCAGCTTCGCCCACCAGCTGTCCTTGGGCTGAGAGATGAAAGAGAAGCTGGGTGGTCAGAAGGCAGAATGCTTGAAAATCTGTGAATGAAGATGCTAAAATTGTAGCAATAGCTATCCCAAGGGGCGCAGCTCAAGGACTTCCACCTGTCTGGCTTCTTTCCCCTAGAGACCACACTAATTAGTTGTAGAAATGCAAGGTAGAAACAGCGCAGTGGGTGAGGCACCTCATCTCTCGGGAGACTGGTGGGGAGAGTGCATCTCCAAACTCATCTTCAGGAATTGCCCCAATCCCTCCTGGAATGACTCAAAAGCTGGAGCCTCTGCTACTTCCCTTGGAGGGCAGGAATCTGCTGTCTAATATGCCTCAGCACCAGGAATTCTTCCTCCCCAGGATACCAAACAGAAGGATGACAGGACTACTCATCTCAGAAAAAGCAGCTCAACAACCAAACCACAACCCACGCCTCCCCCACCCTCACCCCTGCCGAGCAGCGGTTTCTTCCCAGCTGTTCACGTGGATTTGCTGAGAGCTCCATTCATGCTAAGAGCCCACATCAGCAAGCCCTTACTGAGAGCCCACCCTGGAAAGGGAGATGCCAAAGAACTGGGAATAGCAGACCCACCCGGGAGAAGCGACTCAAGCCCAGTCACCAGGCAGTGTAACGAGAACAAAGCACCACCTTTGACCCGAGAAGAGGCAAAAACGGAACTGAGACCCTCACACTCCAGACCATTGGGAGCACCAGGTCCTGGGTTCCCTTCTTTCTCTCAGCCGAACTGGAGGGATGTTTTTTGCACATCGCACACACACTGAATCTGAAACACTTCAGTATTCTGGCCTGGCTGAGTGCCCTCAACACCCATTGCAAAGGGGTCGCCTTCTCCCTTTGTGACTTGCTAAGAGCTTCCTGGCAACTGAGCTACACCCAGAAAGAATTCCAGAATCTCGCCATCTAAAGCCAAAGGGCTGGTCCGAGCGAAGAGTTGCCACCATGCCTGTATCGTTAGCACCACCACCTCTCACCCACCAACCTCACCCACCCACACCCCCTTGTAGCGCCTTCCAGATGAGCTGGGGGCAGGTCTCCTTAACTGCAGCAGCCAAACACCAGGCATCCAGGCAAGACGCAAAGTGGCTTTCCTGTCTGTCCCTGAGGGGAAAATGAAGGTCCTACAGGACCTGGACCAGGGAGAACTGGAATGTGAAGAAAGAGGGGTGGAATTTTTCCACACTGCAAGATGAGCAAGAGTTTTCTGCTCTGAGGCCACCTGTGGTCTTCAGTTTCAGTGCCTCTCCAGGCCTGTTCCTTTTGCTCATTAGGTAAATGCGCCAAGGCAAAGAAAGAAATCAAGATCTGTTTAGCTTTCCCTACTGGCCCTGTCAATTGTTCTGAGGAAGACAGTTCCTGCCACACCGCTCAGGATATGAGCCCCAGAGGGCCAAAGAACGGCTCCATCCAGTAAATGTATTTACACAGCACGGGCTTGTTCTTCACGTTCAGCCAGCAGCCCACCTCTCCTGAGAGCCCCCGGGAAGTTTTATCACCCGGGAGGGCCCACAGCTGCTGCTCTCACCAAGTCCCTCCTTGATCATCAGAACAGACAGATTGGCTGGCTGTGTGGAGATGCGCCCCCATCGCCCCCCAGTGAGCTGGCTCAGTGGCTGACAGAAGGTTCTCCAACCGGCCAAGGCAGGCGGCCCCTGCAGAACCTCCTCTGAACACCCTCTGCGCTCCCTGGCTGGGACTATCTACTCAGACTGCCTAATGAGATGCTCTTCTCAAGGCAGAGGGAGCAGACCAAAGCTCAGATTACAGCATCTTTGACACAGGTACCACTTGGAAATGTGGGGAATAGGGAGACGCAGCAGTGGCATCAAGGTCAAGCCAGACACAAAACTGATACATTCCAAAGAGTTTCAGAGATGAAAAATGGGTTCAAAGAACATCTAGTCCTGCAACCCATTATACAGATGAGAAAACTGAGATCCAAAGAAAATAAATAAGAGTACTGCATAGAAGAACAAGGGCTCTGGCCTTGGTTGTAACCCCCACTTTACAACATGTTTGCTCTATAATCTTTAACCTAATCTCTATGAATCTCTTTTCTCATCTTTAAAATGCATATAATAAAACTGATCTCGTATGATGTTTTCTGATGCTCACACGGGATAACGAAGGAAATAAAGCACTTAGGACAGTAAGTGACTGTATAATTAATAGTAACGATTACCACTATTATTAAATAACTTGGCCAAAATCATTCAGAGAATTCATCTCAGATGTAAGACTCAGATTCGGTTCTTTGTTATTTCTACATGAGTGTGCATGTTCAGGTGGTCAGAGACTCCAAGCCACTTTCTGTGTCAGTTAGGACTTCTACTCCCCTACTGAAAACAGTGACTTAAAAAATTGGAGGTACATTCTTTCATGTAAGTAAGACCAAGTGAAGAACAGTGATGACAAGGGGGCCCCATGAACACAGGCGCCTACATTTCTGCCATCCTGCACTCTTGGCTTACATCCTCAAAGTCACAAGACAGCTGCTAGGGCTCTGGTCACTGGCAGGAAATGGAATGGGAAGGGGCAACAAGGCACTCCTCCCAGTAGAGTCAGCCCTCTTTCCAAAGATTTCCTGGAACCCCATTCTGTGACTTTTGCTTATAACTACACACTCTGGCTGCAAGGGAAGTTGCACAACACCTGAGAAAGCTAGAGTTCTGTTTGCAAAGAAAGGGATAGATACTGCAAGGGTAATGAGCAGTCTCATCTCTGCAGCCACATTCTTTATGATAAATTAAGTCACCCCTCCCATGGGGCGCCTGGGTGGCTCAGTGGCTTAAGCCTCTGCCTTCGGCTCAGGTCCTGATCTCAGGGTCCTGGAATCGAGCCCCACATCGGGCTCTCTGCTCAGCAGGGAGCCTGCTTCCTCCTCTCTCTCTGCCTGCTTGTGATCTCTCTGTCAAATAAATAAATGAAATCTTTAAAAAAAAAAAAAAAAATTAAGTCACCCCTCCCATCTGCTTCCCAACCAGGAGCTCTACTGGATTATCCAGATAGTCCCCATCTATGCCTACGGCTGCCCCACAGGCCCAGCCTGGTCCAGAATGGGAGTCTTAACACCTCATAAGCATCTGACCATGCCTTGCTGCCCAGGGCTGACAAGGATTCTGTAAAAAGAAAGAGTGAGCAAAGGAGGGACTGCTCTAGGTGAGCCCCACATTGTCCATGGCCTCCCTAGAGGCCCATAGGTTTAGAGGTAGAATTCCAGTTCCTCTCTCTGAGTAGAGCATATTTGAGCAACACTGAGATGACACCTTTAAAAGTCAATTTCTAAGTCAGACTATGTCTCTTCTGCTCCAAACCCCTCAAAGGTACCCCATTTCTTCCACAGTAAAAGCCAGAGTCCATCATCCATCACACCGACCTGCCAGGCCTCCCATAATCCCTCCAGGCACCTCTTTTGTGTCACTCACTCTACTCCTACCACAGCGGCCTCCTTGCTGCTCCTCAAACACACACATACATTCAACCTCAGGGCCTTTGTACTATTCTCATACCTGGAATGCTCCTTCTCCAGATACCCAAATGGTTCACCCTCACCTCCTGCAAAGCTTTGTTTAAATATCACGTTCTCAGGGTGCCTGGGTGGCTCAGTCATTAAGCATCTGCCTTCAGCTCAGGTCATGATCCCAGGGTCCTGGGATTGAGCCCCACATCGGGCTCCCTGCTCGGCGGGAAGCCTGCTTCTCCTTCTCCCACTCCCCTTGCTTGTGTTCCCTCTCTTACTGTGTCTCTCTCTGTCAAATAAATAAATAAAAACTTTTTAAAAATAAAGAAATAAATAACTATCAACTTCTCACTGAGGCCTATATTGACTATTCTATTTAAAATTGTAACTGGGACGCCTGGATGGCTCAGTCGGTTAAGTGTCTGCCTTTAGCTCAGATCATGATCCTGTGGTCCTGGGATCCAGCCCTGTGTTGGGCTCCCTGCTCACCTTCTCCCTCTCCCTCTGCCCTTCCCCCAGCTTGTGCATGCGCTCTCTCTTTCAAATAAATAAATAAAATCTTTTAAAAAATTAAATTGTAACCACCATGGTACCCCCAACACTGTCATACTCCTCTACCTTCCCACAGCACTCATCACCTTCTAACTTACCATACCCTTTATTTTTTTATTATATTTATTCATTACGCTTGTCATATTGCCACGCAATTTATTCATTTCTTGTCTTTATTTATGTGTTTTGAGGGCAGGGACTTGGGTCTGTTGTGTTCATAGCTACACCCGTAGCACCTAGAACAGAGCCTGATACACATAGCAAATGCTTAATAAATATTCGTTGAATAAATGTATACATTAATGTAGCTCTGTCTTGGGGGAAATTAGAATTGCCAATTAGGAAAAGCAGCTGACAGGAAAGGAACAGATAAGAATCTGGCATAACCAGGAATAAAGACAGTAACATCCACATAAAGTAGATCAAGGAAACCGGCCTTCTGAGATAAGACGCAGAAAATTAATGACCTGGATTTAGGCTATACCTTTCCTAGCTAGATGAGTAAATACATTCTCTACCTATTCTGCAGATAAGTGTCAGCACACCCATTCAGTGGATGGGGAAACATTGGCAACAGCGAGTCTAGCATCTAGTATCTCGTATGGTCCTACTAAATGATTCAAATTCAGCCCCGGCTCAGGGTCTACAGCCTAAAAGAAAGCAGGCTCATTCTCCAAACCAGCGGCCACTGGAGTAATTGTTCATTTTCTTCTACTTACAACTTTATGTCCCTCCTCTGGAGCTGCTCTCTTACTGTGTGGCTCTCACAAGCACCTTTCACCTCTGGGAGGGCATTTTTCAAAATAAGACCACCATGTTGTTGAAAGCCAGAGAAAGGCCAGTCAGGTCCAGGCAATGTTCCCTTTCATTTATATGCCCCGACACTCACATTGAAGGGATGCCTAGGTGGCAACAGAATCAATTCTCTGTCCCTAAATCAGCTGGAAATGGTTTTTTCCTCTCCTGCTGAATAATTTGGAAGTGATTTTGAAAATGCAATGCAAAGAGAGCAGTCTTTTTTTTCTCCTAGCCATGAAAATACACACTGCCTTCCAGAGCCTGATTAATGTTAAATATGACCTTTTGCAAAGTTTCTTGGCAGGTTAATTTATGATACTTCCAGATTCTAATGTACCAGACAGCGGCTGTTTATGTGTTTGATGAAGTATTCTTTGTCCAGAGTTGATATGTTTTACCAGATCTTCTGTAGCTCACTCCCCCTTTCTCCCTCTTGCTCTTTCAATCTCTCTTTTACTCTAACTTTGTGCTTGGGTATTTAATCAATCTTACTAGGGAGAAAACATGAATATATTTATGAATTCTCGGTCCCTAAGTTGTCATGCATGCTGTATTAGCTTATTACTGTATCTCCAAGATAATTCTTCCCTCTCATCTCCCTACACCTGTGCTTTTGAGTTCAGGGAGATCTCAACTCAACCAAAATTACTTTTAATGTATGGTTTGCTACAAGAGCTGCTTTGAGGGTCTCTGTCCTGAACAGGTGTATCTTCTCCTTATTGCCTTTGCCTTTGTTCTTCCCTGTCTCAGAAAGAGAAATCTAGTGAGCTAGACTTGAGCCCCAAGAGGTTGTTTCAGCCCACGAATATAACTAAGCTTAATGAGCATGTAGATACATTCATGGAGGAAAAGCCAACAAATGTGCATGAGGGATAGAGGGTGCTCAGGAGGCACTTTGCCCTCAGAAGGTACGTCGTGGAAGTCAACCATTGCTTACACAGCAGTTTGAGGATATCAAAGATTTTCACCTTCCTTCTATAGAGGCTAGACCAGTGCTTGGCACACAGTAGGGGTTTGGTTTTTGTTGAAAGAAAGAAGTGAGATAACAAAGAAGAAAAGGAGGCAAGAAGACCATACTCTCTAATACAGTGACCCTCAAATTCTTTATTAGAGGCATAAGGACAAGAGTTTGAGGCCAAAGGGCAATTTTTCCATTTTCATAATAGAGGCTGAGGTTGTGGCCAGTACCTCCTGGACTGTCACTACCTGAGAATTGGTTATAGGTACTGGAACCACCTTTTCCCAGACCTACAACCCCCTTTATGCTGTCAAACCACACATGTGCACTTGGGCTGGCATTTTTTAATGCATCATGGATGGCTTTACTATAACAGTAAGGATGGGAAGGAGCTGAAAACCAGAGCAGAGCAAAAACATTGTCGAGCTGCATCCCAGGCCCAACTGAAGCAAGAGGACAAGACCGTGTGGAAGTCAGACAGGAGAGCTGTGTGGTTTCTCCAGAAACATTCTGCCGCCTGGAGAAAGAGCAAGAGAAATGGCATAGTTGAGCTTGTCCATGGTCAGGAGTTAGCCAGGCGAGTGCGGCACAGGCTCAAGAGGACAGGGAGTGGGTGAAGCCAGAATGACTCAGGGTCCAGGCTACAGGGACAGCAGAGAGAAAGCAGGTGCTTGTGATCTCTGTTATCATTTGGTCCAAGAGTTTTATATTTGGGAACGTATAAATCAGTGGTGGGATAGTTTATTTTCTACCTATTTTGGCCGCAATTATATACATCCCAACTTTCTTTGTCCACCTGAGAAGAAAACGGAATTGAGGAGTTTCTATTTGCACTACATAGCTTTGGGGGCTGCTTCTGCAGCCTGACAGCTCTGTTCCAGGACTCTAGAGTGGATGAGCCTCACTTGTGAGAAAAAGACTTAGACGTCACCTTTCTAGTGTGATTTGAAGGGCAAATGGAAAGCTGCATAGCCTCCCTTACCGTGTCTTTTGTCAGCCTGCCATAGTGCTTGAAATTTCCCTATTATTTACTGCTCAGGTTTACTGGACAGAAATACTAGTAAAGCACAAATTTTACCTGAAGGGAGTCATGCAACTGAGATGGCAGAAAAACTTGAGAATCAGACCAAGCTGGATTCAGATCCCAGCTCTCTAAATTGCAGTGTGATACTTGGCAAATTAGAATCCCAAAGACTCTGTATCCTTAGTTATAAAATATGAATTCTATCAACCTTGCATTGTTGTAATAAGGATGAACTAACTGACACACAGAGAACAACACAGAGACTGAAACATAGGGGGACTCAAGAAATGTTCGTTCCTTTTACCTTTATTGCCATAAAGGTATAGTAGGAAAAGTACTGGACAAGATTAAGGGCAATGAGTTCTAGTCCCTGCCCTTCCATTAATGAGCTACGTGACTTTTTTCTTTTTTTTTTTGAGAGAGAGAGAGAGATCATGTGAGCTGGCAGGGGGCAGAGGGAGAGAAAGAATCTCAAGCAGGCTCCACAACCAGCATGAAGCCCGACACAGGGCTTGATCCCACAACCCTGAGATCATGATCTGAGCAGAAATCAAAAGTCAGATGCTGAACCGATGAAACCACCCAGGCGCCCCAACGAAGAGGTAAAGGTCACTTTACCTCTCTGGGTTTCAGTTTCCAGAGGGATTTGAACTAGAATCATCCATCCAAAAAATGTTATCGAGCTTTTGATATTTACCAGACGCTATTCATCTGCTTACATGATCAGTAAATAAATAAATATGTATGTGAAATAGTGGTAAGTAATAAGCAGATAATTAAAATATAGTCTTATGATGGAGAGGTACTGGGAGGCCACTTTAGATTGAGTATTCAGGGAAGACCAATGTGAGTAGGTGATTTCTATACTGAGGCCTCCAATGATAAGAAGACAGTCATAGAAAGGGGGCATACTATACACACAGAGGAACAGAAAATGTAAAGGCTTCCCCAAAGAAGCAAAGCTCAGGCGGCTTCTAAAGTTCTTTCTAGGTTCAACAGTCATTATCTTATGTTCTTTATGACTTTTGTGTATGTCACCAGGATACAAGTGACAGTTCTTTGATGGGCTAATTACTGTCATTAAGAGTTAGAGAGTGATCTAGTTAAGACTAGTTCTGCTGGGGCCCAACTGGGCAATGGGAAAACTAGAACAAAGACCAGAAAGAAAAAAAGTATGGCTAAAAAAGCAAAGAAATAATTGGGTGGTGGGCTAAAAATGGGAATAAGGAGACTAGGGCTAGCTTTCTCCCAAAGCAGCCATCAGATCCTTATCATAAGACCTGGAGAAACAATGATAGAAGCTGGTGGTTTGTACAGCTGGATGCTCTTGGGAAGTCCCTTTGTTAACGCTGAAGAAAGGTGGAACCAAGTCAAGAAGAAGCTTTTTGGATAAACAAAGAATTAAAGGTCTAGGCTGGGAAAATTCTGGTCTCAGATGACAGAATAGAGATAGTCATTCATTTTACCCCCTCGTTTACTCATTTAACAAATATTTACTGAAGGCTCACTCTTCTAGGCCTGTTCCAGTTGCTGGGGTTATATCCTTGAACAACATTCCTGTGGAGGAGACAGATGTGTACTGAGAGGCCAACGTCTTGAACCTATATAAATTTAGACCTTTTATTTGCTCTACATATTGAGTGACCAATCTGTGTCTGGTGCTGGGTTAGTTGCTGGGCTCTATGCTTACCATTTCTGGGCATGCAAACACATAATATACATTTACAGAGGGTTTTATGGCTCTCAAGTTTTAAGGCTCTCACTAAGTTCCTTTTGCCCTCACACCACCCAACACGTTCACAAAGGTAAAGGGGCCTGCTCAGGCTCACTTGTCTGGAAGTCTGTGCTCTGACCCAAATCATCTGCTAGTCTAGTAGTCTTCCAGTTATATCCCTTTCTTACTTAGTACACAAGACTCTCCCTGACTTTATACTGGAAGCAAGGACAGTGAAGAGGCAGGAGCTGAGAAAATCCATTCCATTCATATGTGGCAGCAGCTATTTCTAGTTAACCAAGGCAGCATCCAGTGTCGGTGGTGACTGCAGGGCAATCTACAGTGTCAGTGCCCCAGAGCAGCAACAGTGGTGTCTTTGCTGCCTTAGTTGTATTGCACGGAACATCCTCCCAGGTGTGTAATGTATAATCCAGGTATCTCAGGCTTCCTGAAGTTACACTGAACTACCCAATGTTCCTCTTAATAAATTCTCTCTCTGCTTAAATTAACTGGATTTGACCTCTGTTGCCTAAAACTTAGATCTATGACTGCTACACTTTCAAAGTCCATTGTCCCCATTTACCTACAAGATAGGTTAGTCTTTCTACAATTAAAAAAAAAAATCCTTAGTGGCTCAAAACAACAATGCTTCCTATCTTGATTACACTTCTTATGCATCAGGTTGGCTGGATATTCCCCAAGAGAAATTTAAAAATATTCCGAACTGAATGAAAATACACTAACTTATTATCAAAATTTGTGGGATGTAGCAAAAGCAGGGTTTAGAAGGAAATTTGTAACACTGAGTGATTATATTAGAAAAGAAGATAGACCTAGGGCACCTGGCTGGCTCAATCAGTGGAGCATGGGACTTTTGATCTCGGGGTCATGAGTTCGAGCCCCACGTTCAGTATAGAGATTAATTTAAAAAATAAAATCTTTTAAAAAAAAAAGACCTAAAATCAATTACCAAGCTTCCACCTTAGGAAATTAAAGAAAACTGGTAACATAAACCTAAAGAAGCAGAATAAGAGAAATAATAAAATTAAAGCAGAAATCAATGAAACTGAAAACAGGAAACCAGTAGAGAAAAACCAACTAAACCAAAAGCTGGTTCCTTCAAAAGAGTAATAATATTGATAAAACTCTAGTCAGGCTAACCAAGAAAAAGAGAAAGAAGACACAAATTACTAACTTCAGAAATGAAACAGGGTTACTCTAATGATCCCATAGACATCAAACCATAATAAAGGAATATTATTAACAACTCTATTTCACACAAATTTGATAACTTATATAAAATGGGCCTATTTCACACAAATTTGATAACTTATATAAAATGGGCCAATTCCTTCAAAGATATAAACTACAAAAGCTCATACAAGGAGAACTAGGTAATATGGATAAGTCCTATTATATCAAAGAAACCAAATGAATAATTAGCAACCTTCCAAAAAAGAAAGTACCAAATGCAGATGGTTTCACTGATGAATTTTACCAAACATTTCATAGAGAAATGCCAATTCTCTATAATCTCTTCCAGAAAAGAAATGTAGAGGAAACATTTCCTAACTCATTCTGTAAGATCAGCATTGCCCTAACACTAAAGCTAAACAGAAACATTCCAAGAGGAGCACCTGGCTGGCTCAGTCAGTAAAGCATGCAACTCTTGATCTCGGGATTATGATTTCAAGCCCCACATTGGGTATAGTGATTACTTAAAAATAAAAGTTTTTTAAAAATTCCAAGAAAGGAAAACTGCAGACAAGTATTCCTCATTAACACAGAGGCAAAAATACTCAACAAACTATTAGAAAATCAAATCCAATAATGTATAAAAAGAATTATACACCATGGTCAAATGGGATTTATTCTAGATATGCGAGGCTGGTTCATCATTCAAAAACCAATTAATATAGTCAACTAATGTAAGCATCAACAAGCTAAAGAAGAAAAATTATATGATCATATCAACAAATGCAAAAAAAAGCATTTGCAAAATCCAACACCCATTCAGAATAGAAACCTTGGGCAAGCTAAGAATAGAGGACAACTTTCTTAACTTGAAAAGAACATCTACAAGCCTTTCCAAGCTAATATTACAGTGAGTAACTACACACTTTCCCCCTATGATCAGGAACAGGAAAAGATGTTTCCTCTCACCAATAGCATGAAAGTCCTAGCTATTGAAGGACACCAAATTTATACAGATAGGAGAGGAAGAATTAAAACTGTCTTTGTTTGCAGATGACCTGATGGTCTATGATGTCTAAAATCCCAAAGAATTGACCCCTGCCCCAATTCCCCCCTCCAAAAAAAACCCACTCTGGAACTAATAAGCAACTATAGCAAGATTTCAGGATACCAGGTTAATATACAGAAGTTCAATGTTTTTCTACATCCCAGCAATGCACAATTGGAATTTCTGTGAAATTAAAAACACAGTATCACCCATAAGCACCAAAAAAATCTGAAATGTTTAGGTATAAATCTAACAAAATAAGTATAGAACCTATATGAGGAAAACTATGTAATTCTGATGAAGTAAATCAAAAATCTAAATAAATGGTAAAATATTCTAATTTCCTAGATAGAAAGACTCAATATTGCTAAGATGTCAATTTTTCCCAACTTTATCATAGATTTGACACAATCCTAATCAAAATCCCAGCAAGTTATTTTGTGGATATCAACAAAGTGATAATCAACAAATGATTCTAAAGCTTATACCAGAAGGCCAAAGACACAAAAGAGCCAACACAGTACTAAAGAAAAACAATGTCAAAAGACTGACGTTACCTGACTTCAAGGTTACTCTAAAGGTACAGTAATTAAGACAGCTTGGTACTGTAGAAAAAATAAACAGATCAATGGAATATAAGAGTCCAGAAACAGACCCAAACAAATATAGGTCCCTGGTCTTTGACAAAGGAACAAAGGAAATTCAATGAAGAAACAACAGTCTTTTCAACAAGTGGTATTGGAACAATCGGACATCCTTATGCAAAAATTTAATCTAGATATAGACTTTCTGCTTTTCACAACAATTGAAAGTGGATAATAAAGCATAAACACAAAAGGCAAAACTATAAAACTTTTAGAAGATAACATAGAAGAAAATCTAGATGACCTTGGATTTGGAGATGAATTTTCACATACAACACCAAAAGGGTAATACATGAAAGGAAAATATTGATAAACTAGATTTTATCAAATTAAGAACTTTGATTAGAAGTTCTAATCCTAATCAAAATCCCTAATACAAAAGACACTGTTAAGAGATGAAAGGAAAAGCCACAGATAAGAAGAATATATTTGCAGAACAACATCTGATAGAGGCCTTGTATCCCAAATAGAAAAAGAGCTCCTAAAACTCAACGATAAGAAAATAAACAACCCAATTTAAAAATGGGTGAAAGATACAAACAACATTTTTCACAGAACTAGAACAAATAATCCTAAAATTTGTATGCAACCACGAAAGACCCCAAACAGCCAAAATAATCTTTAAAAAGGAAAAAAAAACTAGAGGTATCACAATTCCAGATTTCAAGTTATATTACAAAGTTGTAGTAATCAAAACAGTAAGGTACTGGCAAAAATATACACACAGATCCATAGAACAGAATAGAAAGCTCAGAAACAAACTCATGATTATATGGTAAATTAATCTTCGACAAAAGAGGCAAAAATATACAATAGAAAAAAGACAGTCTCTTCAACAAATGGTGCTGGGAAAACCACACAGGAAAATGCAAAAGAATGAAAGTGGACCACCTTCTTACACCATTCACAAAAATAAGCTCAAAATGAATGAAAGACCTGAATAATGTACAGAAATGTTGAAGCACTATACTATACACCTAAAACTAATATAACACAGTATATTAACTATACCAGAATTAAAATAACTTGATTTTAAAAATGAAAGAAAGAAAGACAGAAAGAAGGCAAGATCTAAATAGACATCTCACCAAAGAAGATACACAGATGACAAACAAGTATATGAATAGATGTTGAACATCATATGTCACTAGGGAATACAAGTTAAAACAACAATGAGACACCACTACATACCTATTAGAATCAATACTATGTAAAGGAAACCTGACAACACCCCATGCTGAAGAGGATGCAAAGCAACAAGAACTCACAGTCATTGTTGGTGGGAATGCAAAATGGTACAGCCACTTTGAGTGATAGTTTGGCAGTTTCTTACAAAACTAAACATAGTTTTACCACACTATCTAGCAAGTGCACTTCTATGTATTCACCCAATTGAAATAAAAACTTTTTTTTTTAAGATTTTATTTATTTATTTGACAGAGAGAGAGAGATCACAAGTAGGCAGAGAGGCAGGCAGAGAGAGGAGGAAGCAGGCTCCCCGCTGAGCAGAGAGGCCAATGCGGGGCTCGATCCCAGGACCCTGAGATCATGACCTGAGCCGAAGGCAGAGGCTTTAACCCACTGAGCCACCCAGGTGCCCCAACTGAAATGAAAACTTACATCCACACAAAACCTGCACAAGAATGATTATGGCAGCCTTATTTACAATTTCCAAAAACTGAAAGCAATCAAGATGTCCTTTAATAGGTAAATAGAAGTGTGTCTACCTGGCTCAATTGGAAGAGCATGTGACTCTTGATCTTAGAGTCCTAGTTCAAGCCCCATGTTGGGTGTAGAGAATACTTAAATATTTTTTTTAAAAAGTGAATGGATAAGCAACCTGCACTCCACATAATGTAATATTATCCAATGATAAAAATAAGTGAGCTCTAACGCCATGAAAAGACATAGAGGAAACTAAAATGCATACTGCTAATTGAAAAGAAGCTACTCCAAAAAGGCTAAATACCATTGGAATCCCAATGATATGACATTTGGGACAAGGAAAAACCACAGGGACATTAAAAATACCAATGACCAAAAAATATATATATATAAATATATATCAATGATCACCAAGAGGTCAGCGCAAGGGGACAAATAAATAGTTGAAGCACAGGATTTTTAGGGCAGTGGAACAATTCCATATGACAGTGTAGGTATGGACACATGACATGCATTTGTCAAAGCCCATAAATCTGTACAACACAAAGAGTGAATCTAATATAAACTGTAGACTTTAGTTAATAATAATATACCAATAATGATTCACTAATCAAATACACCACACTACAGCATGATGTTAATAACAGAGGGAACTCTGAGAGGGGAGATATATGGAACTCTCTGAACTATCTTCTCAATTATGTAAATCTAAAGCTGTGTTAAAAAATAAAGCCAATTGATTTTCTTTAAAATACCTGGTGGCTTAAAAGAACAATGGTTTCTTTCTTGTTTACATCTCATGTTCATAGCAGGCTGGCTGCCTTTTCCTCATTGGGGAGAGCCTGTTCGATGGAGCCCCCCTGTCTTTAATATCACCAGGCACCATGGCAGAAATAAAATAGAAAATCATGCAATGGCTCTTAAAACTTTCTCCCCAGGAGTACATCACTTCTGCTCATATTTTACTGTGAGCAAGTCGTATAGCTACAGCTACCTTCAAGCAGGTGGATAATGAACTCTTACCATGCGTGCAAAAGAAGGAAAATCAGAATACCAGTCATTAGTCCTAAAAACTACTATTGCTTTCTTCCTAGTTCCTTCTCCCTGACCCAACATCATCACAAGGACACAGGGGCAAGACACTTGTGCACAAGGAACTTCAGGGCCAATGTAAAGAAACAGTGGCTGGGGGCACCTGGGTGGCTCAGTGGGTTAAAGCCTCTGCCTTTGGCTCAGGTCATGATCCCAGGGTCCTGGGATCGAGTCCCGCATCGAGCTCTCTGCTCAGCAGGGAGCCTGCTTCCCCCTCTCTCTCTGCCTGCCTTTCTGCCTATTTGTGATCTCTCTCTCTCTGTCAAATAAATAAATAAAATCTTTAGAAAGAAAGAAAAAGAAAGAAAGAAAGAAAGGAAGGAAGGAAGGAAGGAAGGAAGGAAGAAAGGAAGGAAGGAACAGTGGCTGCTCTGAGACAGAAGTTCTGCAAGCCCACTAATCCCTACTTGCTTACCTCAAGCCCTACCTGTTTAATTGCTTCTTCACTCTGAAATCCCTCCTGAAAAACTTAGCTCTTTTATGAAGATCTCCCTTGGCTTCATACTCTCAGGATCAATTTACACAAGGGAGTCTAAAGAGAGACAGAAGCAAGACTGAGAAAACTGAGTGTTTCCAAAAGCCTTTGTAGGTAAGAAGATCAAGGGCCTGAGGACCAGATTTCACTCCACTGAGTATGGCTCTGCAAACTGCTTGACCTGTCTCTTCTGCTGTCACAAAAGTGGATGGCAGCCTACAAAAGGACACATTAGTGGTAAAAAATTATAAACTTTTGTTCTGCTCATGGTGGCCAGGAATCCCTTAAGTATTCTAAAGCTGAGATAAGTAGACAAGAAAGTATTATTATGGATGACTTAATGAACATGTGACAAAAATTTGACTCTAACCAAGAGCACCAGCCTGGCTACTCTCCAGTTGGTAGACCATGCAACTCTTGATCTTGGGTTCATAAGTTCAAGCCCCATGTCGGGCACAGAGCCTATTTAAAAAAAAAAAAAAAAAATGACTCTAAGCAGCTTAAACAAAAAAAGAATGAGCTGGTCTATATAACCAGGAAGGCCAAAGGGCAGGGCTTATCACAGAAATGTCTAGATTCAGGGATTCATTTAAACAATGTCATCAAATCCTCTCTCCCCCTCTCCTACCATCCATGCCCACCCTCCAAACTCCGCCCTGGTTAACTGACTGCTTTTCTGTGTTGTGTTGATTTCATTCTCAGGTAATTTTCCCCCATATGCTACAAAACTGGCCACTTGCACCTCTAAACTTAGTGAGTTGAATCTATCCCAGACTGTTAGTGTTTGCAGGAAAAGAGACAGAGACAGAGAAATAGAATACTTCTGCCACTGAACCCAGCAAAAATACCAGAAGGATGCTGATTGATCCAGCTTGTGTCACATGACCATCTCTGGACCAATCTCCATGGACACTGTATTCTGATCTCACCAGCTCCAAATGGAATAGGTGTCTTGTTAGAAAAGGGATTTCTTGTGTTCCCTCTCTCACTGTCTCTCTCTCTCTCAAATAAATAAATAAAATATTTTTAAAAAAAGAAAAGGGATTTCTGTTTCCGTAGGAGAGAAGAAGGGAAGAAACTAACACTATCACTATCCCTATGGAAATGGGGAAAGAGGCTCACACAAACACACACACATATTCAGACAGCCCTTCCATCCCCAAACCAACCATCTTGAATATGTGTTATGACTCCAGGATCTTCTAAGGCTGAAAATGACAGAATCATTCTTCCAGAGCTGCAGCCCTGCTCTCATGCTCAATGAAGATGGGACTTGCTGTGGACACTCAGCTTCTCCTTGGTTGAACACATTTGTGACATCCATATGAACCCCATCCCTCACCAAGAGCCTATGAGCATCTTGAAGAAAACACTAGTCTGTGTTTTCCTTTGCATTCCATCACATGACCCAGAAACAGTCATTCAACCAGTGTTGAATGGACTCCTGGGTCTATGGATCCATGGATACACAGAATAAGGAGTTTCTGAGAAAGTAGAAGATATGTCTCTGACTCTAGGATCTTTTTACTTTGTCAAGGACACTTAGAATACCTTTTAACATGACAACAGATTTATAAATAAAAGCAGCAACAAGTATATGTTAACTCCGTATGATTCAAATTTGATAGTGATCAGAGGATGCCAAGTAACCTCATAAAGAAAGTCAGGTTTCCACAGTTATGGAGTTTTCTTAGAGACAGCTTTTGCTTCTTGTCATTTGTACTCAAATCTTAATCACTACCAGTAATATGATCCTCAAGTGAGAGGGACACATGGTGGATGCAGAGAGCAGCTTGGATTGGAAGGGCCTACAGTGCTTTGATTAGTACAGAGGAACAAGCCTTAGGGCTCCACTTCCTGCCCAGGTCTAGAAAAGTCTGTGGCTACCTCCCTTCTCAGGCCACCAGTGCCCCAGTCATCTCAATCATCCTCCGTCTGGGAATAAGGAGTTCTTCCATTTGCAGAGAGTAAAAGTCCCTCCAAACTTCCTCCCCTGACATATGCAGACTGCACATTAGCATGGTAATGTCTCGTGCCATTAGTGAGTAACGTGCTGAATAATTAGGCTATGAAAATCTAACGGCAGGGATTTTTGTTTTATTAGCAATTTTCCATCCTATTGTGTTAATTTCATCTCATGTCAGTCGACTTTCTAAGTAAACAATGATCACAGGCAGACATCACTTCCCAGCACATTGTGCTGCCCGTGGGTGACTGAACAGACCAGAAAATGGCTTAAGTTGCCTTTTGTCTTGCAGTCTTCGCCTTCTGTTGATGTCACAATATCTGTAGTCCCTGGTTTCTTATGGCCCTGGAATATTCATTTCCTTTTTGTCTGTGTGTGTCTGCCTCTGCCTATCTGTTCTGTTCTCAGTCTATCTCCATGTCCAGCCTTGTTGCTCTTCTTCCTCCTCCTCTCTCTGCCATTTCCTCTCCACATCTCTGCGTGCCTACCTATAATGACAGTGCACTTGTCCAGACCCTTACTCTATTCAAAGAATTTTCATATCCACCTTGCATTCTCTCCCCTTCCCTTCCATTTTCTCCATACATCTTTCATTTCTTTCACTTTCCTCCCAAATTCATCTGCTTTTCTTCCCACTTGGCTATCTTCTCATCATTCCTTCTTCCTCCCCTTCCTTCCACTCCTCATCCTACCTAGTGCCTGAAGTGCTATCTCTCAGCCTCTCCCCCCTCCCTAACGCATTCTCTCCTTCCTGCTCACTGCAATTCCTGGCTGACAGATGATTAATATTTGGCCCAGCCATGTTGGAAAGTTTAATGCTTTTTCTGAGATATCCCCACAGTCATCAAACATCTGCAAGTTTCTCCCACAGCTAAGAAAAAGTTCTATTACTTAGGATGTCATTGCTGTCCAAGTTACAAAAGCAGCTGCCGAGTCCCAGAAAAAGATGGTGGAAAAAGATATTGGCAGCATTTACCTGGGTGACCATGTGGGACAGATCTGGTGGGGAAGGGGTCATGCAGATCAGCAGTGCTTCTTCCATTCTCTCCTTTCTCTCTGCCTCCAGGAGAATATAAATCTAGATTCCTCCAAGGCAGGATTGTGCTTATTGGCACTACTCAAATATCCAGGCCAAAGAACTAGAACAATGAGGCAATATCTACTTAAAAATATATATGGCCAAATGCCAGTAACTCAAGTGCTTGATCTATGCATCCATAGAAGACCAATCACCTGGCAGCCTGCCATCTGGGGCAGCAGTTTGAGACAAGCGAAAGTAATTCACAGTTTTCATAATGAACCCACAAAATGCAACACAGTTACTCTCCCTGCTAAGGAGCACCAATACTATCCCTTTCATTTTACCCATCCTTGACTCCTCATCATTCAGTCACATTTCTCTACCCCTTCTCTATAATGCCCAATATATATATGGCTATTTGACTTCTTTAAAAATCAACTAGCTTAACAAATGAGATTTTATCCCTGCAAAGGTTGGCATGACTCTTGTACAAAAGAGATTGAGGAAAGGTACAAGGAGCTTTTGAAAAGTACCATGGCCCAAAAATATTTGGTATTTTTTGTGAATCTATCACATCCCCAGAACCATAGAGTGGAAAGTACAAAAGAAATGAAAAATTACTTCTGTGATTTCAAGAAAATGTTGATTAGACAACAGAATAAGAATCAATGACTGTTAAATCATGTGAAATAAGTCACATATATAATTGTACTTCAAAAGAGAAATAGAAAATGTGGCTTCAGAAAGTCAATAATGATTTAGGTCACATTTTAAACATTCCAGAATAGAGAAACAAAGCAATCAAAGCACCACAGTAGAATACACCCATGTATACTGCAACAGAGGTGACGCCACAGATCCGAATTCCACAAATGGGGTTAGGAAAATTGACAGGGGGGAAAAAAGCACAAAGATAGAAATGTAGAAATGTACATGGTCTGGAATCACAGAAAAGGCAGCCTTTCTGATGTAAACGGTAATCGCTACCGGGCAGTAGGAGGCTGGTAGGTGCTCCCAACTGCTATCCTGGCATAGCCACCTAGCATCATCTCAGGATGGGACCACTAAGACCATGTTTAGTTCACCATGGACCAATCTTAGAATCAGAAATGGGCTCTCCAACCTCACTCCTGCCACACCTTCTGTCTTTCAGCTCTCACCACCTGTCCACATCAATATCCTACATCAAGCACACAAACAGCCCACGCGCTGACTGCTGCACTAGCTAAAATCACCGGCCACAGACGACTTCTCCCTGCATTCAGCGCATCAGCATTCAGCACCATGGCCAGCGCCTGAGGCAGCAGAAGGGGCAGCCAGGAAAATGTAATCATTCTCTCCGTAGTTAGCCATGGGGCCCCTGATTCTTTGTCTTGTCTCTGATGTTTTTCCCTTGGGTCCACTCAGGACAACTGTGTCTGGGTGACCATAAAGACTGACTGGGTTATGCTAACATATTCACACATTAACCAGTAGAAGAAGAGAAGGTAAAGCACCCCATCCCTCCGCTACATATATACACAGCTCCCTCCCCTCTCTAAGAAGCCGACTGTGTTTGACAATACTGTGCAAACTCCTTCCCACCCTCTGCCATTTGGTGACTGAGAGAGCAGGCCCTGGAGCTGAGCTGTGGGGATTAAGTTCCCCCACATAGTGGCTGTGCAACCTTGGGCAAGTTACATAACTTCCCTGAACTTCAGATTCCTCATCTGCAAAATGGAGATGATAACAGTATCAACCTCATTGGATCAGTGAGAACTAAAAATAGGATATCTACACACCACTTAACACAGTGCTAGGAGCACAGAAAGTACCCCATAGATGGTTTTGTTGTTATGATTGTCAGTCTCATTACCATCACCTGGCCAGACTGTTGATTGAGCATACTCCTACCTCAGAGCCCTTTCCATGGCTATCTCCTAGCTTAGAAGCTTTCTCCCCAAATACCACGTGGCTTACTTCTTCACTTCCTTCAGGTGATCAATGAGATCTTCCCTGGCCACACTCTATAATACCTCTCTCTCTCTCTCTGTTATGCCCTACACCCACTCCTGTTTTCTCTAAAATATATCACATTCTGATGTACTACATAGTATTTTTATGCTTTTATTTTCTCTTTCCTCTTTTAGAATATAGGCTCCATGAGGACATGGATTTTGTTTACTTCTGTATCCCTACAGCCATTAATCAGTACCTGGCATGTCACTGGTGCTCAAAACTACTTGTCAAATACATTATTATTATCAAGATGATTATTCAGATGGGTTCTTTTCTATTTTATACAGAAACAAACCGAGACATTAAAAGAATGTGGCTCACCTATAAAATATAAATCACTAGACATCCAGAGAAAAATGAATTAAGAACAAACCTTTCAATCTATTTCACTAGGACAGCACATAAGCCAATGTAGTGTTCACATACGGCCTGAGAGGGAGGTCCCCCTAGCTCCAGAAGAATCCTTGGGTAACAGTTTTCATCTTCTGCACTCCCACCCAGAGGCCAGCCTGGGGCTCTGGGGAGACTGCTGAAGGCTGGCAAAGCTCTAAGGCTTCCCTGTCCTGGGAGGCATACTTAAGAATTCTGCCTCCCAAGGTGCTTGGGTGGCTCAGTACAGTCAGTTAAGCATCTGACTCTTGGTTTTGGCTCAGGTCATGATCCCAGAGTCGTGAGATCAAGCCCTGCATCGGGCTCCATGCGCTGGGTATGGAGACTGCTTAAGATTTTCTCTTTCTGGGGCACCTGGGTGGCTCAGATGATTAAGTGCCTGCCTTCGGCTCAGGTCATCTCCAGGTCCTGGGATCAAGCCCCACGTCGGGCTCCTTGCTCAACGGGGAGTCTGTTTCTCCCTCTGCCTCTGCCTCTCCCCTTGCTTATACTCTGTCTCTCTCTCTGTCTCTCTCTCAAATGAATAAAGAAAATCTTACTAAAAAAAAAAAGATTTTTCTCTCTCCCTCTGCCCCCTCCCCACGCCCACCCCAAGCTACTGTGTGCTCTCTCTCTCAAAAAAAAAAAAAAAAAAAAAAAAAAAAGAATCTTGCCTCCCATGGGCCTGCCTGGCTCTTCAGATCTTGACATGGGACCTGACTAAAGCTAGACAAGGCTCAGCATGGAGAAGCCTGTGCCTTCAGAGTCCAATATACTAAGGTTTATCTGAGCCTCTTCTACAGTAAACAGCGTCTCCATGAACCATTCTGCCCATGAACTTTGTTGCTGCCCTTCTGCCCTCTAGGAAAGGACAGAAGATGTAAGACCCATGTTCCTCCCTCAGCCAGAAGTTTATCAACATGAAGGGCATAGAGTATGGATCATTCTGAATCTCCTCAAAGGAGTTTGCTTCTGAAATGGCCAAAATCTTCAATCTAACCTTCTTATGTAACTTCTTGTCTCAGAGCCAAGCTGAGAGAGAGAAGCACACAATCTCCTCAAAAGGAGAAAAGCCTGACCTCAGGATGAGGTCACATGAAAACTCCTGCACCATGACTGTCCTAGTGAAGAAGGGGCTCACTGGGGACAGAAAATCCAAATGTAGGCTGCTGAAGCCAACCTGAGCAGTTGGTTTTTCCAAACACTGAGTCTGGGGGATGAGAGAATTTACATCAAAACAGGACAAATTAGGAAATAGATGAGTGACAGGAAGTCCTGGCTCTGGGAGAGCCTTTAAAACCAGGCTCAATCCAGTAAAACTGAGTTCTGTGAGAAGCAGAAGACAGAGTCACAGCCCAGGTCCCTATTCCTATGCCAGGCACAAAGGAGCACCTTCCACTAATGAAGAAGTCAGAGGAGAACCATCACGGTCCAAAAGTCATGGGCTCCACATCACACAAAAGAATGACATGCTGTAAGTGGTACAGCACCAACTGGAGAGTTTGTTCAATCAGAAACTGGGGACAGGCCCAGGAATGTGCATTTGAACATCCTGCCCAGATGATTCTCATGCACACTGAGTTTTGAAAGCATTGCCATAAATTGCGCTGTTGATGCAGAACAATTCAAACCACTCCAGAAAACCTTTTGTGAAGTCTTCCATGCTAGCTGACCATCTTGGAATATGCAACTGACCTTCTTGGAATATGCAGTTTTGGGGGGTGAGGATGACTTGTGTGGCCTCCTATCCATACAGTGGTAGGGAATAGGCCCAAGGGAATGCTGGATGCATCACCTGAGACGCTTAATGGATTAGGGCAAAAGAAGAGAGAAACTATTGCTTAGTCCAGCAGAGCTGCTTCCAGAGTTAGAAACTGGTAAGGTATCAAGCCTTGGGTTTTGCACCACACTGGAGCTCATCCTTGGTGCAATGTGCGGGCAGCAGTTGGGTAAAAGGGAAAGGCCAGGTCACCCTGGGAAATTGGTGCTGATCGACTCCCATGTCTCACCATATTCATCACTTTCATATTTATCTCTTTCTTCCTTACTACTCAGCTGTTTACAGAATCACAGACACTCATGTGTAGAAAGAATTTTAGGGCCCATCTAATACAGTCCTGTCCTTCATTTCTCTGTTGTCTTCTTCTCCCCCACTAAATGTGAGGTCTGCCCAGATTCATCCAAAAGAGGCATGTACCCATCTGCATGACTTAGTACCTGAAATGTTGTTGATCCATATGGACAGTGAGAACCTGGTATATCCAAAGCCTGGATACCTAAACATCTAGCAGAGCTGCCTCCACTTCCCCAGAGAGCACTAAAAAGACTACGTGGAAGTCCAGTTCCCCCAGGGAATAATGGAAGCATGTTCCCTCACACTATTTTGACGTCCTTCAATCATGCTTTCAAACTTTGCTACCCAAAAAGCACTAATACTAGAAATGGAGTCACTTATGATTTGAGCTCATCACCTCTACCTACCCTCAGGAACCATGGTATCAGAGTCACTGCTCCTATGCTTGTTGGAGGGAGGAGCATGGAAAGGGAGTGGTCAAAGATCAAAGCCTGAAGTTTGCTCCAACCTTGGCCTTCATCATTGCAGATATGCCTGACAATGTAATCTTCCTTTCGTCAGAGCATCCATTCATCACAAGCAGGGCCATGTCTGTTTAGGCGCATCAACCATGTCTGTTTAGGTCATAGTTGGATCCTTTGCAAATATTCAGTGAAGGCTGCCTGGGTGGCTCAGTCCGTTAAGCATCTGCCTTCAGCTCAGGTCATGATCCCAGAGTCCCAGAATCGAGTCCTGCATCGGGCTCTCTGCTCAGTGGGGAGTCTGCTTCTCCCTCTGATCCCCCCTTCTCGTGCTTACTCTCTCTTGCTCTGAGAAATAAATTTTTTTAAATCTTCAAAAAAAAAAAAAAAAAAACAAATACTCAATGAAAACGATATGCAAGAACTAAGCTACAAAACTTGGCAGTCACGCTTGACAAAGAGTATAGAAGCCATAGCTTAGACCGATTTCCCACCTGCGCCATGGAAGAAAGACTGGGCCACCACAGTTGCTTCAACTACTCTCACAGACATCAACCAGCACAGCCAGCAATTTAGCAACTACCATGAATAAGAACCATTTATCGAACATGCTAAGCAGTCCTGGTGACACAGGGTCTCTCAAAAGAGGCTTAAATTCAAGATCCTATTGAGTTAAGGAATTTCAATGAAAGAGCCATGGTTTGGGACTAGAAACTTAATTTGGCCATTACCACGCTGTGACCTCCTTGGCCTCTCCATCTGAATCTGAAAAATGAGGGGACTTGGCAGTGAAGATAAATGAAATCATGTCTTCACTACTATCAGAACTCTCTGGAGAGAGTATAGTATATACGCAAGGTTGTGTTGCCAAAGACATACTCAGGTGCTTTCTAAAGTTTAGAACTAATATTAATGGGTAACAGTTAACTATTTCATATCTTCAAAACTATGTCAAGCAGAATGTCCTGGCATTAAAGTAATGGCCTGTTCTCATCTTTATCTGGGTTTTCAGCATTTGTATCAGCTTCCTGATGATAGGAGACATTACTAAGTCAGTTGGTCCCAAGGATGTAGACTGACTTCCCTGTCTGGTAATGCTCATTTGTTCCGCTCTCTCTCTTACTCTCTCCCCTCTCCCTTACCCCTCTCCCTTGCCCTTCTCTGTAAAGGTGATACTGGCCACACTTCAGCAGTTGTAGCCCCCACACCATAGCAGCAACAAGCAACAGCAGCCTCAACAGCAGAAAAGGCAGCAGTGAGCAGACCATCAGAAGCTTTCCCTTCTCTTCATTTCAAGGAGTGAGAGACACCATGCCAACTGATGGGAAGGGGGCTGGCTGCTGTAGAATCTCAGCCCTCCTCCAGGAGCCTGGCACTGGGAATAGAAGCTGCCATGAATACACGCACTAACAGGGCAACCTCCAGCTGGCACAGAGAGTAGTACCTTCAGCACTGTTGGGAGGAGCTGGGAAGGAAGGGGCCTGAGCCAGCTTCTGGCTAGAGCTGAGATGTAGCCATGAAAAGAGTGGGGGATCTCAAAGCCATAACGTAGCACCATGGAGTTGGACCCAGTCTCTAACAAGGAAATCCATCTGTCCTTGAGACTTAGGGAGGGGGAATCCTTTCCTGAATGTCACATGGTGATGGAAAGGAAAAGCCAAACTTTTCCAAAGGACTTGGGCTCTGCTTCAGAGAACTGGAAACATAGACAGCCATCAAATAAACACAAGTCACCAAAAGTAAACATATTCTCTCAGCCCTCTAGGTCTTGCCAACCTGAGCAGTGCTTCTGGACAAAGCATCCAACCAATATTCTATATCTCACAGTACATAACATTTGGATAATGCATTAGACTTGAAAAAGCCTTCTAGAAAAAGCTTTAAGTATTGATAGCCAAGATTGCAGACCCCTCTTCCCACCAAATCGTCACCTATCGGTGCAAGCCCCAACATCTCCCTGGACTTGGCTATTCCTCCATACCTTTCCCCAACATCACATCCCTGAAACCCTGGGCTCCAGAGGAAGGATCCCAGCCACTCCCCTAACTCAAACCTAACCAAGACGCCTTCTGCCCTTTCCCAGCAGGCACTGCTAAAACATCTGAGAAGCAAGCACCTAGAGCAAGGTGCAGGAAGAAGAACTGTGAGAGTATCTGACAAACAAGCAGGGGGACTGAGGCAGGCAGGGGTTCAACCACGCAGCCTGGATTCAAGAACTAGCTCCATTCTTACCAGCTATGTACTTGTGCATGCATTATCTAACCTCTGTGCCTTAACTTCCCCTTCCAGAAAACAAAGATGCTAACAGCAGCAGATAAATAAATAAAATTTATTTATCCTCGAATGATGCCCCGGCAAGGTTGAGCCACTCAGATGAGAGTGCAGGGCAGTGCCTAGCAGGTGCCTGGCCCCTAGCGACTGTGGAGGAAAAAATAGTTCTATAATGGGCGAAGAGGTCATTTCCACAGGACAGGAGGAGGTCCATGGTCAAGGAGGAGGAGGTTTTGAACTGCAGAAGGTATAGGGAACAATCACTCTTCCTGTATACTTTGCAAATTCCTAAAAAGAAATATGCTTGTGGGCACACAACCCCACTGATGTGGGGTTCCCATTCTTTTGATGAAATGCCCCTTCTCCCTCTGGTCACCTCTTTTAACGTCCTTGAAACCTAGGCCAGAGGGGCCCTGATGTTCCCATAACCCCTGGGCTCCTTGGTGAAATCAGGCTTTAAGCAAAGCAGGCAGGAGAGGCAGGGGCGACTCTCCTTTCCCTCACTCCTCCTTCCCCACCCTCCAACTCTGGGCAGAGCAGGCATCTTCCTCCCTCAGGTCCCCGACACCTGTTGGGGTGAGTGCCAAGTCTTCTCCCACGCCTGCCCCTCCCTCCATCCTGGGATCCCCCTCCCGAGCAGTCCCTGCACCTGTATTTGTTAATCAAGCCGCAGAGGACACAGTAATTGCCCAGCAGAAAACACGGGTGCAGATGTTAGGGAGCGCTGGGGCAAAAGCACTAAATGAGATTCTTGTTTTCCAAACAGAGCCCGAGATTTAATTACAGCCTTTCCAAGTGCTTATTAAAAACCCTTATTTTTTTCCTTATTGTTTTCCTGCATGGCGCATATTGAATCAGCCGCCGCTGTTGTCTTGTTTTTGGAGCGTTCATAAAAAGAACCGATGTGGAAAATTGCAAACACAGATTGTACCCAAACAATATCTTCTCCCTTTGCTTTTCTTTCTGGTCTTTCTTCCTGCTGAATAACAACATCGGGGGTTGTATTCAGCGCACATCCGGGCTCTTTCCCAACAGCCAAAGGGGGTCTTTTTGACACGTAGGACCTCCCCTCCACCTGCCTGAGAAAAGAGTGTGGGGGTGACTGAGTTTTGTTCTGAGGCCAGTGGGAGAAGGAACACACAGCCTGCAGGAAAGGCAAGGAGACAGGTGAGTGGGAGACCTGGAATCACAAACCATCAGAGCCAAGGGGGCTCTCCTTAGGTGTGGCCATTATGTCCCCTGACAGCTCAGTCCCTGCAGGTAAAGTGATGGAGTCAAGACAAGCCCAGACCTCCTGCCCAACTGGCCTAGAGAACTTCCCACTGACATACACAGCCGTTCTTGCCACGGGAGGGGCCTACGCCCAGAAGGACCCATGGGCTCTTCTTTTTAGCCCATAAATTTCCACATCAGAAAAAGGGGTTGGTCTCTCAACGCCTTCTCAAGTGGAACATCCCGTCTTGACAACCAGTTGTGCTGCCCGTAAGTCACATCACTGCCCCAAGTGGACCAGGGCAGATATGGTGCCACACAAGTGCTCAAAATTTTACTTGCCCACCTATCTCTGAATGATGCTGCCTTAAAAAACTGTTTCCCAAGCCTTTCTCAGACCATTTCCATAGACAAAGTCCTAAGGATGCACCAGGAGAAGGAGACTGAAGCTCTCTGGGTATCCCCAGGTCTCCATCAGAGCTACCCTGCTACCCTCTCCTACTTTCCCCACTCACTGTCACCACCACTGCCTCTTGGATCTGGAGGCCAGCTTCTGAAAGAGAGGTTATCTTCTCACTCCACAGCATCTTCCCTCCCTGCTGCTCTACTGACGGGAATAGGGGTGGGGGTGCACTTAGGACCAACTCAGAGGAGCAATGCAGGCATGGGGATGTTTCTCAGTGAACAATGTGTAAGATTCTGTCCCTTCTTTCTGTCCCCTGTTCCTGGTACTCCACCACCAGAAGCCAGCCTCCCACCCTCCATTCTGATCATGATCCCAAGTTGCCGTATCAGGAAAGCAGGAAAGAGTAAGGAAATGGAGCCTGGTCCTCCACCCCTGTCCTGTGTCAGAACACCACTGAACTCAGACTCTGCCCAGGTCCCTCCCAGCAGAGGAGGGGACCATGTGTGCTTAGATAATGGGGCTCAGGGCTCAGCAGTGTGACTCCAAAGGAGAACTCTTGATTTCCTCTTAAAGTTCCTCCTGAACTCCTCCATCCTCCAGATTCTATTTTTCAGCCTCACCTGAGGACAGGAGCTAGAGTAGAAGCAACCCAGGGAAGAGAAGGCAGTTGGCAGATTCCTTCATCACAGAGAGTGGAGGCCACAAGGAGAACTCAAGGGTCATCCATACCCACTGCACGGCATACAGGGCACCTCAGTCTTTGGGGCTGTGGGGCACACAGGAGCCTGGGTGAAGTGTAGCAAGACCAACAACTTTGGAAATCTGGTGTTTCTGCTGAAACTCCCCAGGGCTAAGATCCCCAGCCAAATCACGGAACTCCGGAACAAAAAGACTGCCAGATGCTCCAATTGAGTCTCAATTTCCATTTCTCCCTTCTACCTCCAGGGCTTGCAAAGCTAAAAACTCCACCTCCCAGACAGTCTTGTAGCTCAGCTCAGGTTCTGCCACTTTGATGCACTTCTGCCAGATTTGGAGAGTGGTGCCCACAGAGACCATGTCTCTGCAAAGCTCAGACAAGCAGGGCCAGGCAGATGGTTGGACTCCAGGTCCAACACAGTCACATCACCAGCTTCAAGGGTGTGGGGCAGCTGTGACAGTGACAGCAGAGGCAATCACGATGGCAGGAGCTTTCCTGACCCTGCCCTTGACTTCATTCTTCTAGCTCTTCCAGTGATTTTGTAAAGTCTTAATTCTCTGTATAAAATTTCTGGTTGAGGGGTGCCTGGGTGGCTCAGTTGGTTAAGGGTCGACCTTCGCCTCACGTCATGATCTCAGGGTCCTGGGATTGAGCCCAGCATCAGGCTCCCTGCTCAGCGGGAACTCTGCTTCTCCCCTGCTCATTCTCTATCTCTCCGTCTCTATGTCTGTCTTAAATAAATAAAATCTTTTTAAAAAATCTTTCCTGCTTGAAATACCTACAATAGTTTCTGTTTCCTGACTCAAATGCTGACACAGAGTCTCTAGAGGTCTTTGTATCCATTTTGTAGATGAAGCTCAGAGAAGTAAAGTGACTTCTCCAAGGTCCCACGGCACCTTAGAGAAAACCTTCTACTCTAATCCAGAGTTCATGTTAGTGGCAGGTGAAGAGAAAAATGGCTATCTCCTTCAAACTCCCTCTCCTTGCCCCCTCAAGGCCTGCCCCCGCAGCCCCCATCAGTGGTGCATGTTGCACGTGTGAGCATGTAAATACCCAAGCACAGCCGTATGTGTGCTGGCACACGTTAATGCAGCACATGCCAGGACTAAGGTGCTTTGTCCCTGCAGCCACCAAAGGCCCAAGTGGCTCCGCTGCAACCTTTGTGCTGCAGCTCTATTAAAGTTTTTTCGGGGAACAAGCTTTCATTTCATGGACAATTCAGAATCTCCGTTCAGAGGAAATTGATGTTTTGCCAGGCATTTTCCCACTTGAGAGATGGTCAGAACTTACGGTAAGAACAGATAAAGACAATGTAAGTCAGCAGCTTGGAACAACAAATAAAAAAGCTGAACCAATGAAAAAAGGCTCTGAAGGTGATGCAGCTAAAAAATGTGTCTTCCTCAGGAAACTGTTAACAGCCTATCACCTGGGGCCCAGGGGAGAGATCCACCAGCCAAAGTCAAACTCAGATGGGGTTCAAACAGACGGATTCCAGGAGCTCTAGACATAGGCTTCCAGCTAGACTCCACCTGGACTTTAGAAAGTTGTGGCCAAGACTTTGGCTGGAGCAAAGCTTCCTTCTAAGAATGGAAACTCATCCACCCTAGAGAGATGATGATGCCCATTGGAACGGCAAACAGGGGAAGGGTGTGTTGAAAAGGAGGGGGAATGGGAGGAGATCCCACCAGAGAGAAGTCCATTATTACTCCCTCCCTCCTCCAGTTCTCCTTTTCTAAGATGTGCTGTATTAGAAGAATCAACCTGGGCTGCTTCGAGAAGATTCCCCACCTCCACCAGCCCCTGAGGCTAGGGCAGGCCATTTCTCAGCCCAAAGGGCGCCCTCCTACACCAGCCCTCCCCTATTCCTCTCCAGACCCCACAGCTCCTTGAGCCCCCGAGTCCTTTGTCTTCAAGGTCAATCTACAGACCGGACCTACCCAGGGGAACACTTTTGTCAGACTTTATCAAAATGAAACAATTATAATAAGGATAATGCAGGATGCACAAGAACACGCATGTGTTCGTGTGTCGGGGTGTGTGTGTGTGTGTGTGTGAGAGAGAGAGAGAGAGAGAGAGAGAGAGGTTGCCAACTGTCCTTTCAGAATGACCTTTTATTCTGAGATTATTCCCTTTCTGCGAACAGTCCCCTTTTCAGATTAAAATATCCTTTCTTGGGGCACCTGTGTGGCTAGTCAGTTAAGCATCTGACTCTTGATTTCAGCTCAGGTCATGATCTCAGGGTCATGGGATCAAGCCCTGTGTGGGCTCCGCACTAAGTGTGAGGCAGGCTTGGGATTCTTTCTCTCCCTCTCTCTCTGCCCCTCCCCACTCTGCTCTCACATGCTCTCTCTCTCCAAAAATAAATAAACAAATAAATAATTTAAAAAATAAAATATCCTTTCTTTTTTAGAGAGAGATATTTACTTATTTTAGAAAGAGAGAACACACAGGCAAGTGGGGGGGAGGGGAGAGGGAGAGAGAAGAGAGAGAACAGGCGGAGGGGCAGAAAGAGAGGGAGAGAATCTCCAGCAGACCCCACCCCACCACTGAGCACGGAGCCCCACACAAGATTCCATCTCACGACCCTGAGATCACGACCTGAGCTGAAATCAAGAGTTAGACACTTAATCGACTGAGCCATCCAGGTGTCCCTAAAAAATCCTTTCTTTTGTGAATAGGTAATAATAGTAATGGTGGTTTTATTATGGTGTTGTTTTAGGGCCGTGTTTCTTTTCTTTTTTTCCTTCCAAATTTGAATTTGAATTCTGTTAGTTAACATGTAGTGTAATATTGGTTTTAGGAGTAGAATTCAGTGATTCATCTTATATACAATACCCAGTGCTCAACACAGCAAGTGCCCTCCTTAATACCCATCCTTTTCTTTTTTTAAATTCTCACTTGACAGGGGCACCTGGCTGGCTCAGTGGGTAGAGCATGTTAGTTCAATCCCTATGTTGGGTGTAGAGTTTACTTAAAAAACAAAACAAAACAAAACCTCACTTGACAAAAGAATTCAGCTCCCTCATATTAGTCCCAATCTGTAGGTTGGTTGATTTTTATTTTTTACTGGGTCTGTGCAGTAGTACAAAGGCCACAACTCACCCCCCACATTTGTAAGACCAATGTAGAGACCCACGGGAGGTTCTACCCTTCCCTCCCTTTAGGGGCCTGCCGCCAGTACTTTTCTCATAATGCAGCAGGGAGCCAGAACCGGGGGGCTGCCAACCCCTAACTGTCTTCCTAAGAAAATGAGGGCACCTGAAACCCCATCACCCTCAGAGGGTCACGCCTTCATGTCCACCTATACCATCTCCTTCCAGACATAAACCAACAGCTTTGGCACAGTTCATGTTAGTCATTGCCCCCAAGGAAGCTTTAAATTCTTACAAAGGGCTATCGGTGCGTATGTGAGATAGGAGTGCCATCTCAAAACCAAGCCTGTCTTCTCTTAAGAAGACTCTCAGCTCTGAGTCAGGCACCAGCCAGGTAGGTAGAACACGTGTATGCTTAGCCTCATCTTTGCCTCTGCCCAAGCTCCCCCCCACTGCTGGCAGGGTTCCCCCTGCTGCTCCCATCTGCCTCTAGCTTTATCCCTGTTTGTGATTCGAATGCACTATGAGCCAAAGAGAGGACCGCTCTGAGAGCTGCTTCCTTCCTGGAACCACCAGTGCCCCAGACAGCCCCAGAGTCCTCACCACTGACCCCATCATGTGTAAGCTACAGCCAGATCCCTGAAGGATTCCTCCTCCATCACCCCAGGGCCCCAGACCTAGGCAACTCGAGGCTACAGGAATGGGCTCTCCACATATAGGGGCCCCTGCTGAGTTTTTCCCACCCTCTCCCTGCAGCCAACCACACTAGCAAACTGTACATTCTTTTATGCTTCCCCAGGGAGTGAATTAGACTAGTAGGTATTCTGGGCCCAATTTTTTTATTGTGAAATGCATAATAACTCATTTAATGTGTACTATTCTTCCCATTTGATAGCTAGGAAATAGGCACAGAGAAGTTAGGTAACTTGTCCAAGATCACACAGCTTGTAGATGGAGAAACTGGGATTTGAACCCAGCAGTCTGGCTCAAGAATGCATGCTCTCACCTCTGTTCTTGACACTCGACGAGCCCTCTGGGACCCAGAAGCTTGGACAAAGGTAAGACTCGGGAAAGACAGAAATCAAAGACCCATTTCATGCCAAGCCCCATGCAAGTCCTGCCAAGGAACCTCTTAGATTCTCAGGCACGTGGAAGTGACTAAGTAGCTCTGTGAACGCTGTTAATCTGCTCCAGGAAGCATATGAGAGACCTCTCTTCATTCAGCACCCTCTTGTTGTAAGACTTCCAGGGGGATCCCAGAAAAACCTCCACAGGCAATCTACAGCTTTAGAGTAGATCTGGGCAGGATCCCCACTCCTCTCTCATTGTCAAAGCCACCTTCCCAGACCCACCATAGCTTGCACTCACTCTCCAGGGGAGCCCCCAGGTATCTCTGAGGCCCACAGAGTTTAGGGGACCACAAAACAGCCTGGCCCGCAGCAAGCCTCTGTGCAAATCAGAAAACAGTGCTCCCCCAAGAGTGAATAAAGTCCCACAAAACACCACTTTGTGAGCAAAATGCAGACTGTGTTTCAACACCCTCTTGCTGCCAAGCAGGTTCTCCTTGCACAACCACATACTTATTTTGGGGAAGGACATTCCAGGCAAAGAGAACAGCAAAAGAAAAGTCAGGCTACTGTGTGACAAACAGATGTGGTGGAAGACGGGGAAGCCAGAGGACTGTGCAATTGTTAAGAAATGAGCAAGACCTGGACCAGGGTGGGTAGAGGAAAGGGTAGGAAGAAGTCGGAATCTGGATATACTTTGAAAGCAGACCTGGTGACTGGATGTGGAGAATTGAAAAAGGAGTCAAAGACGACTCAATGATTTTTGGCCTGAGCCATGGAAAGATGGACTTGCCATTTACTTCGATGAGAAAATTGGAGGAGGAGCAGGTTTGGAATGGAAGATGCAGAGTTAAAATTTGTCAGAGTAACTCTGGGATGCCTAGTAGCTATCTAGTAGAGGTGTCGAAGAGTCAGCTGGATAAAAATACACACCTGGGGGCGCCTGGGTGGCTCAGTGGGTTAAAGCCTCTGCCTTCAGCTCAGGTCATGATCTCAGGGTCCTGGGATCGAGTCCCGCATCGGGCTCTCTGCTCAGCGGGGAGCCTGCTTCCCCTTCTCTCTCTGCCTGCCTCTCTGCCTGCTTGTGATCTCTTTCTCTATGTCAAATAAATAAATAAAATCTTTAAAAAAAAAAAAAATACACACCTGATGCAGTATGGAGTGGTCAGCATAAAGCTGGCACTTTCAGGAGACTAAACGGGGAGCGAGCACAGAGAGAGAAGAGACCAAGAACTGAACCATCAATGGCCGGAGGTCCAAAAGACAAGGAGAAACCAACTGGAGTTAGAAAAGGAGCAACCAACAAGGTAAGAGGTGTCCCAAAGCCACGTTAAGGATTTCAAACAGGAGAGAGTAGTCAGCAGTACCCAGCGCTGCTGATCACTCAAGATGAGGAAGAAGGACCAGCCATCAGACTTCGCTAATGCTTTTGCCTTGAATGAGATGACTTAACTTCCCAGGCACTATTTTTTCCATTTGTCCAACAGAGATAGCATAGTACCTCTCTCATCAGGTGGCTGTGATGAGCTGTTATGTGGAAAATAGAAAGTAACTCCAAGTGCCTGTCACTGCGCCTGGCAATGGCAAATGACAGTCACGAGTAAGTAGCATTAGATATTCAGCAAGTTCCTCTCCTCCTCTACTCTTCAAATGTCAAAAGAAGGAAAATGAGGGAGGCGGCAGGTTCCCTGTAGACAAGGAGCGGAGAAGAAAGTTGGAAGCGTTTTTGGGATTCTAGCCACTACCTGCTTCTTTTTCCCAGGCTTTAAAACACTATTTGGAAGTCTTCTCCCCAGAATGTCACCCAAGCCCTACAAGGGGCGTGAGGACCAACGAGGGGACAAGGGGAGAATAACCCCAGAGAGAACTCCAGCAACGCGCTGGAACTCACTAGCACTAACACTGCTGGAGCAGAGTAGAGTGGTGAATCAGAGCACAGGGAGGTGGGGGGACGTGGAGGGAGGGGGCGGGGAGGAGAGGCTTTCCTGGACGATAGGAGAAGACCCCACAGCGCCAAGGGCCCTGTGTGTTGCCATGATACTACCAGGGGCCAGTACCAGGGTACTCCCATAACCTCTGCAGCCCCTCCCAGCAAACTCTCTCCTGGTCTCCAGTGACAATGCCTCATCTGCTTATGATCTGCCTGCTGCCCGCCACCCCCCCCTCCCCCAGCACCTTCAGCACAGGTGGGGCAGGGCCCAGACCCATTCTTTACAGTCTGGTGCACTTCCGGTTCCCGTAGCTACCACAACTCCTCCTAGCAGGTCAGAACTGATATCTGCCTTCTCCCAGGGCTGCCGGGCCTCACTCCCCAGCCTGACAGGTACATGTTGCTAGGCATACACAACTCCCTTTTCCTCTGCGTTGGGTTAATATGGCTCAGAGTCACAGGGGTCTCTTATCTGGGCCAAACGCCTTGGCTCATCACACAGCATTTTTGCCCCCATTACCTCCAATCTGCCAGGCCAAACCCAAACTTGCTCTGAGTTGCCATGGTAACTCATTTCACCATCACATGGGCCTTGACCCCTATGGTTAAGAGACTAGGTTTTGTGCTTTCAGCTCTTTGGGATGGCCACTACTGAGGCCCCTAGACAGGCAGGACACCGAGATGAAAGCACCTACGGAGCCGACGCTGGCCCTGCTGGAAATTTCTTCAAAAAAATATTCCTGCAATAAAAAAATCCACGTAGGCAGGTAAGCAACAAGACATTTTCCAAATCTGCCTACTTTTCTCTGGTCCTGTCTAGCACCAGCCCAATCTAGGCCACCAGCTTCTCTTCCCTGGACCAGGCTAATGGCAGACAGGACCAGAAGAATGTGGAAACAGCCTCCTGATGGGTCTCCCAGACTCCGGGAGAGGCCCTACAATCCCTTCTCCCCCCACAACCACGGATCATTTTGTAACAGATATGGGTTCTATCAGCCCCTCGTTGCGTACTTTTTACCTGCTGTTGAGTGTGCTCTTGCTGTCTGAGCCCTGGAGGGTGGGGAGAGGGGTAAGAGATGGCCCACCACACCGGGGCCCACCCAGCCCCCCTCCTCCTCCTGGGGAGGAATGAGCTCCACCAAATGCCCTCATGCAGGCACTTCCAGTCTCTACAGCTGATTCCCTGGCAGCCACCTTCACTTCACTCAGATTCAGGGACACATTTTCCATGGAGAGCGGAGGGAAAATCCACAGTACTCTCCCGCCAGGACTTAAACTCCATATTTCTGAAAATTATCTTGATGTCACCCTTGTCTGTTGCTTAAATAAGTAGGGGATGGGGATGAACGTGTGACAGTAGTTGGCGATAGGGCCTCCTGGAAGCTTCTCTAATACGAATGGTGGGAGTACCTATTATTTTCAGGGTTGAGGCCCTACCTGCGATTCTGCAAGCAGAGGCAACTGGATAAGTGTCGTTGGGCAAACTCTTACACTGTGTCCCTGGAACTGAAGTGATGTAGTGACGGTCACCTGTGCAGAGGTGCCCTCCCATTTCCATGTCCTGTCGTTCAGTTAGTCAGTCAGTCACACATGGAATTTCTCAGCTCTGTGTCCTGCGAAAGGCTCAGTGTTAGAGACACAGAAGTGAATAAAGGCAATCATCCCTGTCTTCAGGGACCTGTCAGTCAGATGGGAATGCAGACCAGCTAATCTACATGATAGGCCCTGAAGGAGGGGAAGGATCAAGAATGGGAGAGGGTGAGGGCACCCAGCTTAGCTAGGGAAGGGTGGGTATCAGGGAAGGCTCTCCAGAGTAAGTAGTAACTAAGAGGGGCCCTGAAGGCTGAATAGGAATTACCAGACAAAGGGGATAAGAAATCTAGGCAAAGGGCACAGCACTTGCAAAGGCCCAGAGGACAGGGAAAAGTGCGCTTGGGGAATTACAAGAACTTCAGAGCGGCTGGATCACACGAAGCAAGGCAAGGATGAGGGTTAAGGGATAACGGTTAAGGGATAAGGATAAAGGGGTAACTAACACTGGAGAGTTGGTCAGAGCCTGATCCTAAAGGGCCTCGTCCCAGGACAGGACTTTATCCTGAGGATAATAGGCAGCTTCTAGAGAGTGTCTAGCAGAGGCCGATAAAACCCTTTCTCCAGCTACAAAACAGGGCATGGTTATGGGTGAAGGGATTGTAGGGCCTCTCCTGCAGTCAGGGAGACCCATCAGGAGGCCGCTCTCACATTTTCCTGGTCCTGTCTGACATTAGCCTAGTCCAGGGGGAAAGAAGCTGGTAGCCTAGACTGGGCTGGTGCCAGAGAGGACCAGAGAAAAGTGGGTAGATTTGAGAAATGTCTTGTTTCTTATTGGCTTACGCTGTTCCTGGAAAAGCGGTCAGGCCCAGCACCACTGCAGCAGCATGCTCTGGGAGGAGGGCAACAGGAACACTGACTTGGATGGGTAGTGGGATGAGGTGTATGGCAAGCTGTCTTTTATTCCCTAAAGGGGCTGGAAAGCCAAGCTCTGTGTGAGATGGCTTCAGGGCATGGGACAGGAGACTCGTCCTGGTTTCTCTGTATCCCACTCAATTCAGATTGTTCAATAAACCAGATCCATCAGGAAAGAACATAATTTGTGCCTCATGCAGGTCTGGAGAAATAAGGGCACTGGGGAGTAGAGCCATGGAAAAGTTCCTCCCAAGGTGGGGAGATGAGCTTCTAGGCTCCTCCTCTTCCTCTCTGCCCCATTGCTCCCCTCCCCATGTTATTTCGATTATAAATTATTAAGCAACTGGATCAAAGTTCAGCACTAAAGTCAGTCATGCTAATGCTAAATCTATACCAATGCCATTTCCAAATAACCAGAGAAGAAGACAGAATGGGTGCAACATCTGGCTAAGGTGTTTTCTTCCATTATTCATTAGAATGTGTGCTTTGGCCTCCTGAGGGCACAGGACACACTCGGATGCAAAACAAGGCTGACTTCGCCAGCACACATGGTACCCCCAGCACTACTCGGCTTTGGACAAGAACAGCTCACAGCTCCGAATCCTGAAATTGTATTTCTGCCCAAGTTGCCTCCACAACAAGCCCCAATCCAAGAGCAAAGTCTCATTGCCTTTTGGTTCCTAAAATGATCTGTTTTCCTTTCTCCCCTCCTCCCTCCTTCCCGTTTCCAGCTCCTTGGGTCTAAATATTTATGACATCATGACTCATTAACATTCCTCCCAGGACATCTTTAATAAATATGCTGAGGGGGAAAAGCGTCTGCTTGAATATTAAATATTAAACTTATAAGACATATAATCCTCCTAATTAAGTTGAATTTAGTCTCATGCATTAGATTAAGAGAATGGGAAAGGGAGCAGTAGCCACCAAAAAGCCCAGGGACCCGGCTGCAGGCTCAGCCATTTTAAATTATAGCAGTTCTGTCCTCTTCTCCCTGGGACATACAGCCTGACAGCAACTCTGGGGCTAGAGCCAGTCAGCCAAGTAGGCTCAGAAAGGATTCTTCTTCCACTCGATCCCCATTCCCTGCAAATGACCTGGACTCTAACACTCGATGTCCAGCTACAGAGATGGAACCTCCAGCAAAAAAGGTGACCCATTAGACCAGGACTATGATTCCCTGTGGGAGGGGTAGTGGGAGGAGAGCCAGAGAGAAACCTTCCAAAGCACAGGCCCAGCACAGGGCCCTAACCAGGCGCCAAGGTCTGGTGCCAAGGGTGGTGCTAAGGGACCAAGTGTGCTGAAGAGAGTCAGGAAGAGTTAGGAGGAAGCTTCTCAGTGGCAGGTGAAGTTGAGTGGATGTGCATGGGTGGGCAAGGCCTGGAGAAACAAAGGGGACAGAGACATTTCAAAGGGTGTCAACCAGCGCAATGAGAGAAACCTGAAACAGATATGACACAATCAGTTCACTCAGGGGTAAGGTTATGCTCCATGCTGGGAAGCCTTGTGGGGCCTAGTGGTGGGGCACAGAGGGCAGGAGCAGTCTTCCTTCTGGCCCTTCCAAGGGCATCAGTCATTGCTGGAGAAGAGACTCTGACTTTGTAAAGAAAAGCCTCTGCCTACCTGTGCCCTCCTCGGGTAGCTGCTTTCCTGGTAATCGATGGGAAGTGGCTGCTTGCATATGCTAGCTTTCACTGGTAATGGGAGAGTAAACAGCCTCTGGCCCTTTCTGCAAAGGAGAAAAGGAGAAAGTGCTCTGAATTCCAAATGGAAAAACAGATCAAAAAAAGGGTGGGGCATCCATGAGACACAGGGGTGGGCAGAGCCTCTGCTCCCAGGGACACGGGATCCAGGAGGTCCTTTCTGCTCAAAGCCAAGTGGGGGCAGGGGTCATGGTGCAATGTTGCTATGCTCAGGGAAAAAAAAAAAAAAAAACGAAACCAGAGACCTGCCCTCTCCAGGAACACGTGAGTGCAGGGAGAGCTCAGCTTGGTAAGAGCTTGAAGCTGATGAAACCCAAAGAAAATAGAGTGCCCACAGGGCAAGCAGGATCTGGTCTCGGATGGGGATGGCTTTGGGTACCTGGAACAATGCTTCAGGAGCTGAGGCTTCTCTGCACAAGACCTGCAGACGCCTATTTCTCATGCACCTGTAATGCCCACCCAGAAGCAGACTGGGTGAAAAGTGAAATCAACAGTATGATCACAGTAATGCTTTATAAATATGCATGGGAAAAAACTGGAAGGAAACACACCTAAGTATTTGCAGTGGTTATCTCTAGGTCATAGAATTGTGGGTGATTTTTATGTATCTTCCCCTCAGCCCTCGTTTTTAATTACTTTATTACTCTTAAGAGTCTGTATGCTATAAATCCTTAAGCCTGCAGGCCCTTGTTGCATTTTCAATGACCAGTCTGAAAGCATGTTATCGATAACTTCTTAGGAAAGAGTGAAGAGCAGACAGACATAGGCTGCAACCACAGGAAGCAGCTCCAGACACGCAGGAGACAGGGGGCTGCAGGCTGGACACAGGGTCACCTGGTGAGCACCCTCAGAGCCAGGCCCAGGGCTATACCTGAAGACTGCAGGTGGAGATCACACCAAAAAAGGAAGGCTCTGCTGAAAACAGGGAGGAGCCAAGAAGGCTAAGAAAGGAAAGCACTGATCTCAAGAAATCCCGCTAAAGGAGCTGATGCTGGTCTAGGAAGGGAAACTCATATATAGAGAAGGGGAGCAGTGGGGTACAGGATTAAAGGCACAAGTGCAAGAGTGGGGTGGGGTGTGCCTGCATCTGGTAGGAGACACAGCAATTAGCCCCCAAGGAAGGAAAGCAGAATATGAGGGTGGGAAGGTCTGGGACAGAGTTGAGCCTTTCTCAGGTTTATCCGTCAAAACTGTGCTCATCTGAGCTGGGCTCCACCGGGAGCTGGCAGAGACACCCAAGGCCTTCTGGCATTTCCTCCCATGTCTGTATCCATTATGTTTGCTGATGTTCTCGGGCAATTGGAATTTAGACTCCTGGGTGGGAAGGGACAGGGATAACAGGATTACAGCATTTCCTGTGCCTTTGACATACACACACAGAGACTCATAGCAGGAAGGTGAGATCCTGCAGGAGCCGGCTCTGAGCAGCCTCAGGGTCCCCTTCCCCCAGAGTCACCCCACGGGGCACATGTGAGCAGCCGCTTCCCAAAGCTGTGGCCTCTGTGGTCATCCTGCAGGGCTCCTGGGTCCTCTCAGTAGCCCCTCCCTCATCTTCTGGACCCCAAGAAGCAGCTTCAAGGAATAATGGGGAGGCTGGGTGGGGGGATATGCCAGAGTTGTCCCTCAGCACCCATACCTTGTGACCTCAGGGTTGACTTGGCTTGGATCAGTGGCACCCAAGCAGACACACTTCAGTGTCAGAGATGGCACAGGTGGTATAAAGCTCTGCATTCATTCATCCTAGAGATTTTTACTGAGTGTGGGCCACTGATGGAAAAAGTCACTGCCCTCACTGAGCTCACATTCTAGTGGGACACAGAAAACACAAAATAAGCATAGACATGAACAAAATCTTATCTCCCCAACCTCTTAAGGTTGGGGTGTCCCAGGGCTCAGTCCTTGGGCCTCTCCTCTCCTCCTGCCTTCTCTGTCTCTACCCACTGATGAGTGCCCTGGTGTCTCCCCTAAACCCAGACTTATAGCCGAATGTCTACTCAATATTGCCACTTGAGTATATATAAAATTATTTCAACTTAACATATTTAAAACTAAATTCCTAATCCTCCCCTCCTCAACCCTAAATTTGCTCCCCCCAATAAAACCCCCATCTCAATTCATGACAATGCAATCCTTGCAGTTGCTGAGGCCTAAGACCTTGAAGTCACCCTTGACTACCTGCTTTTTCTCACAACCCAGATCCAACTTGTCAAGAAATCCCACTGGCTCCACCTACAAAATGTAATCAGAATCCAGTCGTTCCTCCTCACTTCACCATGATTCGGACACCACCACCTTCTCTCAACCTGGGTCGCTGCAATGGACTCTGAAATATTCTCTCTGCTTCCAGGCCTGTCCCTACAGTAGCTCTCAACCTAGCAGCGAGAGGGATCCTATGTGGTGGCTGTCACACCTCAGGAATTGCCCAAGAGTAAACAGTTACTTGGAGATGGTCAGGCAAACAGGGAGGGTCCAGGATCTAACACTAACTCCCATCTAATGGGGGCAGAAGAGGCCCTGGAGAATGTGCTGTTGCTTTAGGGACCAGCAGAAAGAGCTCTTCCCAGAGGGCAAGCTCCATATCTCAGGGACACAACAATCTCTGGCAGAAGTCCAAATAACAGCAAATAGAAGAAAATCCAAGGCAGAGATATGGGATAATCTAGGGAAAAGGGCACAACATGGGGACACTTGCAGAAAAAGGTCTTAGACAAAATGACTAGCCCACCTGAGATTAGAGCTCCTAAGGAAATCCTCCACGTTGCTTTAATATTGACTTACTCCAACCCCAAATGGAACTAAGTCTCCCCTTCTGCCCATGTCCCAAAGAGCCACAATCAAAACAAGACCAGGGGTGCCTGGGTGGCTCAGTCATCAAGCCTCTGCCTTCGGCTCAGGTCATGACCCCAGAGTCCTGGGATAGAGCCCCACATCGGGGGGGCGGGGGGGGACTCCTTGCTCGGCAGGGAGCCTGCTTCTCCCTCTCCCACTCCCCCTGCCTGTGTTCCCTTTCTCAGTATGTCTCTCTCTGTCAAATAAATAAATAAAATCTTTAAAAAAAAAAAAAAAAAACGAGACCTAAGACACTAAGGGGATGGGAAAGGATGTGATACCAGAAAAGGTAAAAGACTGACGCCTGAAATCCTGACACTCATTGCTTGAGGATGCAAGGGTCAGAGCTTCCTGGCTTTTCCTCTTAGATGCTCATCAGCAGGGGAGTCTGGGTAGCTCAATGGGTTGGGCAACAGGCTCCTGATTTCAGCTCAGGTCATGATCTCGGCGTCGTTGGATCAAGCCCCACACTGGACTCTGTGCTCGGCGTGGAGACTGCTTGTCCCTTTCCCTCTGCTCCTCCTCCCGCTCACTCTCTCTCAAATAAATAAATAAATAAAAAAGGATTGTCAGCGGCATCTTCTCATCTCCCAGGCCTCTAACAGGGTTGGTGCAGTGAAATGGGCCCAGGGCTACCTCCAACCCCTTTTCCCATGCCCACTCCCTAAGAAAACTAAACCGAAACCAGGGTAGGGCCAAGGGAAAGGAGGCATGTGCAGGAAAGCTCAGGCTTGGACACGAGGGACTTGATTTCCTGGGACCTGGAGTGCTAAGAGCGTTTAGGGCCAAATCCCTATCATAGTAGCCAATAATGCATATTTGTGGGTTATATAATCGATATGTATCTCCCTATAGAACCTAGCAGAGAAGCCATAGTTTGATGTCTGGCTGGCTCCTCTCTGGAGTTACATCCGATGCTTGCAGGATAAGGCCTGGTGCATGTTTGGCCTGTCTGCCTATTCAATTAGAAAACTAGACAATGGGGGATGGGTCTGTGGTCTCTTACTGTCTGACAGTCAATGTCGCATCAATTTGCCTTGGTTTAAACTCCCCTCTAAAGCACCAAATGCAAATATACAGATACTATAAACCACAGCTCCCAGTAATCTGTCTTTGAGCTAGAAGTAGCCTCTCCATGCTGGCTCCCAACACCACCCACAGAGCAAACCCTATGTCGCTCTGCTTCTACTCTTAGCTCTAAGGCTCACCCCACCTTCCCTACCACCTCTCCACCCTCCACTTGCTACTTCTTGGGTTGCCCAGAGCAACCATGTGTGTGGTCAACACCATCTCAGAGGCTGCTTTCAAATATTCATCTTCTGAGCATCCTGGACAGGACATGCGGATAGACGATTGTGTCTGGTGGCCACTTCCTCTGTTTTCTCTCCAACCTCCACCCTAGCTGCCCTGGAAATCTCTAAGCTCCCACATTGGTTAGCAATTAATCAGCAAGGCCTAGCAGGGCCAGCTCAAGGACAAAGCCACACTTGGTTTCAGAGGTGAAAACCCCATAGGAAGGAGCTGCAAAAGGGCAAGAAGTTACTGGAGTGGCCATTTCCCAAGGCCTACTGTACCCAGCCATGCCTTCCTTCTGGCTACGTAAATTCCTAAAGGCGTCCATAATTATTCACCCAGAGGACAGTGCTCTTCTGATAGAACCTGTGTGTGTGTGTGTTTATGTGTTCCTGCATGTGGGCACACCAATAGAGGAGGGAGGATTGAGCCTGTTAGCAATATTGTTTGATGTAATCATGCTACATTGGGAGGCATTCAGTCTACAAACAAATGTAAGTAAAAATGTCCACATGTAAACTTGGCCCAAGACATAAGTCATCAAAATGGAGGAAAAAAGCCTTGCTAACCGCAGGATTTTTATCCTCCATGCCAACATTTGTTTGAATGTAGGGAAAGCCTTAATACTCACAAAGTCAGAAGAAACTTTTCCTGAACAAAGATACTCTAATCAGCTGTTTGCTTGAGAACAATTTTTAGATTAGCTGGGACATTTTATTTATCATTGTTTAGAAGTGAGTACAGTCTTGAGAGAATAGCAAATGATATGTTCTAGATAAACTTCCTATTTCTTCTTTTTTTTTTGACAATTATTGGTACTTTATATCAAGGCATAAGAAATATAAAAATAAATATGATAAGGTCCTTGCCTTCATTGTTTTTGATCTTCAAAAAGACTAGTCAGAACTTTTTTTAAAAAAAGTATTCTAATCAGATATTGGATATCTTGTATTCCCTAAAAATGAATTAGTATCAATTTCCAGAAATACAGTAGATGACACAGGCAAAAAAATCTCCTGTTAACCAAATGCTTAGAAATGCTGGATAAAATAAAGCAAACATCCCTTAAATGCTTGAGTGATCTCATAAGAAAGCAGTAAAATCTCTAGAGGCAAAAAAAAAAAAAAATTAAAAAACAGAAAGAAGAGCTGAAACCCAGAATGGTAAAGTAGTGTTAGGGCTGGGGCTGCCCCTGGAGCATTTACTGGTCTTGATTAAAAGGCAAATAAAGAAGTTTGGGTTTGAAAAACCATGTAAGGACAACAGACAAAGCTGGGGGCCTGGATGAAATGGGGAATATATCTGAGGGCTATGGTCTCTGTCCACTGTAAAAGGGAGGTGGCACGGAAGCCTATCTAGCAGGGCCTGAGACCAGGGTAGCCAAAAAATGTCTTCCTAAGAACATATAACCACAGATCTGCCCTCTACTATCCATAGTATCAGAACCTCCTAAGAAAGCCACACACAAGTGGCCCCTTTGCAATGCCCCAAGCACATGATATAAATGAATGCAAATCATCTCCAGAAAGATATGCTCTCCTATACATTGCACAGAATACCATTGGTAAACTCCATTAAATAAAAGCTGATTAGCTCAAATTACAAAACATGTGAGAAAACACAACAAAGTGAACGGGAGTCATCAGAAACAATAAAAAGAGGAACGTGACCCAAGGGAGTTTTAGTTCACAGAATCACTTGATACAGACTATAAAATCAAAACCTCAAATCATTTATAATACAAAATAAAGAGTCAAAAACAAGAAAGGAACAAGATAATAAAAAAGAATGGTGTAGAATTTCTATAAATAATTTATATAATCATTAAATTTTAAATCTCAATGAAGTCTACTAAGACTCAAAGAAATACCACAAATAAAAAAAAAAAAAACCCATAAAAAACTTGCAGCTTATTATCAGAAATAACCAAGCACACAAGGGAGCAAAGCTCCATGAATTAAAATAAGCAGAAACAACAAGATGCAGAAGCAGACCTGCAAAGGCATCATATATTGAAATTACAGGGTTAGATTATAAAAGAAATACATAGCTTTAAATAAATAAAAGTCAAGCTTGGAAAAAAGTCTGCAGGCTAACAGAAAACTATTTTCCAAATGACCAAGCAGATTTGAAAAAGAACCAAAATGGAATTCTGGAATTAAGATATATTAGAATAAAAAACTCAGTGGGTGGATTTAGCAGCAGTTTACACAATCTGAAGAGAAAATTAGTAAAATAGATGTTTTATTTTTTATAAAGATTTTGTTTATTTATTTGACAGAAAGAGAGAGCACAAGCAGGGGGAGCAGCAGAAGGAGAGGGAGAAGCAGGCTCCTTGCTGAGCAGGGAGCCCAATGTGGGGCTGAATCCCAGGACCCTGGGATCATGACCTGAACCAAAGGTAGACACTTAACCGATTGAGCCACTCAGGTGCCCTGAATGTTTCTAGTCTTAAATGCATATATTCGGTAAGAAGACAAGATGGAAACTCTATAACCCCAAATTTGAAAGTCAAATAAGATGGGCAGTTTTGTAGCAAAACTTACAAAAACTAACTCAAGAAAAATAGAATATATACCAATCATTAAAATAATCAAATCATTGGTTAAAACTCATTTGGTGAGTGGGTCTTTAGAAGTATGTTCTACCAAACCCTCAAGAAATAAGTAATTTCAATCTTACTCAAATTGTTTTAAAGAGGAGAAAAAGGAATAAAACTCATCAACTTTTCAGGCTTCCAAAATGCTGACTCCAAAATCAAGTAGGAAGGAAATATTTTAGGCCAAATTCATAGAAATAGACGTAAGAATGCTAAGTAAAATTAAACTGAATCAAATAATGTTTAAAATCATAATACATTACAACCACGTAAGATTTATCTCTCAAAAGCAACGAAAGTTCAATATTGCAATATCTACCAACATAATAAATGGCATTAAAAGAAGGTAGATAAGGGCACCTGGGTGGCTCAATTGGTTAAGCGACTGCCTTCAGCTCAGGTCACGATCCCAGAGTCCTGGGATGGGGTCCTACATTGGGCTCCCAGCTCTGCGGGGAGTCTGCTTCTCTCTCTGACCTTCTCCCCTCTCATGCTCTCTCTCACTCTCTCTCTCTCTCTCAAATAAATAAATAAAATCTTTAAAAATAAAGGCAGATAAACTACATAGCCAACTCAATAGAGACAGAAAATCTTTTGATTAAAAAAGCATTAGGGACTTTAAAAGTTTTATCAAATTGGAAATAAAAGGGATCTTCTCAATAGCCACCAAAAACTTTATCAAATATTGGACTTAACATGAAATAGAAGTATTTCTTTTTAAAATCAGGAACAAAGAGCACCACTTTCATTGCCTCTATTGACAATTTCACTAAAAGTATAAAACTGTAATTATTCACAAATAATATGATTTACATATAGAAGACCCAAAACTATTTTAAAATAATTAAGATTAATGAGGGAGTTCAGCAAAGTTGTGAAATATAAAATTTTTACACAAAAATGAATTATCCTAGGGGCGCCTGGCTGGCTAAGTCAGTAGAGCGTGCAACTCTCAATCTTGGGTTTATGAGTTCAAGCCCCATGTTGGATGTAGAGATTACTTAAAAATAAAATCTTTAAAAGAAAATGAATTATCGAGATGCCTGGGTGGCTCAGCCAGTTAAGCATCTGACTCTCGGTTTCAGCTCAGGTCATGATCTCAGGGTCTTGAGACTGAGCCCGCATCCAGCTCCCCACTCAGCAGGGAGTCTGCTTCTCTCCCTCTCCCTTTGCAGTTCCTCTGGCTTGTGCCCACACACACTCTCGCTCTCAAATAAATACATAAATATTTTTTAAAAATGAATTATCCTATACGTTGACATTAAAATAGTTAGAATATTTAATTTCAAAAATACAACCCTCAATGGCAAATTAAACTATAAAGTATCTAAGAATAAATGTAACAATAGGTACACAAGATTTTTATAGATAAATTATAAAACACTACTTTAATGCTATTACAGATGACCTAAAATTTTTGAAAAATATTTGATATTAAATCCATAGTCAATTTTTAGTTAATTTTTGTATAGGTGTAAGTTTTAAGTCAAGGCTCTTTTTGTTTTTGTTTTGGGGGAGCTTTTTTGCCTATGGATATCCAACTGCCCAGCACCATTTGTTGAAGACTATACTTCTTCCATTGAATCATTTTTGCACCACTGTCAAAAAAATCAGTTGGCCATTCTTGTGTGGGGCTATTTCTTGGCTCTCTATTCTATTCCATTGATCTATGTGCCTATCCCTCTACCAATACCACACTGCCTTAGTTACTAGAGCTATTACAGTGAGTCTCAATATACAAAAAACAGTTCAATATTTAAAAATCAGTCAATGTAATCCCTACATCAAAAAGCTAAAGAAGAAAAATCACATGATCTTATAAATTGATTCAGAAGTGGCATTTGACAAATTCAATACCCATTTATGATTAAAAAGTCTTGGAAAACTAGAAAGAGAAGGAAATTCCCTCGACTTGATAAAGGACATCCACAAATAAGATACAACTAACATCATACTTACTAGTGAAGGATTCAATACTTTCCCTCTCAGAGCAAGAACAAAGCAAGTCTGTCCACTCTCACCGCTATTCTTCGACATAATACTGGAAGTTTTAGCAAGCATACTATGGTGAGAAAAGAAAAGGCATACAGATCAAAAAGAAATTAAACTGCCCCTATTTGTGCATGACAGGAACATCTGGGTAGAAAATTCCAGAATCTGTAAAAACAAAAATAAAAATTCCTAAAACCAGTAAGTCCAGCAAAGTCAAAGGATTCAAGATATACACAAAAACTTAACTGTAAAAATACAATGCCACTCAAAAATAAATGAAATGGTTAGGTATAAATCTAAGAAAATATGTACAGGACTTGTATGCTGAAAACTACAAAACACTAGCGAAAGAAATCAAAGATCTAATTAAGTGGAGAGAGACACTGTATTCATTGATTTGAACACTCAGCATAATAAAGATGTCAATTCTCTCGAAATTGATATACAGGTATAATAAGTTCCTAGCAAAATCCCAGCAAGAATTTTTGTCAATGCTTTACAATTTTAAAAAATTTCTGGGGCACCTGGCTGGCTCAGTCAGTAGAGCATGTAACTCTTAATCTCAGGGTTGTAAGTTTGAGCCCCACATGGGGTACAGAGATTACTTAATTTCTTTTTTCCATAGGTCAACCAGTTTTTATAGATTTCAACTAAAAGAATGAGTATCTGTGTGTATGTGCATGTGTGTAGGATTAGGCCTTAATTCAATTCTGTGAAATACAACCCATTGTTATGCTTGGCTATTCATTCCTCCTCAATTAAATTCACTTTATATGAAATAGAAAATACAAAACAGAATCACACAAGAAACAAAGACGTGTATGAACCACTGTATGTTATATCTTGTGTCCAGAAACACTTTCACTTTCCCTTTTCTTCCTTCACCCTCATCTGAGACCAACAGAGCAAATATCTAATACTATATCTAAATACCTAATAATCTAATATCTAATATTTCTCTCCCTCACAGCTGCATCTCAACATAACACTGAGCATAGACAAGGTCCTCAATAAACTCCAGAACTGACTCTTAATCTAGGCATTTCCCACATCACTTTCCTGTTGGCCTCTGCCAAGCAAAAAGAAATCCAATATCCACTCGAGTTGTTTTAGATCCACACAGCATTCTCCCCATCCAAGAATCTTGCCCATCCAAGAATGCTATTTATTCTTTTATCTTCCTCCATGTTTTTTTCTGCCTCTATACTCCCACTGGCACACAGGTGTCCTGGTCTCATTATGGAACACTCATTAATATTCACCATGGGTACCCTGTGGGTATCCTCTCTACCCACAGAGTGTCTAGCCTTCCATGAATATCAGCACTGAGAAAAGCACATTAAAAATTAGTGGTGAATCAACGGGGAGAACAGAGCTCTGAGGTGGGACCCAGAGTAATGGGGCTTGGGGACAGCTGGAGTGGTTTGACTGTGATGTCACTCACAAATCAGTCTGACAGAAGATTCTATAAAAAAGCCAAATTCCGTTAAACAACTGCTCTTGGTGGTGCTTGGGAATTTGGTTGGTTGATAATCCAAATATAACTCAGCAAACTTCACTGCTCATACTTCAATCCAGAGGTCTTGATGTTGGACCCCACTGAGTTCTATAACTGCTCAATTCAGGGCAACCTGAAACACTCCAGACCATGTTCACATGGTACTCATGGCCAAAGCACTGGCTTTGGCCAGTGGTGGATAGGATGAACTATAATTAATGAGTCAAAGCACACCCTCTGTGTGCCAGGTGCCAAACCAAGCACACTCGAGGTAAAGTGTCAAACCAGTTATGGCCTCACTCTCTAAGGTCTTATCATCTAATGGCAGGAAAGAAAATCATCACACAAGAAACAACTGAGGACTCTTCAATAATGTACTGAGGTCTACATTTGCAGGTAACTTAAAAGGAGAGTGATCACAACACAGGGTAATGTCCATGAAAACTTCGTGGACCAGGGCAAGATTTTTTTTCTGGGTCTTGCAGGATGGCTGGTGATTTGATGGGTAGAAAGGAGAAAAGAAGTTGTCTGAAGGAGAAGGAACTTGCCAGCCCCACAGAGAGAGGGAGCAGTCCAACTAGCTGCTGTGCTCACATCCAGAATTGCTTTGGGTTACCTGTCACCATGAATGGGAAGTGCATGGAAATGAAGCCACCACAGCTGACCCAGATGGATGCCCACCTCACCAGTTCTCCCTGGAACTTGAAGGAACTCACCACTGACACTCCAGGAAAGCACACCTTAGTGAGAGAAATGTAGACATGGCAGTAAGACCAACTCAAGTTCACTGCTTAGGTGACTTCAGGCAAGCCGCTTTTACTCTCTGAGCCTCCCTCCCTGTGCTCTAAATGGGACTAATAAAGGAACCAAACCTACAGGACTATTATGAAGAATAAATAAAATAATACATACACATTGTCTGGAACACAATGCACACTTCATAAAAAGTAAAGCTTGTTATTGTTTTACACAGTCAATATTCATGACAATTTATCCATACAGTCACTCTTCTATTCCTTCCTGTATCCTTGGGCTCCCATCTGGAATCCTTTTCCTTCTGTCCAAAGAATCATTTTAGTATTTCTTTTAGGGTAGGTCTGCTATTGAAGAATTCTCTCTGTGTTTGTATGCCCTAAGATGCTTTCTTTCCCCTTTTTTTTTCAAAGATTTATTCATTCTTTTTGAGAGAGAGAAAGAGAGAGAGAGAGAGAAAGCGAGTGTGTGTGTGTGCACAAGAGTGGGGGGAGGGGCAGAGGGAGAGGTGAGTGAGAATCCCAAGCAGACTCCCCACTGAGTGCACAGCCCAACGTGGGGCTCCATCTCACAATCCTTGAGATAATGAGCTGAGCCAAAATTACAAGTCAGACACCCAACCAACTGAGCCCAGGCGCCCCTCACTTTAACTTTTGGAGGATATCTTCAATGGGCATAAAATTTTAGATTAGCAAATATTTTCTTTTAGCACTTTGAAGATATCATCACATTATCTTCTGGCTGCCATAATTTCTGGTGAGAAACCAGCTGTTAATCCTACTGCTGTTTGTTTGAAAGTAACATACATCTTCTCTTCTTTGGCTGCCTCACAATTTTTTTCTCTTTATCTTTTGTTTCTGGCCATTTTACTATGATGAGCTTAGATATATGGTTTTCTTTGCATTTATCTTGCTTAAGGTTCATGGTTCTTCTTGAAACTATAGTTTGTTTTCATCATTTTCATAAAATTCTTGATTATTATTTCTCCAAGTATTATTTCTGCCCCATTGTCTCTCTCCTCTCTTTCTGGGATTCCCCATGCATATATGTTGGACCTCTCCATCATACTCTTTCTATCCCTTATACTCTTTCTGAACTTTACATTTTTGTCTTTAGTCTGGGTATTTCCTCACTTCAGATCACTATTCTCTTCACATGCATCAAAATTTACTATTAAATCCATATTGTGTTGCATTTTTCAGTTCTAGAATTTTCCTCTTTTTTGCTTGTAGATTCTAGTTCTCTGCTGAAATTCTTTCTCATTGAACTTCCTGAATATGTTATTTGTTTTAAAATCCATTTATGCTTGTTGTAAGATCAGTGTTTTGGGGGCATGTAGGTGGCTCAGTTGGTTAAACGTCTGACTCTTGATTTCAGCTCGGGTCATGATATCAGGGTCAAGAGATCGAGTCCTGGGGCGCCTGGGTGGCTCAGTGGCTTAAGCCTCTGCCTTCGGCTCAGGTCATGATCTCAGGGTCCTGGGATCGAGCCCCGCATCGGGCTCTCTGCTCAGCAGGGAGCCTGCTTCCCCCTCTCTCTCTGCCTGCCTCTCTGCCTACTTGTGATCTCTCTCTCTGTGTCAAATAAGTAAATAAAATCTTTAAAAAAAAAGAGAGAGATCAAGCCCTGTGTTGGGCTTTGTGTGGAGCGTGAAGCTTGCTTAAGATTCTCTCTTTCTCCCTCTCCTTCTGCCTCTCCCCCACCACACTCTTTCTCTAAAAAAAAAAAAATATATATATATATATAAAATCTATATCTTTTATAGTTTATTTCTATTATGTTTTTTCTCCATATTTTTAGTCATGTGGTCCTGTTACTTGAGATGACTCACATACTTGAAGCTTAATAATAGTGTAATCATTTCCCAAGTAGGCCCTTAACTCCACCCACTTCTCTGAATTTGGTTTTCAACTTATTTAAGTGTTTTTTTTTTTTAAGATTTCCGTCATTTAATTACTGAATTGCTTTTTAGGATATTATTGCTGCAATCAGGAAGGGAGTACTGATCTCTACACCCAGTGTGGGGCTTGAGCTTACAACCCCTGAGATCGAAAGTCACATGCTCCACCAACTGAGCCAGCCAGGCACCCCTAAATTTAGTTTTCTTAACCTCTCCCTCCATACCAAGTGACACTTTGATAGAATTCTAACAAGTTTATGTTCTAATACCTTAAACATAGAATAACATTGCTATATTTCTTTCCCCATAGCATCCAAAATGGTATCTGAAAACCTCATGAACCAATCTCAAAATTTCCATCTTCCCCTCATATAGCCTACAATCCAGCAAAGTAGAACCAGTTACCATCACTTGTTGCCCTATTTTTAATTGCTTGTTGCTCTGACCCCAGACCACATTTCAGCATGGAGGGTACCCCTACTCTCATATTCACCTGCCTAAACCCTATTATCTAAGTCCCAGATTAAATGGCATCTTTCATAATTAAACCATGAATCCTCAGAATTTGTATTAGTGTCATCTTTCTCTGAACTCCAAGAATCTTTTATTGGAACATTATTTATGCCCAGGTCCTATTTCCACCACCAGCTAATTGAGGATGGTCAATGTTTCTGTCTTCAAAGGATCCATTCTCCATTCTAGTGGCATAGTTACATGCTCAGCTGATGTTCCCCTCAGGAGCCACCTCTCTTCACTCTCTGGCTAGGTTTGGTTCTAACAGAACCAACTCCTACTGCTGGCTCACAGATTCTGCAGGCCTCAGCCAAGAAATTTGTATGGAATTTGGGGAATGGCTAAACTGGAAGGATGTCACACTATGTCATTTCTCTAGCTACATGTAGAGAGGCCTAGAAAGCTCTAGATAGATCTTGCCTTCTCCTCCTCTCTGACCTTTTTTCTATTATTCTTCTCCACCTGTCTACTTCAGCCACACTGGCTACTTTGATTCCTTAGACATGCCAGGCGTAATTTCATCTTAATGCCTGTACTCTACCTGGTCCCTCTGCCAGACTAACCTTCCCCCAGACATCCATTTGACTGACTCCAAATAGAGACCTAAGGAGTCTGTGCAAATCTCACTTCTTAGCAAGGCTTATCCTAGCCCTGCTTTACTGTTGGTACATACCACCCACTCGGCATTCCTGATGCCCCTCACTCTTTCCTTTTTCCAGATCATTTCTCTTTCTAATAGGCTCTATAATTTGCTTATTCTTACCTTTACTTACATTTACACCTAGTATATCTATACATACCAGAATCTAAGCTCCCAGGGACAGGAATCTTTGCCCCTCACTGATATCTCCAAAGCCCTAGAACAGTACCTGGCTCAGAGCAGGCACTGCATAAATACCCACTGACTATTGCATCAACTTGGAATTAGTCCTCATTTCTATGAGCAGCAATCTTGCATCACACCCTCATTTGGGTACTTAAAAGATGCTGATGCTTAGGTAGGGTGAGTGTTCTGTGAAAGTCCCAACTTCAGGGGCTGCTACAGCTATGTCTGCTCTCATGGGTGGGGACACCCCCTTGCCCTGCAGCCACCACGCCTACCTCTTCACTTGAAGAGAAATTTTATTAATCAGGCAGAGAAATCAAGTCAGGGAAAAACAGACTTCAATTAAACCCTGGGAAACTGAGATAGAGCTAGACACTCTAAGTAAAATGAATGTGTCAGTATGTAGTGAAATAAATCTGGGAGCCAGAGTAAATCAGAAGCTCCATGTGGTTCAGATGGCCTCCTGATGTCAAAACGTAAGTGTTAACCAAAGATGTCATGCGTTTACCCTTCACAGACCCTTTTGTATCTATTATTTCACTTTATCTTCATAATGACTCTAAGAAAGCAGTCATCCCCATCTTAGAAGGTGAGGAACTGATGCTCCAGGAAATGAAAAGATACCCCCAAAGCCATACAGCCATGTGGTGATGCTAGAAGTCAAATCTCATGACTCAGCACAGAAATTTTCCCACTGAGATGTCTGAAGCCCAGGAGTGTGTGAGGGTGTGCCTGGGGGACCGGAACCCATAGCACAGATATGGCATACCTCCCCAAAGCAGTAATTCTGTCCTGGGGTTCACAGAAATAAAAGGTGTTGGGCACCTGCGTGGTTCAGTTGGTTAAGTGTCTGCTTTTGTCTCGGGTCATGATCTCAGGGTCCTAGGACTGAGCCCCATGTTAGGCTCCCTGTTCAGCATGGAGTCTGCTTCTCCCTCTACCTCTGCCCCTCCCCCCTGCTCCTGCTGTCTCTCACTCATGCTCCCTCTCAGATAAATAAAATCTTTAAAAAAAAAAAAAGAAAAGGTGTTATTCTTATATTAAAACAAACACGGGTTTTGTATAAAGGACAATGCAAAATATTTGCATGAATTTTAAAAATTAAACAACACAAGTTTCAGTATTTATAGAAGGCAGCTTAGAGCTTGGTAGCACCCTCCCCCAACCCTGCCTGGCTCTTACATTAACCAGCTGTGCGGCTTTGGACAAGCTACTTACCTTCTCTAAGCCTAATTTGGGGATATGAAATGAAGTAATAATGCCTTCCTCATAGGTTTGTTGTTAAGAACATTAAGATACATAAGAGAAGTCCTAAAAACAGACCGTGATATAGGATAAAAGAATGAAAACATTTTTTATTTATCATTGTTACGTTGCAATATTAAAAAAAATATATATGAGAAGCAAGAAGTGATCATCCCATTAAAGTCCCCAAACATGTCCAATGTAAGGTTTCACTTGAGAAGCCAGAAGAGGAAAAGATTTAGAGAATACAAATAGCAAACATGATTAGGAGGCAAAAAGCAAGATGCTTCAGAAAGGTTAAAGGAACCAATTTTCTTTGAACATGAGGAAGAAAGAGCTGAGAGACTTGGAACCTTCACGAAGTAAAGAGAAGGCTCAGCTATTGTCCACCTTCGCCAGGGCAGCAAGGGGCGCCACCCTGACCCCAGCTGGTGTGGGGAAGGGAGGGCTGATTAGGCATCAGAGGTATCTTCATGGCTTTGGGAATCTTAGAACCGATGAGGGAGAAGTGGAACCCATTTCCCTGGAGATTTCCTTGGAGATCCTAGAATACGGGATACTGACGCATGGATGAGGAGGAGCTGATCGTGTAAGCGGAAAGCTTGGCTGTCAGTAGGGTAAAGTTTGATACACATCTGGAGCCACGCTGGGTTCTCACTGGGGGATAGGGGCAAGACTATTCATGGGGCCTGAAACTGGATGTCAATTCCCTTCCCTAACATTAAAAAAAAAGTACCTGCTACATCATGGCTGTTCAATAAACACCAATAAACCAATGAGTGAATGAATGAATACTAACTGAATGAGTAATGTGATGGTAACAGTGACACTGGCAAGCACGAGAGTGGAGAGGACACCTGACAAACTCATCCCAGAATATTCTGCAGCACAGAGTATTTCTCAGGTGTGAGCAAAACTGTGGGCGATCCCTGCTCTCTGGGGAGAGGGATCCTTCGAGAGAGATCATGCCATCACCCAGGGGAAGCCAGGGTGATTGTCAAGGCTCAGGACTTGGCTGGCTGTTGTTTCCCACGGGGGAGAGAACAACAACCCTGAGGGAACAATGACACTCCACCTGCCTTAAAGTCCCCTGTGCCCTCAAAACTCCCTCTGGGCAAAAACACAACAGAAACACAAGATTCGGGCCCTAGGTGGCTCAGTGGGTTAAAGCCTCTGCCTTCGGCTCAGGTTATGATCTCAGGGTCCTGGGATCAAGCCCCGCATCAGGCTCTCTGCTCGGCAGGGAGCCTGCTTCCCCCCTCTCCCTCTGCCTGCCTCTCTGCCTACTTGTGATCTCTCTCTCTCTCTCTGTTAAATAAATAAATAAAATTAAAAAAGTTAAAAAAAGAAACACAAGATTCATGTTATTCTGTCTTTCCTCAGGGGTCTGTAAGTCCCTAGAAACCTGGGCCAAGTCCCTTGTGATCAGTAAGTTCATCCTGCAACCTCATCCTGCAATGTACTCAGATGCTGGGTGAGGGGGGAATACCTGCTGTGGACAGAACCTGGCACCTGCCTTCGGTCTAAATTCGGGGGCACCCAAGAATCCAGGGACGTGGGGGATGGCTGAGTGCAGGCAGTAGATGGGGCTTCCAGGAGCTGGGCCAGGAGGGGGCCAGGGTTCCTACCAGGAGTGGAGGCTGAGGGAAGGGTCTGTGCAAGGGTCCAGCCTCCAGACTAGGTGACTGGCGCAGGTCTGCTGGGGTAGGTTCCCTCTTGCTGTTTGCACTACCTGGGCTCAGCAGGAGACCTAGAGGGCCTGGCCAAGTGAGACCCACCCACCTGCTCCCCACCCCCACCCTCAATGCTCATCTGAGCCACATCCAGGGAACCCTCCCTCTGGGCAGGAAGCTCGGTGGGTGCAAGTGGCCCTTGAGAGGGGCCTTAGCATTAGTCAGCATCATCCAGGACATCGCCCCCCTCCCCCTGGGCTCCCTGAAGGAAATCAGCACTTACTGCCAGGACTGGCTCTCCAGGGAGCCCTGCCACATCAGGCCCTCAGTTAACCCATCGCACACAGCACAGGTCATTAAGACATCCACCTGCCTGCCACACCCGCACCAGCTCACTGAGGTCGCCTTCAGGCTCAGGCCAGGAAGCACAGGGGAGGAGTCGCGGCATGAGGTGCTACTGCCCTCTGCTGGCGACTTGCAGATATTCTACGCTGATGCCAAAGAGAAGGGCGAACAGGCCAACAAGGGCATCTTCTCTCCTCCCACTCATCCTTACCCTGGGGGACACACAGGATTGGCGGATCCCACTGGGGCCATGGAACCGGCTGCGCCCAGGAGGGTCAGTCAGCTTACAGAGAGAGAACAGACAGCACAGAAGATGAGAGAGGAAGAGGAGAGCAGAAAGAAGGGAGCTCACCAACCTCCCCTGAGGAGTAACAGCCCCTTCCATTTACACCGTCCTTCACAGGGTGCAGAGAGCACTCACATACACTGGACAGCACGTCAAACAGGACAACCTCAAGTGGCATGGCAGAACAGGTATGGCTTCCTTCCATTTTGTAGATGAGAAAGGTGCGGGCCCAGAGGGTCGGTGTCCCTCACCTACAGGCACACAGCCAGGTGTGGAATGAGACCCACAACACAGGGTCTGCCTTCCTTGCCCAGAGCTCTGACAGATAATACTAAACGAGTGATTCTTGTCCCCTGTTACACATCCCAGAACATCAGCAATCGCGAGATCTTGTACTGAAAAAGGCACGTGCCCCCACCACTAGACCTGACTTGTCATCTGGCAACCACCAGGCATGGTCTGGGAGGGGCTGGATGTGGTCACCATCCGCATTCTCCGTAACAGGCTGAAAAACACACTAAACAGGGAGGAGCAAAGGTCTGAGAAAACAGAGCATTTTAGAGCATGGAGACACACACCCTCCCGGCATAACAGGTAGACGGCCCCTAGGGTGCTTACATACTGGGCTGGCCCTACAAGGCTGCAGCTCAGATGATTTGCTTGCTTAACACCACACTCCTATTGCTTCCAACAAATGACCAGTGTGACCATCAACAGAGAAGCCAAGGCCTTAGATAAAGGCAGCCAGGGGCTGTGGGATCACCACACGCCCACATGCTTGTTGATTTGGGGACCTTCTTCCTCTTGTCCCCTGGAGACAGATAATGCCCTGATCAGTGTCCCCAGCCTATCCATCTTCTCCCCCATCCTCCCTGTTTCTGGTTGGTCTCCCACGGCCTCCGCCCTAGCCACTGCCCAGGACTGCCTTCCTCCTTCCCTCCTGCCCTTCCCCCAGACTATGGCCAGGGTCAAGCGCAGAGCTAGCCCTCCCAAGCAGGATTAAACTGATTGGAAAGAAGCAAGCACATCCCTCATCCTTGCTTCTGAGTCAGCCACAAGCAATAGCAAAGTGCCTCCTCTGCTCTGGACCGAGGAGCAGGTGACAAATGGGCAACTTGTTCTTCCTCTGGATTTTTTTTAACGCTTAGAGAGGAGAGGAGGAATATTTATTAGTAAGGAAATGGGACTTGTCGGAGCCTATGAACACTCCCACACATGTCTGCTCTTAAGGAAGAAGAAAGACAAGTTAAGAAATCTAAGACCCCCGGTGAGCTATGGAGCAATCTCTCTGGAAATAAAATGTGCACCCAAGCAGGGGCTCCAATCAGATGCTTTCACCAGCTAGAAAGGGGAACTACCAGAGGAGAAAATGAAGCCTAGTGCCCACCAGTGCCCTGAGTCCTGGCTGCCCTGGGGCTCATTTCCAGCCCTAGTCTTTGCCTACCTGAACAAGTTGCACCATCCCTGACCCCCCTGCCACCCTGGGGTGAGTGGGGCTCTGGCAGCTTGCAGATGGGCCAAACCTGCCCCAAGAAAGCTTTCTAGAAGGGACTACCTCCATGGAGACTCTGGGATCACTGCCGCCCATCCCTGGAGTATGCACGGTCTGTGGCAGGTCAGGCCTGTGCAGCTCTGTCCCTTGTGGCCTCATCTGTCACCCCTCCTCACCCTGGCCTGCAGGAGCCAATGCTGACCGGGTGGTGCTGACTCACTCATCTACTCTCAGGGACCACCCTCCATGTGCCCAAACAGTGCTCAGCCCCATGGGGTCTGAGATGAGTAAGACCCTGTCTTTATCCTCACAAAACCTTCATGCTTAAAAAGGGATGGTCAATGACAAAAGTCACATTTCTGTCTCGTGTAACTGCTCAGAAGAGTGTTTATGCAATTATCTCATTTTCGAGATAATGGCCCTGGGTAAGAGCTGGTTTTCAAATCTCTGCTTCACAGAAGAGGGAAGAGTCTCACAGAGATGAGCATGACCCTTAAGACTTCTGCTCAAAGTTCTTGTACTCTACCACCCATAGGTGGGTGGCAAGGCAGGGTCGTTCCACTGATTCTAGGAATGGGGAAGATTTGGTGAGCCCCCACACAGAGACAGGACCACTGGCTGGGGTCCTCAGATCTGAGGGCGCGTAGCTATAGGGTATGGGACTTTCTGCCTACATGAGTGCCTCTCCCAAACCAGGTGTCCTTTCCAAAGAGCGTTTCAGACGAGGGAGGGGGACAGATAAGGCCTGTTTCTGAGCAGTGGGCTAGAAGCAGACTGGACAGTGAGATTGCCTGAAGGGGGTCCTCCCTGGTGCTGCCTCAGTCACCTTTTCAGTGCATCCCCATAGCACAACTTTGGCATCACTCTATATAGCCCAAGGGCTGAGAAATGTCCAGCTAGAGAATCTGCCTTAGGGAGAAGAAGAAGATTCAGTTTGTCTTCCTGATCCTCACTGCATCTTCCTGACCACCCAGCCCCCAGCCAAGGCCAGCGACCTTCCCGGAAACTGCAGCCAGTGCCACTCGAGCCTCATACGTGGGTCTCTCCTTCCCTCTGGTGGACAGACCACAGCAGTGCAACCACATCCCTGCACAACCCAAATGCAGATATCACCTTTCTTCCCACCGCCTCTCTGACCTTTGCTTTTTCCCACAGGATGCTGTGCCTGGATGGGAGTCAATGACCCTGATCTCTGCTCCCAACTCCCACTCCCCTTACTTCCTCCTACAGATGAGGACCAGCTCCTTTCTGACCTCAGCACTGCCTGGCTTAGTGTCCAGGTCCTTCCATTGGTTGGTCCCTGCCCCTGGTGCTGTTGGGCCTCCCCTGCACTGTGACCCCTTTTCCCCAGATCTCCTTGCCCACATCTCATTCCTGCCGTCTGCCTGTCACTCTGGTCTCCTCAGCCACGGAAGGCTCTCACCTCGGGTAAGGGCTGACCTGGCCCCAGATGCCCACCTGTGACCACCAGCTTCAAGGCCCTGGGATGCCGGTTTCTAAGCCTCTGCTTCTCTAGGTTGACTTGATTTGCTGCTTGGCTCCAGTTCAACCCACTTTAACCAACACTGACCGTGGCTTTAGCTGGCACTGTGCTAGGAGCAGCGGGAACCAGTGATCAGTCTACTAAGTAAAGTGGACATGAGTAAAATGAACCAAGACCTTATGGCAACAGCAACCTGGGAACCCTGAGAGAGAGGCTTTGTGGGGAAAGTGCTCAGTCTACACTGATGTGTGAGCAGTTTCACCCAAGGGAAACAGTGTGAGGAGGCTGGCTGCAGTGGTTGCCGCCTACTGAGCAGTCTTTACCTACATTATCTTCCACCCTGGTCCTAGCCCTGAAGTTAAATTATTACCTGATGACGGAGCCTCAGAGCATTAGAGTAATTTGCCCCAGTAGTTTGCTCACAGCTAGAGGGCTTTTTGAACCTGGTCTCATGTGGCTTGCACCATATTCTGTTGCTTTTCTAGCAGAAGGCAGAGCAGGAGCAAACACGTAAGGGCATGGAAGTGTTGGCACACTCAGGAATGGAGAGTGTTTCCAGATAGGCTGAGAGAAAGCTCTGTGAGCATGATTTTGTAGTAGAGGGAGGTGGTATGACTTAGACTTTCAGAGATTTGCAGATGGCAGATGCAGATGGTAAGACTAGGAGTGGTTGACCAGATGGTCCTCAATAACCCTTCTCTCCTCCTATGGTAATAGAAACTATAGTTTTTATCTTAGTTCTTGGTCACTCTAAATAAAAACTACATTTCCCAGCCTTCCTTGCTGATGTGACCCATGGCTAGGGGATGTGAGCAGAGCCTAATGTCAACAACTTCTAGGGGATACTTTTAAAGAAAGGAGCATCCCTTCCCTTTCCTCCTTTACCTCCCCCACTCCCCAGCTGGACTGCAGATGAGCTGGTGAGAACATGGGATCACACAAACACAGGAATAACAGAGCAGCAACAGAGAAGACACCTGCATCCCATACCCCACAGAGCCGCCATGCCGTCCCAGGACTGCCCATGGTCAGACTGTTACTTGTGAAACAGAAATAAACTCTTACATTTAAGCTGTTGTTATTTGTGATCTCTCTGTTGGAAGGGTCTTGGCCAGAGAGGACGAGTCCAAGGCCATGGCAAGGAGGTGGGGAGGGGGTCCAAAGACACTGGAGGAAACACTAACAGGACTTGGTATCTGATTGAATGTGAGGCATGAGGACGGAGGACCAGCATGGCATTAAGTTGACAACAGAATGGAGGTAATTTGAGACTGGTGTCCTTTCTCTTATTTCACGTCTAGATCTAACTTCCTCCTCACCCATATTCTCTTCAGGACCTCGCGTTTCCCAGATGCCAAATCGCTTTGCCAAGACCTCTCCTGCCTCTATCCTTCACACATACTTCTCTCTCTGCTGGGACACCACCTGCAGCCCCGCACCACCTTTGCCTGGCTGACTCAGAGCATCTTTTATGAACCCAATGCAAACAGTGCCTCCCCCGAGAAGCTGCCCTGACTCCCCAGAGTTGGATGACATCCCATCGCCTATACTTTCCCTGCGTCCCCTGTACTATGCTCCCTCTGTCTCAGCATGGACTTCTCTGTGCTGTAAGCATTTTCTTTCTAGTTATTTCTCTCACTTAACCAGGAGCTCCTTGGGGACAGAGACCATATTCACCTTTGGATTCCCACCGCCCAGTATAGAGCCTGGCATTGATGGGCAGCCAAGAGATGTCATTGTGTGGGGTTTTCCTTTATCCTCACTCCTCAAAACCACCCTCTGGCTCCCCATTTACCATTCACCCTCAGCAGGTTCCACCGACTGAGTTACGTACAGCACTTACATGAAACAGAAGCAAAACAAGCCAGCAACGCCAGGCAGCCGCCTGCTGCTGCCCTCACCATGCTGTGACTCAGAACTGCCATCATCAAAAGGTAACAGGTTTCTGCAGTCTTACTCCCCATTTGGGCAGAAAAACATGAAGCAAGCTTTCTCAAGGATGTTTAACTTGAACTGTTCCGTACCTTAAAATTTAGGTCTCCATTTCAGAAACGATTCAGCCTTAGATGAAAGACGACAAATGTTGCTATTTTATCGAAAGTTATGAAACACCACGCTTGTCAAATCTCCATATACCTTTCCCTCCTAATGCAGCAAAATGATACCTTTATCACCATTCAATCAAAGGCTCACCAAGTCGGTGCAGGGAGACGGGCTGTAGCAGTAATCACCAGATGCTTCTGCAACCCCTCACACCAATCTACTGCCCAGCACCACCATTATAAACACATGAAAGGCTTCCTCAATTTCACTCCCCATCATCATCAGCCACAAGAGATATTTATTGACCGTCTGTTATATGCAGGACACTCTCTAGGTGTGGGAAAGGAAAACTTGAAGAGAAATTTCCCAAGGACTTTGAAAAGGGAAGCACGTGTCCCTTAGAAGTAAGTTATCTATCTCTGAAATGAGTCACAGAGTCATTTGTAAAAGGAGACAAATGCAATAGCTTTTATAAAGAAAAATGGTCAAGACCAATGTGCACCATCAGATTGCTGTGTGTGCAATTTCTGCCAAATGCAAGAAAATGATGCCACCATAATTATTCAACTGCGTGGTGACCGAGTCCATTCGGGAAGGCCAAACCTTCAGCAGTGTGCATTGACATCCCTCTTCTGGCCCCATGTCTGGATTCTACCCCCTAGCACTGACAAAACCAGTGGGCAAAATGTTGCCACAGTCCTGCGCTCCACTCAGCCACGAAATGTGAAGACTGGATCTACAAATGTTTTGAGGTCAAGAAGATGTGCACTTTATGGGGCGCCTGGGTGGCTCAGTGGGTTAAAGCCTCTGCCTTCGGCTCAGGTCATGATCTCACGGTCCTGGGATCCAGCCCTGCATCGGGCTCTCTGTTCAGCGGGGAGCCTGCTTCCCCCCATCTCTCTGCCTGCTCTCTGCCTGCTTGTGATCTCTCTCTTCTCTGTCAAATAAATAAATAAAATCTTAAAAAAAAAAAAAAAAAGAAGAAGATGTGCACTTTTGAAAAGGGCTCTGTATCTCCAAAATTCGTCACACAGAGAGTTAAAATAAATGCACTGGTTTCCGGGAGAAAAAAAACAGAACTCTATGAACACAAAATTTCCGTATGCCTTTGTTAATCAGTTCAGGAAAACAAAAGAAACGTCACTGTCCTACAAATGCTCACTGAGTCACTCAGCAATGTAAGCCTTTATCAGTTGTTTCTGAGCATTTCTTAAAATCTCTTTACACATTCAAGTCACTGAGCATCGTTATTAGCAAAATATTGAAATGTACATGATTCTACTCGTTTGTGCAAGAAAACTTGAAGGAAAATTTCTCAATATTTTGAATCTTGGAGTTTTATGTATTTGACATACCATTTCTGCATCAAGTATCTATGTAGCTGTTTTTGTTTAATGCGGAGCAAAAAGGCTTCTATCCCTATTTAGAATGCAGAGCCTGAGAGATACCAAAAACCAATTTCTTCACTCTAAAAGAAGAGAAGATGGAGGCCCAGGAAGGGGCACAGCCTTCACAGTCACAAAATGTGATGCAAGGGCCAGGATTGTCTAAAAGTGACTCCAAGACCTCACGCTGGGTTTCCTGGGCACTGGGCCATCTGGGAAGAGGCCCCCAGTTCTCCCAGGGCAAAGTGCAGCACCCAAGCCCAGCTTGTCACGGGACCATTGGGTTTCCTCCCATCCCTGTACCTACACCTCTGCAGAGGAGCTGCAACCTCCAATGGGCCCCATGGCTGCAGGTGCTGAACTGCTGGTGTTCCCAGAAAACTCAGTAACAGTTAGTACTAAAACCCAGACTGCCCTGTGCCAGACAGTAAGGTTTCCCCTGCCTACTATCAGGTTGCTCTCATACTTGCCCCCACAAAGAGGCAGCCCCCAGGTAGTAAGGTCCTTTCACTAGAATGCAAAGCCACACTGCACATCCATCATAGCACCTGGTCCTGCTAGGCCCCTTTGGAGGGACAAGGGGAGGGGGGAGGTCTGTACCTTTTCCTTCTGCTGACTCTGCCTTCTAAGTTTTTTATCCACCCCCACCCCCCAAGAGAAGTCTCATTCTTAACCTGTACCATGTGACATTGTGGAATGGGTACTGAGTCTGCTGCATAACAGGTGAACAGTCAGATGGAAATTCCCTGTGTCACTCTGGTGACCGTTACAGGACCACCTTGTGTCATGCAGAGCCAGGTGACAGGAAGAGTGGGGAAGAAAACCAACGTGCCCAACTTTCAATCCTCTACATTATTATAACTTACTTCACAGTACTTCTGCATAGATAGTAATACATATAAAACTGTATTAGTCAGGGTTCTCCAGAGAAACAGAACCAGCAGGAGATAAATACACACGTAGATACAGATATAGATGTAGATCAAAAGATTTTTTGCATGGAATTGGCCCACATGATTATGGAGTACAAGTCCCAAGATCCGCACTTGGGAAACTGGAGACTCAAGAGAGCCAACGGTGCAAGTTTCAGTCCAAAAGCCAGCAGGCTCAAGACCCAAGAGCCAAGTTTTCAGTTCCATTCTGAGGCAGGAAAAGACCAATGGCCCAGCTCAGCAGTCAGGCAGAAGTTTTCTTACTGGGCCTTTTTTGTTCTATTCAAATCTTCAACAGATTGAATGAGGTCCACTCACCTTAGGGAGGCCAATCTGCTCTACTCGCTCTACCAATTCAAATGTGAATCTTGAGGCCCCTGGCTGGCTCAATCGGTAGAGCATGCAACTCTTGATCTAAGGGTTGTGAGTTCAAGCCCCATGTTAGGCATAGAGCCTACTTATAAAAAAAGATTTTTTTTTTAATGTTAATCTTCCAGAAACCAATACTGCACTGTATGCTCACTAACTAAAATTTAAATTATATATACATACTTATATAAATGTTCATCTTATCCAGAAATACCCTCACGGACACATCCAGAAAAAATGTTTAACCAAATACCTGGACAGCCCATGGCCCAATCAAGTTGACACACAAAATTCACCACCACAATAACATGTCACAGTTATCCATGGAAGTCCTAGGGGAGGTTATGTAACATCTGAAGTTCTTTAATGGGGAATACACACTCCACGGTACAGTCAGCATTTGGAATAGTCTCATGAAAACCCCACACTCAAAAGGTTTCTTATAAGCATTCCAACCAACTTAATTTGTGATCAACATTACCACTTTTGCAAATTGGTCTAATGGATGTTAGGAAATATTTTCGTCACTGAAATAAATGCTCGTCAAGATGCACAGACTGGCTAAACATACTTCGCAGGCATTCTCAGCTATGTGTGAACGGGGGCTCTGAATCCACTGAGCCCAGCAGCCCATGCCTTGCAGAAGAGCACCCTGGACCTCAGGACTCACCCAGTGCTTATAGAGGACAGTCGCCTGACCCTAACTAGCAAGTTCACAGAATCCTCTGCTCAAGCATTGCCTCATCTACTCCAGTACGTGAAGTGCTTAGAACAATGTCCAAGGGGCAGGGAGCTGGGACATCAGGGAGCTTTCAAGAGTGGGCTTTATGACCCTTTTTTGCCTGTTGGCTAATAAGAATTTGCGTGTTTAACAGAATTCAGTTGAGACTAACTTTCACTGGTACATACCATTCAGTACAAGGTTTAGTAGGAAGAAAACACTATCCTTTATCTATCTCTAAATAATAGAAGTGACTGATATCAACTAAAAAGAACCTAAAATACTGATAACCTAATTGGCTTGGGTAAGTTCACAAAACCATTCATCCACAGCTCTTTCTCTTAAGCCCTCACGTTCACTATACACTACCATGTGTTGTGCTCTCCTCCTTAATGAACAGAATCAGGATTCAAAATCTCTTTGATAAGCTACAATATGGACTGTGCCCATCAAGATGAAGTTTCACAGAGATAAATGTAGAGTCCCATATTCAAGTTTACAAACTGTCCATTGCAAAATTATAGGATGGGATAGGAGACTGGGTTTGTAGCAGAGCTGCATCATAATCTATGGATGGTGGCTTAAAGTTTACCAAGTCAACAGAGACTATGCTCGGGAAAAACTATTACGTGTTCTAAAGATCAAGGGAAAGAGCAATTTCACAGCATTCTGCCCTGGTCAAACCACATCTGGAATATGATGATAAAATCTGGGCACCATATTTTAAAAGTCATTTTGACAAATGAGAATATATACAGGAGAGTGACCAGAAGGATAATGAGTCTTAAAATTATAAAAGCCATTTAAACAAAGAGCTCAGGAGATTTATCCTGGAGAACAGATGACAAAGGGAAGAGGTATTTAAACATCAAACAGCTGAAAACTTGTTATGAAGAGAGTGTTTTATAGATGAGGAGATAGAAGACAAATTTTGCCTAAACAGAAGAGAGAGCTAGGAATGTCCAGGATTGGAAGGTACTGGCTAAAAGATCATTGCTCCCTTACACAGTAGATATCGTCACTGCCATCATCATCATCACCACCGTCATCACCATCATCACCATCTTCTCCATTCCCATTTTACAGATGAAATTACTAGCACTGAGACAAGCTAACTCACCCCATGGAATGTTGCTCATTTTATTTTTTTTTTAATTTATTTATCTGACAGAGACAATGAGAGAGAGACAAGCAGGGGGAGCAACAGGCAGAGGGAGAAGTGGGCTCCCAGCAGAGCAGAGAGCCCCATGTGGGGCTCAATCCCAGGACCCTGGGATCATGACCTGAGCTGCAGGCAGACGCTCAACCAACTGAGCCACCTAGTCACCCCACATGTTGTTCATTTTAAAAAGCCATTTCCAACAGTACCGCTCTATTATTTTTAATTATCCAGGAAGCAATCTCTTTTCTCCTCTCTCCCTGACTGAAGTGGAGGGAACTGGATTCATGAGTCTGTCCTGAGACTTCTCTTTGCTGCTTGTTCTTTTTAGCAATTGTTAAGATCGTGGGCTTTGATATTAGACCCGTTGGGATCCAAGCCCCAGTTCTACTACTTACCGCTCTCGCAATCTACAGCAAATTCTTTAGCCTCTCAATTCATAGAGTCTTACCTGGTAGATAGAGTTAAAATGAATAAACTCTTCGTGGAATTTATTTGTGAATTGACTGAGCTAAGGCTCATGTGACACCACTAAGGTACCAGGGCATGGCAAACACAGGAAATGTTGGCTGACTGTGGCCCACCTTGAATTTGCTGAGCGCTGCCCTCACTACGACAAGGACATGCAAGATGTGTCCATACCCACAGAGCTGCAAAGCCTTCCTCCTCCAGGAAGCCCGCCTCAATCAAACGACTGAGGGTCCAGAAAACTTTCAAGGGCCTGCTCAGGGCTGTCAGTCTAAAAGGGAATCAGTTTCCACTCCAGATACTCAATTTCCAAATGTACTCCCCTTCCTAATATTGATCTACCCAAAAACACCTACAACAGAGGATTTTCCAACATGATTTCCCTTCTCCCACTTTATAACACCAAGGCACACCTCTCACCCACCCAGAATCTCACTGCCTGACTCTCAGGTATGCAAACTTCTGGGGCACCTGACAAAACAATTTTGAAACACTAGTTTACATGGTCAGAAAATTAGTGACTCCATTTACTTTTGGTAAGTCATAGATTTTTCAATTTTTTGCTGTCTGCAAAATTAGAGGAAAACCTAACCAAGTTAATTGACAGACTGTTAAAAATAATTTTTGATGATAGATCACAATGTGATTTTGCCTTAAAAATTAGATGAAATTAAAGAACTGAATAATAGGTAAAACAAAACTTCCATTTCTCATCCTCTTATTTACATCAACAAAATTGCTCAGGGTATACATCTATAAAATAAATAAATAAATAAAAGCAAAATGTATACTGAATCCTGTCTCATTTGAGCACTAGTGATATATGCCCTTGGATACCTGACTTAATGTGCCAGTTTCATCTCATTGATTATTCCATTTTTAAGCATTTATTTATCAAGTTTTCCAATGTATTCATATCATTTTGATCAATGGCATATTAATAATAATTGCAGGGGTGCCTGGGTGGCTCAGTCAGTTAAGCATCTACCTTCTGCTCAGGTCATGATCCCAGCGTCCTGGGATCGACCTCCGCATCATCCACTGCTCAGCAGTGAGTCTGCTTCTACCTCTCCCTCTGTGATCTCTCTCATTTTCACTCTCTCTCAAATAAGTAAATAAAATCTTTTAAAATAATAATGACAATAATAATTGAAAAAATAACTCAACCCAGAAGAAATGTGTTCAACACTTAGGGACTTATGATCACAGGAAATAAAATTTAATTTCATAAACATCTTTGCATTGCTGGAAGTATGAGAGGATGATCAATAAAACACTTCTAAAGGCAAAACATTACATCAGGATAAATTTATTTAGGAGGAAATGGTGCAGAAAAATGAGTTCAAAGAGGAAACCGATGTAAAGTTTCAAACATTTAAAAAAGAAGTTTTATGTGTATGTTTTAATGAATGATGGTAGGTATCAAATCACTAGCACTTTTAAAAGCAATGTAACAGTTTTATTTTTAAATAAAAACATTTCAAATATGCCGGAAGTTATATCCTTTGCATTTATTTCAATATATTTTGAAAATGTGCATAAGTGAACTTAAAAATGAGCCATAAAACACACCATTTCTCAAAATTCTTGTGAGTAAAAGAGGTAAAGATGACTGAGGTAGACAATATCCCCCTGTTCCAAAGAGGTTATCTACAAGTCAACACAACCAGTTCTGGCCCCCTCTTCCCTTCTTACTTAGGTAAGAAGCATAATTCCCACCCAGCAGAAAGGTGGGCCTGGGAGATTCAGATTCCAGCAAAGTGGGGACCAAAATAACCTAAAAATTCCTAGAAATTCTGGGGGAAATGTAACAGAAAAATATTTTTGGTTTAGCTGAACTCATAAGAAAAAGGGAGAATTCCCCAGGGACAGAAACCAAGAGGGAGCTGAAATCCGTTGGCAGTGTGGGCATGAGCTGACACCAGTGCTGCCCCAGCTAATCTGAGGCTGTTAATCTGCCCCAGTTAAATCTGAACTGTTCATCTCATCTCAGGAGCTTCCCATATCCAAGAATAGGAAACGAGACTTCGCAGGAAACAAGGTGGGGAGTTGGAACTAAGATCCCCACATAAAGCCAGAACTCTCAAAGAGATGGAATGTCAGTAAAGGGATGGATCAGAAAAATTCATGCCCTCGTACATGGGACATGAAGGAGACTGCAAGGACATGTATCTGTTCCTTCCCACTCCATTAGAGAAGTCTCCGCCGAGAATTCTACACATCAGGGCTATGACTCACAAGGGTATGGGATTTGAAATTATGCTGTGGATCCGGGAATCCCCAGGTAGAGACATTAACATGAAATTGCTTCCATGGCCAGGAAGCACGGAAGAAGCAATTGCAAAACTACTCTGAAGGAACATGCACTGAACCCACAAACGAAGCTCCCTAAAAGCAAGAGCTCGTGATCCAAAATTACAATTTCAAATTGTAAGTAAATGCCCATCGTGAGCAATAACCAGCAAGCAAAACAAACAAGAGTACTAGAAACCAAAAATTTCAAATAAAGGGAAAACTGATGAGACAATAAAATCAGAATATTTAAAATACTGAGACATAAAAGAAGTAATTAAAAGTATAAAAGCAGCACACGCCCTGAAAGAATGTGCTACTTTGGAAAAGATTCCAAAGAAAACTCAGGCCTGAGTGATAAGAAATGCCCTTACACTGCCTTCTGCCCAACAACTGGTAGGGACCCAAGTCAGATAGGAACCCTGGAGGGCCGAGACAATGTCAAAAGTGTGGAAAGCCAAACTGCTGCAAGTAGATACTAGGTGCATCAAAGGCTCCCCCCAGGAGAGCATCCGTCAACCCTGCACCTTGGAGCAGAGCCCAGTTCCATCACACGACCGGGCACCAGTCCCTTCCCAGACTACCTCTGTTGTTTGCAGTTAATAAGAAATGCAGCTGGTTGTTGTTTTGCCTTGTTTTTAAGATCAATTGTGGGGCACAGATTAGTTTTCAACAGAGAGAGCCACAGTGCTGAGCCAGCAAACACCAAGACTCAGAAAAGTGTTCTGCAGAGAAAAATTATAGACTCCTCGAATAGTCAGAACAGGGAGGAGTACTGAGGATTGTCTCCTTCAACCTTTGTTTTCCATGAAAGGAAACAGAGGCCCAGAAAGAAGCAGCTCCCTGCAGGCTCTGCACCAAGTTTGCAAAAGAGGTGAGTTTTCCACCTCCAAGGCACAACAGAGCCAGCTGAGAGCAGGCTTGTGAGGAGGGCCCAGAGGGCCCTTTCTGCTGCCTCCCTTTAATGGAGCCCCTCCTTGACCTCTCAACTCAGAGCCCTGATGCTCCGTCCCTCTACTAGGGCAGCCTTCTAAGGGCATAGGGTGCAGGGGCTAGGAGAGTGAGATAAGCAGGAGGCAAGAGGAGTGTCCCTTATTACTTGACGTAATTACCCTACATAGTAGTAGAATTATTTGAAAATTCTATTTGTGTGTGTTTTGCAAATATACTGTCTTAAGGGGAAAATCTGATACATTTTGCCGATAAGGCTACCTCTCAAGTTGCATTCTAGTTAAAGAATTAATCTCTAATGGTAAAACTTCCTCAAGACAGGAAGAGACAGAGGAGAGATTTGAGCACCCCCTCCATCCCTCAGCCCACATTTAGGTGACCCTGTCTAGCCTCTCATAAGCTAACTCTAGTGAAAGAACCTAAGAGAAAGGACTGGAATGGGGGGAAGGGACAAAACAATGTCTACAAGATGAGCCAGCCAGGCAGCCTGCAGCAAGCCCACAGAGGATCTGGAAAAGAACAGGCTAATTTAGGCTCCAAATGTGACTCGGAGCCACCAGGAGCAGCTGTTATCCTGCTCTGCACCCCTCCTCTCCTGTCTTGACTATCACTCACTCGCCCAGGGCCCCCCAAAACACTTTCACCTGCATGACAGAACCCGCTGGCTCCCAAGTGAGGGAGCAGCTCCTCCTTTGGTGACACTTAAATCATATGTTTAAATATGCCATGCAGTATTGGGGGAAATGGGGGTAAAGGCTTGTTCCAGGGGACTTTGGTGCCAATGCGGCTGAGACTTGCCATCTGAGAAAGCAGGTAAAATGTGAACTCGACAAGAGGCAGGTCCTGCCCTACGCATGATCTAGGGATTCCAGAGGGGATTTCAAGGGTAATGACATGGGACTGAAGGACCATCATTCTGCTAATAAGCACAGATGCAGTGCAGAGGTTAGGAGCAGGGGCTCTGCAGTCAGACAGACTTTCTGCTCACGTGAGCTCAGGTAAATTACTCACCGCTCCAAGTCCCAGGTTCCTCATCGATCAAACAGGAATGGTAATAGCAGCAGCCCAAAGGGGTTCTGTGAAGATTAAATGGGATGGTGCACATAAGGCATGTGGTTCAATGCCAACACATAGTGCTTGATACTTGATAAATGTCACTTCCCTTCGCCTTCCTTCTCCCTAACGGGCCAGGTACCAATGAAGATTTAAAGAATAAAACTGATGACTGCCAAGAAAAGTTATGTGCAGAAGGGAAACGCCCAGGTCCCAGTGAGGGTTGGACCAGAGAGGTCAAAGGAGGAACAGCAGCTAGACTGAGCCCAATCTTACCTCATTTCCCTAAGCAGCACAGACTCTTCTCAAACCTTTTTCCACTCAGATGTCTATCTTTCCACAAACAGCTCTACCTGGGTGCCAAGATCAACATCAGCCGTGTAAGAAGCTACTGATCCAGAAGGTGGCTGACGTAGTGTGTGCTCCATGCCTGCTGGGAATACTCTGCCTTTTACCAAAATCCTTGCCAGAATTCCGAATCCTAGTTGCCCAGGCCCGTGGTCTTGGTGCCTGATCCTTCTTTTGTTCTCCGGGCTCCAAGCGTGGATTCCAGGGAGCTGCCTCAGCTGATGTGGGTTGGCCTTCTATTACTAGACCCAAGACACTCATTCATTTCTCCCAGTCGTGGCTGACCTCTCCATGTGCCTTCAGACATGCCTGTCTTTTCAGTCTTCCTCCTATCTGCCTAGATTCTCCTGCTTCTTCTTGGACAGATTTGTCTAACTCCTGCCTGGTCCTGGGTAACAAGCAGCTGCTCGACAACCAGCTGGAAGCCAACAATGGCCACCGCAGGGAGTGCAAGGGAACACCCAAGACAAAGCCCCGCATTCTCTCTCGGGTAAGGAAGTCAGTAAGGAACAGTACTGACTGAAACAATCACTCCACAAGGCTGTGTGCACCCCATCACCCAGAAGACCCATTTGTGGCAGTCAGGATAGAATAAAACAATTTGCTGCTGCTAAAAACAACTCACAAGTGTCAATGGCTCAAGACAACAAAGGTTTATTTCTATCTCGCACTACTTGTCTCTCACAGCTGGGCTGGGATGTCTGCTCCATGCCATCCTCACTCAGGAGCACAGACTGATGGAGCCTCCTTACCCAGAACTTCAACAGTCAGCGTAGCAAGGAGAAGCAAAGGTCAAGTGGCACGCAGGCTCATGGAGGCTTTAAACGCTCAGTCATTGGCCAAAGCAGGTCACATGGACCCTTCTTTAAGGGATCCTTCAATCTTTAAGAGGACAGGCAAGTGCAATCCTAGGCTCTCACATGGGTTGGTAGTGGGGAGATGACCTCTTCTCCCAAATGGGAAGATAGCACCTGAGTTCTGTTTCCTGAACTGGAACCTTCCTCCCTCAGTAGAGAAGACAGAACTTCTCACAGGCTCAAGGTCCTTAGAGAAACCTAGAAAAGCCAGCATCCCATATTCAGACTGCCCAATGTCAGAAATCCTCCATCTTCTCCTCTAAGAAGGCCACATTCTCAGACTCCCCTACAAAAAGGGAGACTCCCCTACTAGAAGGTGTGAAAGGGAAGTTCGATGGAATGAAACCCATGCCATGACCAGCAGGTCGCCTGGCCTGGCATGCCTCTCCCAGAGGTGATGGGAAAAGAGAGGCCACACGCATCTCGATCTTGCTGAGCCTGGTCTTGAGAGTGTTCCATTTTTTCAATAAAGTATATTTCTCTATGCATATCTTGTGAACTGTGGGATTCATTCCTGACCAATGTCAGACTGGAGGGGTCCACCTAGTATAAGAGCTCAGAAGAGGAGAATCAGAAATATTGGTGATAGCACTAACAACTTTCACAGTCTATCCCCATCCAAATACCCAATATTTGATTATTCTCTGGAGGCAAAATATATTCACCCCTTTCCCAAGGGAGATGTCTCCCAGAGCCCTATCCCAGCACAGGACCAAACTCAAAGTCTAAGATATCCAATTTTTCACAGTAATTTCTACATCAAGGTGAGGGGCAGTTGTCTCTCCATCTAGATGTGATGCCTCTTCATCAGGAGACTAGTAAGACTAGTTACCTTCTCCAACATGCCAATATTTAATGATAGAACATGGGACAGAAAAATAGAAATAAACACTCCCATTCAGAAAAGAGAATAATGGGACACAGGAGACACTGGTCCATAGCAATTCCAAAATCTCAGAGCATTCTCCCCCATGAATGAAGAATATTCTTTGATTAGATCCTGATTCCACTTCCTGAAATGTTATCTGTAGGCTCTGAACCAACTCTCCAAGAGATTTCCCTTTCTGCTTATGCTGCTTGGCCAAAGCTGAAGTGGGTACTAGAGAATATGTTCTCCCTATGGACTAAGCATAGTTCCCAGCATACTTCTGGGGGCACCCAGATGTTATTTTAAGATTCAAAGTCAAGATCAGGCCAGTGTTCTTTGGGCAGTAGAATTCTCTCAAAATCTTCAGACTCTTATTATATGATTTCAGGCAGCATTACTAAGTACCAACTGACACAATCAAATTTCCTCTATAAATAAATCTATTTGTTGTATTTGTTTCCTTACCGCCATGTCACTCTGGACTTAACTGAAGGTATTTTGGTTTACACCTTTAGTCTCCCTGCTCCCCGCCCCCACCCCAGTACATTTTGTCCAATGGAAAGACCTGGACATTTACTAGAAAACACCTTAATACAAGCAGAGATTTAAAAATGGATGTGACATCTATAGTGTTGATGTAACCCTTGCTTACAAAACCGAATTTCAATCATTCTTTGTCTCTCTAAGCCTTTCTTTATCTTTTATTGTTTCAAAATGAGAAACGTTTGCTTTTTCCAGCCCTAAAAGTGTTGCACGCCGACCAATTCTTCCCTGACGTCATCTTTTTTTGTAACATCTCACCAAATACTGTCAGGAGTGACTAACTTACCCCATTAACATTCTGCTTTCCAACCTCTTAAATCTCCAAGTTTATTAGGTCAATTAGCTGCCTCCCAAATTCCTACAAGTGCAATTTCAGAAAATCTCTCTCCACTGCATAATGTAAATGGCCATTTTTCCAGCTGTTAGTAAGTTTCCTCACTGCATCACCAAGCTACTAGGCCAGTACCAGTATCATCAGCTGTTTTGTTATGGGGTGCCCCTCCTAGGAGTACCCTCTAGTACTGATTTATATTTCAGACAGGACAGAAAGGCTACGCTGGCTTGAAAAACTAACCTAAATCTCAAGGGTTTAAATCAAGGTTAATTTCTTCCTTAAGCTACACAACCATCATGGGATGCCTAGGGGTTGGGCTCCACATTATTCTCACTCGAAGCAGCTCGCTGACAGACCTCACCATCCAGGACAATGCTGGTCATTGCAGTAGTAGGAGAGAAACGGCAAGTCACACACTAGCTGTTCAAAAGCTTTCACCTGTAAGTGAAATGCATCACCTCCACTGATATCTCATTACCCAAAGAAGTCGTATAGTTAGGTCTAACTTCAAGGGGATGGGGTGTGCAGCTCTGTCTTGTCCCCCGCAAGAGGAAAATGCAAATATTGGTGAGTGGTACATAGCACCAATGATTACCCTTCCATTCTAGTGTACATCCTTGAGAGACTCATGTCGACACGAACAGGAAGACTCAACTACAAGCACATTTCTTGATAAGTAGTTTGTAATAACAATAACAACGACAACAACAACAAAAATATATATATATATACATATAGAAACAAATTAAGTGCCCATTACTGGGAGAATGGATTAAAAAATTTGTGGTTCAGGGGCACCTGGGTGGCTCAGTCAGTTAAGCGTCTGCTTTTGGCTCGGGTCATTATCTCAGGGTCCCGAGATCGAGCCCTGCTCGGCAGGGAGCCTGCTTCTCCCTCTGCCTGCCACTCCCCCTGCTTGTGCTCTATGAAATAAATAAATAAAATCTCCTTAAAAATTCAAAAAATTCAAAAATTTTGTGGTATATCAATTTTTCAAAAATTTATTTTTTTATCTTTTTTCAGATTTTACTTTTAAGTAATCTCTACATCCAACATGGGGCTCAAACTTACAACCCTAAGATCAAGAGTCGAGGGTTCTACCTACTGAGCCAGCCAGGTGCACTCTTCAAAAAAAATTTTTTTTAAGATTTTTTTAAAATTTATTTATTTGACAGAGAAAGACACAGCGAGACAGGGAACACAAGCAGAGGGAGTGGGAGAGGGAGAAGCAGGCTTCCCGCGGAGCAGGGAGCCCGATGCGGGGCTCGATCCCAGGACCCTGGAATCATGACCTGAGCTGAAGGCAGATGCTTAACAACTAAGCCACCCAGGTGCTCCCCCGCTTCAATAATTTAAAAGAAAAATTCAAACTACAAGCATCAGCCTGGATAAATCTCGAAAACAACACTGAGTGGAAAGGGCAATTTACAGAATGTAACATGATGCTATTTATGTAAATTTTAAACATATATATATAGCATTATTACATACCATTAATGGAAGCATATATGACTGTTAAGTTGAACAAGCAAGACGCACGGGGATAATCAGAAAGCAACTTTATTATTGTCTATTTTTTTTTTTTAAGATTTTATTCATTCACTTGACAGAGTGAGAGAGATCACAAGCAGGCAGAGAGGCAGGCAGAGAGAGAGGAGGAAGCAGCTCCCTGCTGAGCAGAGAGCCCAATGCGGAGCTCGATCCCAGGACCCTGAGATCATGACCAGAGCCAAAGGCAGAGGCTTTAACCCACTGAGCCACCCAGGTGCCCCTATTACAGTCTATTAATGCTCCTTTAAATGTATTTGATTAGACATATTCTTCCCCCACCCCAGAATGAAACTTAAGACAGTTCTAGTCAATATATAATGTCTACCTTAATGTAATCTTTACAATTTTCAACTTTATTTGGTTACTCCTTTTATCAATTATTGCCATTGCTCTCATTATTAATGCCACATAATAAACCACCCCAAAGCCCAGTGACACACAGAAATAAGCATCAATTTCTCACTCGCAAGTCTGTGGTGGCTCTGCTGATCTCAGCTGGCTCTAGGCTGTGAGCTCTGTTCAAGGCTGTTCCAAGTCTTTCATTCTTTAGGAACCATGCTACCTGGGGCATGTTTTCTGATGATGGCAGAAGTACAAGAGGGAAGTCCTCGATGCAAGCATACTTCAACCTTTATTCGTGTGACATCTGCTAACATCCCATTGGCAAGTTACATGGCCAAGCCCAATACCAACAGGGTAGGGAAAATACACTCTGGTTGGCGGGAGAGGAGGGTGCCAAGTTTACAGAATCAGAAGATCAAAGGCCACTCTCCCACTGTGCAGCTCAGGCAAGCTGCAGTCCAGCCATCCAGTGGGAAATGAGGCTGGCTTCTTCCTACCTGCCCTCCCTGGAGCTTTTGCCCCTCCTCTCCCACCTTGCCAACCCTGGTTTCTAATCTCTCCAGGTCCAAGAAGAGGGAAGGGGCAAGAAAGCTCTTACTGGTCTAGTACTGGCATCACTGTCTCTGAGCCAAGAGATATTTAAGGTGACTCACGAACACTCCCTTCTTTGGTTTTTACTGAGTCTTTGGGGATCTTCAGAGTTCTGGTTGATGCCTTCTGGTTTTAGGGTGGGAGAATGGTGCCCACAGCCCAGAGCTCACTGACAACAGCTGATGCCATAAATCCTCCTTGAATCTTAAATCCCCGATTCATTTATACTGTCATGGTAGATAAGGGTTAATGGTTCTGCAGCTGGTTTTCCTTTGTAAATTCTTTAACATGGTCTCACACTTCATCCTTTAACTGGATGCCTCAACTGAAACTTTCCGTTTACCTGCCATACTGATCCACAAACCTATGTAGTAACAGTCTAAAAACATGGACGAGACGAAACACACCAACTTCGGGATGGTTGCTATAGCCCTGGGGAGGGGTTAGAGAAAGAGAAGGGCATCAGAGAGAAAGAGAGAGAGATTATGATGGTGAATTTCATGTGTCAACTTGGGTAGGCCACAGTACCTAGATATTCTGTCAATTACTTTAGCTGTTTCTGTGAAGGTGTTTTTCGATGAAATTAATATTTAAATCGATAATAGACTTTGAGGAAAGCAGATTACCCTCCGTAATGTGGGTGGGCCTTAACTGATCACTTAAAGACCTTAAAAGAAAACATTGACCTCCCCCAAAGAAAAGGGAATTCTGCCAGAAGACTGCCTTTAGACTTGAACTGTAAGATCGGCCCTTCCATGGGTCTCCAGCCCACTGGTCTTCCCTGAAGATTTTGACTTCCCAAACCTCCACAGTTGCATGAGCCAAGTCCTCAAAATAAATACACACACACACACACACACACACACACACACACACACACACACACACACACACACACAGAGGCATCCTGCTTTTTCTCTTTCTCTGGAGAACCCTAATACAAGGACTTCTCTGCAGGAGGGCAAGGTGAAGCAAGATGAGCATCATGGCTGGGGAAAGTTTTCGTTTTCTTTTCTTTTTATTTCAAAATCTGCCTGGGCAGTTCCTGTCTTTTGCCACAGTGCATTTTATCCTTGGGTCAGGTTATGTTGCTTTTGGCCAAAGACTACTTCGAGATAAATGCATTCCTGGAAACGACACTGTAAATCCAATTGTCATAAAGTTGCACTTTCCCATGGAAACAATGTTATATTGAATAATAACAGCAGGAATAATACCAGGCACTTGCATAGATGTTTGCAGTTCAAAAAGGACTTTCACATACACTGTTGCCATTAGTCCTGGAAGGTAGGCAATACGTTCTCTTCATTGCACAGAGGGAAGAAATTGAAGCTTAGAGAAGTGCTTTGCTCAAGGTCACATGGCTAATAGGGACCTGCCTAGTTCAGCAGCCTTTCCAATGTCCCTAAACTAAGTAAGGTCTCAGCTTGAAGTGAATCATACACATAATGAAAAGCTCATCAAATGCAAAGCTTCTAGAACTCAAGCCTCCACGATTGTTTAAAATTGTAAAATTTTACTCTTAAGTCACATAAAACAGGCAAAGGAGCATAATGATTACTCAAGAGACCCCTGAACTATAAAGCAGGCATATAACACATAAATAATCATCATTACCTACCACAAAGCTACTTATCCAAAACTATTACACCATCCATACAAACACTTCGTGGACGATCATTCACTCCATTGAGGGAGATGCAAAATTGCACAGGGACTGCCTAAGCCTATGTATTTTTCCAATCCCTTTTTAATGCCCTTTTTGTTACTTTGATCTTCCTGAACACAAAATTTAAATTCATAAACACCATGGCTTGGTCTGTCTGGGTTAGGGGTGGAGATGAAGAGGGGCCAATTTTATAAAATAAGACTAAGCTACAGACACCAAGAAGTCGAAGCAGAGAAAATGTGGGTGGGTGGAGCTGGGGACCCGGGAATATCAGGCAGACCCCTCAGCTGGGGCTGCTAGTATTCCCAGAAGAAGCAAGAGTCCCTCCTCTCCTTGCTCTGGCTCCTGGCATCTTCCACCTCTAACACTGCTTCAGCACTGCCAGGAAACCCCACTGAGGCCTCAATCTTCTCTACCCTTTGTCTCAGGGCTTTGTGACTGCAGGGACTGCCTGGCTTCCTCCTCTGTCACCTCTCCCTTGGCCCCTTGCCATCTCTGCAGATTCATTCAGGTCCCAAGGTCTGGGCTGTTCTGGGTGGGCTGGAAATAATGGAGACCCTCTGGCGACTCAGCACCCATCAGCCTTACCAGTTGTCTTGCTCTGTTCGTTCCACTATTTACTTCACTCTGCAAGCTTCACTCCCAATTCTGGTTCTTGCTCTACCTCCATGTAGAAGAAATGGCTATGGAAAGCAGATGGACCTTTGGCTTCCCCTAGACCTGGGATTTGGGGCTCTTACAGCCTATTTGAGCCTACAGTGGCCCTTAGCATGCTGCTTCCTATAAACCACCAGCCAACTGAACCAGGACTCCAACTCATTCTTGTTTCTGCTCCCAAGAGCTGCCCAGGCTCTCTGTACCCTCGGTTTTGGATGGCCCTCCTAAAGCTAAATGAGCATGGGCAATAACCCATCAGCACCTGCTCAGGCCACCGGGCTCACATCAGTGGATTTCCTTTCAGGCCCACTTCTTTGTGACAGCAAAGAACTGTCAGCCATAGTCCCAGAGGGCAGGCACGAAGGCTTCTGTCCCACATACCATATGCTGAGGGCATCTTGGACCAAAAATGCCTGGGCAGTGGTTCAGGAAAGCAACAAGAAGGAAGAGGGGACCCTAGTAGCTAAAGCTACAGAAGACCTAAAAAACATGCACATAAAAGTTAGATTTAAACCACCAGCCCCCAGGGGTACCTGGCTGGCTCAGCTGGAGGAGTCATGAGTTCAAGCCCCATGTTGGGTGTAGAGATTACTAAAACAAAATAAAAATAAAAAAATTTAAACCACCAGCCCCCAAACCAAGGCCAGTGACAAAGGGAACAGAAAGGCCTGGTCTCTCACACAGCCTCAGATTTTTTCTTCTTAAGGTCCACATGAATGTCACACATACTGAAATACATGAGGAGGAACTCAGTACCTAGTGAAGAAGGTCACTTTTGTCATCTCCTTCCGCTCCCTGGGCTCTAAGGGTTAATTCCAGCAGGTCTGGGATTCACCTGGGACTGACCCCAGTTGAAGCCTGAACACATTGATTAATAGTGTTGCTTTATAACAATGCCCCCGAGGAGTCTGGGGTGGTTTGTATGAGCTTGTCGGAATTGTGCTTTGGTAGCAATGAGATTGATGATTTGCACCTGGTCTAGATGAGCACTGCCACCCACCCAGAGGCTCTGCCATTTGGAGGTGGTTATACAGTGAGTATATGCTTGCATGACAACTTACAAGAAACCTGGGCCAAGACTCTGGGGCTCGGAAGTGTTCCATGTACCCATTGGTAGTTCCTGATTTGCAAGAGCACACCCTGCCATGGACCTTAACAGAGGGAGGCAAGAGGAGCTGGGACTTGGCTTCTCAAGACCCCTTGCCGTGAGCAGCCCCTGGCCATGATGGTATCTCTGCTTTGATGATGTTGCTATGCTGTAATAAATTGTAGGTTTGCAAGCAGTATCACTTTGAACCTCTGAGCCTTCTTCAGTAATTGAAATCTGTTTAACTGCTATTGTTAGTGCATCCCCACTGTTGTGGGTTGAACTGTGTCACCCCCCCTCAATTTCCTGTGTGGAAGTCCTAACTTCTAATACCTCGGAATGTGAGCTTATTTGGCAGTAAGGTCATTGCAGATCTAATTAGTTAACGTGAATCATTACTGGAGAGTAGGCTAGGCCCCCAATCCAACACAAGTGATAACCTTATAAAAAGGAGAAATTTGAACACAGGGAGAACTCCATGTGAAGACTGGCATTAATCCTTCCACAAACCAAGCAATTACCAGAAGCTAGGAGAAAGGCCTGGAACAGATCCTTCCCTAGTGCCTTCTGAAGAAACATGGTCCCACACCTTGATCTCCAAATAAATTTCTGTTGTTTAAGCCACCCAGTGTGTGGTACTTTGTTATGGCAGCCTTAGCAAGCTAGTACACCCACTAGAAGGCTCTGGTCTCTCCTTCTCCATCTGCAACAAATACTATAGTTAACTCAAGTGCACCTAGGTCCCTATGGGGACCTCCATGTGGGACCCTATGATTCTCCCTATGCAAATTTTTTTTTTAAGGGAGCTCTGCGCCCCATGTGGGGCTTGAACTCATGACCCTGAGATCAAGAGTCACTTGTTCTACAGCCAGACGCCCAATTTCTTTTTAGCAAAAAGTGCTGTTACATACTCACAGTATACAAGGAATTTGCCCATAGCATCCCCATGCTTGCCCAGAGCCCTACATACTCTGCTCTCCAAACAAGATGTACTGGCCAGGTTCACAGTCAGCTTCAGACGAAGCAGAGCCTTAGAAATCAGGTCGTCCAAACCTTGCAATTTATGACTAAGGAAGATGAGGACGAGCAAACAGGGATAATTTTCCAAAGATTGCACACATAGCTCATTAATATAAGGGTTGTGATAACAGCCCAGGAATTCTGGTGCTCAACCCAATGCTGTTCATTGGTTCAATCCTAGATTTTTTTTTTAAGGTTTTATTTATTTATATGACAGAGAAAGAGACAGCAAGAGAGGGAACACAAGCAGGGGGAGTGGGAGAGGGAGAAGCAGGCTTTCCGCTGAGCAGGGAGCCCAATGCAGGGCTCGATCCCAGAACCCTGGGATCATGACTTGAGCCGAAGGCAGATGCTTAACAACTGAGCCACCCAGGCGCCCCCAATCCTAGATTTTTTTTCTACAGGGATGACTTGTCACCAGCTGCCCTAAAGTGTGTCTGTCTTGCTCATTAGAAGTTAATTGCCTTTAGAAGAAGGACCTTGAGTCATCTTTGGAACCCCTATAGTCCTTCAGTGTGTAGGTGTTGAATAAATGTTTTAATTGATCAGAACGTCCCCTTCTGTTCAAAGCTCAGATCCACAAGAGAGTAAGATTCTAGACCAGTGTTTCTCAAAGTATGCCCTGGGCAACCCTTGCATGGGCATCACTGTTGACTTAGCTTTAAGAGAAACATCCCCAGCTTTCACCACAGATCATATACTGAGAATCTCCGGTGGGGAAGCCTGGAAAACAGGCCCCAGGTGATACTTGAGCCACAGTAAAGCCATGAGTCTCAGCTTTAGCTGCACAGAGGAATCACCCACCTAGAGAGTTTTTCAAAATGCAGATGCCTGGGGACACCTGGGTGGCTCAGTCGGTAGGCATCCATCCTGGGTTCCTGGGATCAAGCCCAGTATCAGCACTCCCTGCTCAGCAGGGAGCCTGCTTCTCCCTCCCCCTGCTTTTCCCTCCCACTGCTTGTGCTCTCTCTAATAAAAATTTTTTTTAATATTTTTAAGAAAAATGCAGATGCCTGGGGGTACCTGGGTGGCTCAGTCAGTTAAGCGTCTGCCTTCAGCTCAGGTCATGATCCCACGGTCCTGGAATGGAGTCCGCATCAGGTTCCCTGCTCAGTGAGAGTCTGCTTCTCCCTCTGCACCTTCCCTCTGCTCATGCGCACTGGATCTCTCTCACTCAAGCAATAAATGAAATGAAATGAAATGAAATGAAATGAAATGAAATGATAAAATAAAATACAGATGCCTGGGTCTCACGCTGAGAGTCTAAATTAATTGGTCTGGCTGCAGTCTAGGTCCTGGGATTTTCTTTTTTCTTAAGATTTTTATTTGAGGGGCACCTGGGTGGCTCAGTCATTGGGTGTCTGCCTTCGGCTCAGGTCATGATCTCAAAGTCCCGGGACCGAGCCCCGCGTTGGGCTCCCTGCTCTGCAGGAAGCTTGTTTCTCCCTCTCCCCCTCCCCCCTCTGCTTGTGATCCCTCTCTTGCTGTCTGTCAAATAAATAGGTAAAATCTTTAAAAAAAAAAAAAAGTTTTAAGACTTTATTTATTTGAAAGAGAGAGGGATGGCGGAGGCAAGCAGAGGGAGAGAGAGAAGCAGGCTCCCTGCTGAGCAGAGAGCCCAACATGGGGCTCCATCCCAGGACCCTGAGATCAGGACCTGAGCTGAAGGCAGACATTTAACTGACTGAGCCACCCAGGTGGCCCTAGATCCTGGGATTTTTAAGAATTCCCCCAGGTGATACTCTGTGTAGTCAGGATTGTACCTCCTACTCTAAAGCTTGAGAGATAAGCATTCTGTGTTAAGTGTCAGGTAACCAACTTATCAGTTTGCCCAGGACTTCCCTGGTTTTAAAACTCAAAGTTCCATGTCCCTTTTAGGGACATGTTCCATGTCCGAGAACCCTTTTAGTCTGGGAACAAGAAGACTGCTGGCCACCCTAGTAAAGACCTGCCTACCCATGTAATTAAAGATCAAGGTGGTACAGATATGCTGTGTTAGTAATGCAGCAAAGGACTGAACCTAATCCTTTCCCAATTAGTCCCCGTTCCCCACCCGAGCCCAAGTCTGGCTTCCTCCATTTCCTTCCATGGAGAGGGCTCACAGGAATTGCAGTTTCGCCGCAGGGTGGTGTCTGCCCCCACAACTCTTAATCCTGATTTCCTGATAATTCAGAAAGCATTTCCATGTTGGCCCGAAGTTTCTGTTTCCTGTTCCCTCCCACACTATTTTTAGGTATAGCGGACATTTCCTGCGTTGGCCTGCCCCACCCACCTCAGTGTCTATCCCAGCCTCTGACACCCAGCAGGCTGGGCCTGCAAGATGAGGTAGCTACTCCCTGGGGTCTGGGACCCTGCTGCCCTGGGGAGCAGAGGCGCGCCCAGCAGGTGGTGCAGCAGCTACCCCTGACGGCCAGCTCTGACTTGCTGGGGTCTCCCCTTCCCAGATGAAATTGCTTCTTTGTGTACCTTACAAGCTTTAAAATAGTATTTTCCCACTTTTGTTTCCTTAGACCTGGCTGTACCAAGCTTCATGTAGCTTTATGCTTCTGTCTACAGCCTAAAGGCAGAAAAGCCCAAAATGATTAGCCAAGACCGCGGCAATCCCACGATGGATAGGAAAGTTTCAGGCCTAAAGGTACGCCTTTAGCCTGTTTTCCAAACACCTTCTGTAAAGCTCACAGAGATCTCATGAGGTGGTGAGAATCTCTATTTCCCAGGTGAAGAATATGAAGCTCAAAGAGGTAAATAACTTACCTCAAGGTCACACAGTGGCAGAGCTGTCACCCAATCCCAGTCTGACTGGCTGGAAGTCGATCAGCATTCCTCACCATTGCTCTTCCAAAGAGCCTCTTTAGACATTTCCCCCCCAACTGCTCCCTGCCCCATGAAATTTAATACCACAGATACATACCCTATATCTTTTTATTACTATACGGATATCTGTGCATTATATATAAAAAATAAGGCTTTTTCACTCTTCAACAACCAATTTCATCCCCTCAGGGATGATCACTCTAGTTAAGAGTGCCAGCCTAGGGGCACCTGGGTTGCTCAGGCAGTTAAGCATCTGCCTTCGGCTCAGGCCATGATCCTGGGGTCGTGGGATCCTGGGATAGAGCCCTGAGTCAGGCTCCCTGCTCATTGGGAAGCCTGCTTCTCCCTCTCCTCTCCCTCTGCCTGCTGCTCCCCCTGGCTTTTGCTCTCTCCCACTCTCTCTCAAGTAAAATAAATAAAATCTTTAAAAAAAAAAAAGAGTGCCAGCCTGGTTTGAGGTCTCACCAATTTGTTCTCTTTGCATTGGATGTAGGTGGAAAGGAAAAATGAGGAAACTGGAAAGAAGTTTCTTCCAGGGGCGCCAGGGTGGCTCAATCAGTTAAGCATCTGCCTTCGGCTCGGGTCATGATCCCACAGTCCTGGGATGGAGTCCCACATCGGGGTCCCTGCTCAGTGGGAAGCCTGCTTCTCCCTCTCCCTGTAGCTCCCCCTGCTTGTGTTCACGCTCTCTTTCTACCCCCAACAAATAAATAAAATCTTAAAAAAATAATTTAAAGAAAGTTTCTTCCAAACTAATGCTCCCAAGAGCCCTAATGTGAAGCGAAGAGATGGTTCACAAAAAGAGCTCCACGGCCAAATACATTTGGGAAATGCTGAATGCAACACCACCCCACCTGGAAAGTCATCTTATCAAAATCTCTGAGTAGCTATTAAAAAAAAATAAAAACACTTTAATTTTACAGCAGTGTATCCTAATTTGAGTTGATCATAAGTCAGTATCTCTTCTTCTCTCTTTTTCTCTACATTTGAAATTAATATTTATGCATTAATATTTATAAATAATTTTGAATTTATGTTTCCAGAACGTACTTTTGGAAATGTTGCCATAGATACAGAGCTGCTTTCTTTCCTGAAGTGAATCTTCCTGGTGATATTTGGCCAAGAAGGTGAATAAACAGCTTTTCCAAGATTCAGTCAAACCAGGCCAGCCAGTCCACAGAGCTCTGTCAGGCCGGAGAACACAGGGTGCAGACCCAGCTCTCCGCGTCCTACTCCAGCAAGGTGCAGGTAGCAGGCTGCTTTGAGCCACCCTCTCCCATTAGGCCCCAAACCAGTCACCTTGAAATCCACTGACTTGTCTCCACTGTCCTATTCCTGCCACAGACTAGAGAGGGGATTATAAACCTGACTTTCCAGTAGCTTTATAGAAGTCTGACTCCTGAGTCCAAGCCCAGACCTAAATACTAAGACCTCTGAGCATCAGGATATGAGTTTTTACACAGACGAGTCTGATGAGACCCATGCTTGTGTACCACTAAACCACCAAATCTTGAATGCTACCACCCACGCACCAGACCCCTTCAGGGACCACAGCATCAGTGCAGGTGGAGACCCCAGCTAACAGCCTCAGGGGAGCATTTATCCTACAGAGGCTTCCTAGCTCATAGTCAAGACCCTCAAGAGGTGCGTGCTTTGTTTTGTTTTTTAAAAGATTTTATTTATTTATTTGAGAGAGAGAGCGTGCTCACACAAGCCGGGGGAGAGAGGCAAAGGCAGAGGAAGAAGCAGACTCCCCAAGCAGGGAGCCCGACGTGGGGCTCAATCCCAGAACCCATGACTTGAGCCGAAGGCAGACACCTAACTGACTAGCCAACCAGGCGCCCCTGAGAGGTGTGTGTTTTATTCATCTTTTTGACCCCCGTGTCTAGCACAGTGCCAGGTGTGTGCTGAGCAGTTAGTAAATACTAGTTGCATCAGAAACAAATGAGTGGATGAATCACCACAGAAGCAGTGCAAAGATACTAACCCAGTCAGCTGGCTGTGTCTTAAAGGTCCAGGGAGCCGAGATCAGTAGCTAAAAGCAGAACACCTGTACTGCACACTTGCCAATAGTCACAGTGTTTACTCGTTTTGGAAACCTGCACAATGTAATTTTGTTAGTCTGCAATAATGTTTGTTTTAAAAATCCTTCTTAGAAAAAACAAAGCAGTTGGGTATTGTGTGGAGTAGAAATGCCTGAACCCAGTGATATCCTCCACCCGTCCCCCCATCACCCAGTCACTCCTTTAAGTCCTAATTCCTCTAAGGTCCTAAAGGAATTGTTCCATAAACAGCCCCCTGATTAGGAACGATTGCACCCTGTTGTCACACTGATACTGACATTCACAAGGGGCCTGAGAGCTACAAAATCCTTTCGCACACACCCCCATCATCCATTTTACCCTCACAACTGCACTAGGAGGCAGGCAGCTTTGGGCTTATCACCCCCATTTATGTTTGAGAAGTTTGGGGGATCCCAGGGAGAAACCCACCATCCTTGGGAATAGAGGTGGAAGAATCAGAAATGAAGTGTAGAAAAGAGGACAGGGAGAGCAGAAACAAAAAGAAAACAGGAGAGGAAGACAGCAACAGACTCTGGAAGAGGATGTGTCCAAACCACAGCCTTGGTCAGACTCCAGTCACCCTGCCACTCTCGGCCACCAGGTGGCAGGCCCAGGCTGGCTGACCGGACCACAGCCCTTAGAGAGTCCTGAAGGGTAGACTGAAGCAGAGGAAGCTATAACAGGGTGGAAAACTAACAGGGACACACACACACACACCTCACACATACACCACACACACACCACACACACACACACACACACACCCCACACATATACTCCACACATAAACCACACACACACCACTCATACCACACATATACACTACAAATAACATATTCACACCCACACACATATACCACACATACCACACACACCACATGCACCACTTACACATCACACACATACCACACACACACTACACATACCATCTCTCACACCATTCTGGTAGATGCTAGCATCTCCTTTTCCAGCTTATCTACCTCTTCCCCTCCCCTTTTCTCCTCAGTATCTACAAATTCCAAACTTCTCATCATCTTTTCCCTAATACTCCTATCCCATGCCTTTCTCTCCCACCATCCTCTCGCCAAATATCAACATTTTTCTTTCCTCCACCATCCATTCCTCAGAAGTAAAAATAAAGCCTCCCACCAGCAGAACATTTTCTGCTTTGTCCAGTGCTTTCTCACCTGCTTCTCTTGATTGTCTCAATAAACCGAAGAGGCAAATATTATTACTGCCACTTTATAAATGAGGGAACAGTCTTGAGAGGTTGAGTTCCTGCTCATGGTGGACAGGGACTAGAGGCCAACTCCCCAGGCTCCCAGGATGTCCCTTTGCCTCTGCAGCCCCCAAATACCTCAGCACCTGTCCCTCCACACAACTTACCCCCACATTCTCACTCACTGTCCCTTTCTCCTGACACACGGATGACTGCACTCTCTCCCAATGTGATGGGTGGGAGGGGTGAGAAGATTGAGGATCTCTGCCCCCAAGATCCACTCATTCATAGAAGAGGCGGCTTGACTGAGAGAGGCAAAGTGAGGTCAGGCCTGCTTCTCCGGAAATGCCCTCGGAAAGAGGTGCTCACGAGCAGAGCTAAATTCTCTGGAGCTATCATGGATATAAATGGAAGAGACTGAGAAAGTCACCTGAAACTTAACAGATGGGCATTTCTGTTGAAATGTGTCCCATGTGTTTATGACTCAGCAGCAGCCCCAGGGAACAGAGGTTTCCTAGTGCCCTGGCAGCACAGGGAGCAGCCGGGGGAGATGGCTCTGTGGGCCTGAGACCTCCACCCGCAATTCCTAACTTGAAGATGTTTTAAATGCAACAGAGTGGCCCACTCCTCCTCCTGGAGGCATGAGGCATCCGCATAAGGCCTGCATGGCCGTGGGTTTCTTCATCTGCATCCATAGCACCTTCAGGTGGCTCCTCTCAGGGACACTGAGAAGCAGTCTTCAGGACCAAATACCTGAGAAAAGGGACAGGCAGAGAATGTGCCTGTAACTCAGGCACTGTGCAGGTCCTGGGGTTCTGCTGGTCTCAGGCCAAACCCTGCTTATCAGGAGCCAAGCTCCCAGAGGATTCCCCGACTTCCAACACAGTGCCCCTTGCAGGGTGAGCCCATCTCAGGGTGGCTGTCAGACCCTCAGGCTGAGGACACCTGCTCCTGGCCGTGGGGAGGCCTCTCTCAGGCTCAGCCTCCAGCCAGGGCCTCACTAGGGTGCGGCAAGCAAGGTGCCTAGGGCACAAAACGTAAGGGCACTCCCTCTCAGGTGGGCATTCACCCTACTCCTGGCTGAGCCCCACAACCACCCTTCACCTTCCCAGCCTCCTCTTGCCTTCATCCTCTCACTCCTCTAGATCTTAATCTTTGTTTCCGCCTCTGAAAAATGGGGGCCATGCAAACCTCACATGGTGGTACGATGACCAAATGAGATAAAGCTGAAGTTTCCAAACTTTTTTCAGCTACAAAATCCACTGTTTGTTCTTTTTTTATGGTTTTCATTTTTTTTAAATGCCTATCAAAGCAGTACAGGTTTATAGCTGAATCCTTTGAGGGCTGCTCTGGCAAGACAACAAGGGTCTTAGGAGTAAAGAGGGCAGGAGAGTACAAAGACCCTACTTGCGTCCACCTGCAGTGGACGTTCCTGACAACGTGAGAATATCTCAGTAATGGGTATCCAAGACACCACAATAGTCAGCAGCATTCAGTCAGTACTCAATAATGGCCATTTGGAGGCGCCTGGGGGCTCAGTTAGTTAAGCGTCTGCCTTGGGCTCAGGTGGTGATCCCAGGGTCCTGGATTCAAGCCCCATACTGGGCTCCCTGCTTAGCGGGGACTCTGCTTCTCCCTTCCCCTCTGCCCCTCCTCCCCTACTTGTGCTCTCTCACATATGCAAATACATCAACGAAATATCTTTTAAAAATAAAAATAATGGCCAGTTGGATCAGAATCAAAATCCAAGCTAAACACTACATTGACAGATGAATGCATAAGTGTGGTATATCCATACAATGGAATATTATTCAGCCTTTAAAAAAGGCCATCCAGTTATGCACAACTACATGGGTGAATCTTGAAGACATTCTTCTAAGTGGAATAAGCCAGTCACAAAAAGACAACTACTATACAATTTCACTCACAAGAAGAGGTCCCTCCCTAGAGTAGTCCAATTCATAAGACAAAAAGTAGAATGGTGATTGCCAGGGCCTGAAAGAGGTGGAAATGGGGACAGAGCTGTAGTTCTACAAGATGAAAAAGTTCTGGAGATTTGTTGCATAATGATGTGGATATACTTAATACTACTGTATATTTAAAAATGGTTAAAATAGGGAGCGCCTGGGTGGCTCAGTGGGTGAAAGCCTCTGCCTTCAGCTCAGGTCATGATCTCAGGGTTCTGGGATCGAGCCCCGTATAGGGCTCTCTGCTCAGCGGGGCGCCTGCTTCCCCCCCCCCTCTCTGTGCCTACTTGTGATCTCTCTCTGTCAAATAAATAAATAAAATCTTTAAAAAAAATGCTTACAATAGGGGCACCTGGGTGGCTCAGTTGGTTGAGCATCCAACTCTTGATTCTAGCTCAGGTCATGATCTCAGGATTGTGAGATCAAGCCTCACATCAGGCTCATGCTGGGTATGGCACCTGCTTGGGATTCTCCACCTCCCCCACCTCGAAAAACATGGTTAAAATAAAAAAATTTTAGCCAGCCAGGGATTCCCAGCTGGCTCAGTCAGAAGAGCATGCAATCCTTGATCTGGGGTTGTGAGTTCGAGCTGTAGAGATTATTTTAAATGAACAAAGGAATTTTTAAAAATACTAAAGTTTAGGCTATTGTTTACAATTTAAAATAAATAAAAATAAAAACAAAAGAATCTCTTGAGGGCCTGAGAGAGCGCTGGGTGTGAAATCTCAGCATCCCTCTGCCCACCCCAGTTTCACCTAGCTGACTCCAGGTTTCTACAAACAGCTTCAAAGGGGAAGGGCAGTCACAAAGAGCACCATGGAGGAGGTGGAAGGAGTTTGCTTATGAGCTGCTTGGAAGGATTTATGACGTAATGGTCTGTTACATGGGTTGAAGCCATTTTAAGCATCAACCGAACAAGTCCGTCCTTCCCTAGCAACCCCCCCACCTGCCACCCACAGTCCAGCCCCCAAACTGCAGGTACTGGCTCAGTGCTGGATGACTGCCTGGACGCCCAGTTCCCCACCTAGCACAGGCCTGGGGCACACAGCCAGGGCTCCCCAACACACTTGCAGTTCCAGAGCTCCCTCAGCTGCAGCTTCTACCAAGAGAGCACCAGACCATGGGGGCCAAGTGGTACCAGTGTGGGCTAGGGTTAGGACTGGTATGCAGATGATGACTGCACACTTTCCACCTATGCCCACCTGAAGCTCCTATCCTTGAACACAAACATCACCACTTGGCCTTTGGGATAGCAAGTGCGCCGGCAAGGTGGGAGGGAGCAGCGTGGCCCTATCGGTAAGACAAGTGGTGAAGGCATCTCTGACCCATTGGGCAAAGTTCCCATGCGTGAACTTGAAGAGGCAAGCCTATTGTAGCCAGGGGCTAGAGATGGAGGCCAAGCACCATCACCAACAGCCCTGGTCCTACTACTTAAGAAGGAAATGCCTCCAGAACTTACAATATATGGCAGACACTTTATACAGCTTAACTTATTTAGTCCTCTTAACACCCCTGAAAGGTGGGTGTGAACACTCCATCTCACAGAAGTGGGGACAAAGGTTTCAACACCTTGACAAACAGTCATACCGTCAAGGTGGGTAGAGGAGGAACTGAAAGCCAAGTGTGCCCTGAGGTCCTCAGTCCCTGCCTTGCACTTGGACAATCAGCTGTGGTGGCCCAGGGCTTGACACGGTAACCTCACCAGTATGGCTTCCCCAACCAGTTAAGGCTCAGAGCATGAAGAGCATCCTGCTCACCATCAGGCAGTACAAGTGCTAAACTGACAGGGTCACAACCAAGCTCCTTCACACCTGCTCCCTAACCCCTACCTTCTCAAAGACCCACGCGTTTCCAGACCTTTCCTTCCTGCCTTTCTAGCCTCAGATCCCCCCAGCCTTAGGGAAAAACTGACCCCACACATCATGTCCTATGATAGTTTCTGGTGCTTCAGCTCTGAGTTTGCCAATCCTCCCTCTTTCCTTTTCTTGCCTAGCCTCTCCTTACCAACCATAGAACTGTTCTGTAGTCCTGCTTAGCGTTCTCCTACTAGGAACATATTTATCTCTCATTTTCACAGAAGAGAAACACAAAACAAAACAACACAACCATCACACATGGAAACAGATGATTCCAGAGTGCTGGAAACAACCCCTCCCAGGGATAGGCACTGGGTGGGGGCAGGAGGCATTCCTGGGTTGGGGGCAGGGAGTCTAGGGTTATCTTGAGCTGATTGCACTTAAAAGTGGTTGCTTCACTTCAAAGGGGCTTTTAGAGCTAGTTGTGGGTTCTGGCAATCAGAGCCTATCCCCTGGGCAGGCAGTAAATCTGTGAGAAGCAACAGAGCCAAAGCCCCCCGCCCCCATGCCTGCTGAGTCCCATGCACAGAACTGAGGCTTTTAAAACAGGTTTTGGGACTATTATTTAGTCATTACTGTGAATCTTGCCTCTTCCCAGGATGCCTCTTTTGTGACAAAGGGAGAAACTGAGGCAGGGGACAGGTGATTCCCAGTGCTCATGGAGCAATGAGAACTCTGGGACACCCTGGGCCTATCTCTCTGCAGCAACCCCCCCCACTCCCCGAACAAGTTTCTTGCCTCATTTAGAGGCTCTCAACCTTCCAGGCTACAGGGAATAGTGCTGATAAAATGAGTTTCCAGGGAGACCAGCATCCAACAGACAGACCTAGTGCCACACACAGTCCTTCGCACGTGCCTCCTGAGAACCTGGGCTTTGGGCTGATTCTCTAATATAAATTAGAAAAAAATCAGGGTATCTGGGTGGCTCAGTCAGTTGAGCATCTGACTTGATTTCAGCTCAGGTTGTGATCTCAGGGTCGTAGGATCCAGCCCCGCGTCGGGCTCCGCACTGAGCACAGAGCTTTCTTAAAATTCTCTCTCTCGGGGCGCCTGGGTGGCTCAGAGAGGCCAGGAGAGAGAGGGAGGGAAGCAGGCTCCCTACTGAGCAGAGAGCCCGACGCGGGGCTCGATCCCAGGACCCTGAGATCATGACCTGAGCCGAAGGCAGAGGCTTTAACCCACTGAGCCACCCAGGCACCCCAAATAAATAAAATCTTTAAAAAAAAAAAAAAAATTCTCTCTCTCCCTCTCCCTCTGCCTCTCCCTGTCTTAAAAAAGAAAAGGAAAAAGTAGTAATTGATTTTACTAAGCACTTGTACAAAGATTTTTCATACATTTTTCTCCTTTAAGCCTCCTAACCCACCTTGTAAGATTGGTGTCACACACACTTTAAAAACAAGGAAAAGCAGGGCGCCTGGGTGGCTCAGTCATTAACTGTTTGCCCTGGGCTCAGGTCATGATCCCAGAGTCTTGGATCGAGCCCCGAATTAGGCTCCCTGCTCCACGGGAAGCCTGCTTCTCCCTCTCCTACTCTGCCTGCTCATGTTCCCTCTCTCACTGTGTCTCTGTCAAATAAATAAATAAAATCTTTTAAAAAATAAAAACGAGGAAAAACACTCAACATCACTAATCATCAGGGAATGCCAAGCAAAGCCACAAGGAGATAGAGATACCACCTCACACCCATTAGGGTGGCTACTATCAGGAAAAGAGAAGAGAAGAGAACAGAACAGAACTCAAGGATTTGGAAAAAAGAGAACCTTCAGGCACTGTTGATAGGAATGAGATATGGTGTGGCCACTATAGAAAACAGTATGGTGGCTCCTCACAAAACTAAAAATAGAATTACCATATGATCCAGCAATCCTACTTCTGGGTATATACCCAAAAGAACTGAAAGTAGGGTTTTGAAAAGGTATTTGTACACTCCTGCTCATAGTAGTGTTATTCACACTAGCCAAAATATGGAAATAACCCAAGTGTCCATCAGCAGATGAATGCATCAAGAAAATGTGGCATATACATATAATGGAATACTATTCAGCCTTAAAAAGGAAGGGAATTCTGACACCTGCTACAACATGGATCAACTTTGAGGACATTATGCTAAGCGAACTACGCCAGTCACAAAAATATAACTACGTATGATTCTATTTGTATGAAGTCCTCAGAGTTGTCACTCACAGAAACAGAAAGAATGGTGGTTGCCAGGGGCTGAGGCTGTTTTCACAGGCACAGAGTTTCACTTTTGCAAGATGAAAAGAGTTCGGGAGATTGGCTGCACAACAATGTGCATATACTTAACAATACTGAACTGTATATTTAAAAAGGGTTAAATTGGTAAATTTTATGTCATGTATACTTTACCATAATTAAAAAGTAAATGAGGAAAATGAAGTATCCACAATAAAGAAACTCTCCCAAGGGGCAGAACTGAGATCTGAACTCACATCTACCTGAGGCCAAAATGTGTGCTTTCAAGCGCTCAACCTCCCTGGAGCCAAAAGTTTTTATGGAGTCAGCCACACGCCCTTGCTTGTGCCCTTGGCGACCATGAGCAGGAGCAGTCTCGTCCTAGATGACAAGCTCCCAGCTCTCAGCTTGGTTCCAGGCATGCACGTCTTTGCTGAGCACCTTTTCAGGCTCTGCGCTGGGCACTAGGGCATAATGATGAATAAGTAAGACAGTCCCTCTCCTCATGACATTTACATCTAGTGAGGTGAGCCAGATAACAGGTACCTAAATACATATTCAAGAGAAGTATGGGCAGTGATAAGAACCAGTAAGTGAATAACTGTGAATAGAAAGGAAAGTAAGTAAGCATCGGAGGAAAGAATGGCTGGTATTAGTGGGACATGTTAGGGAAGAGCTCTCTAAGGAAGGGACATCTTAGCTAGGCCCCACACATGGACCTGGGGAAGGGTATTCCAAACCGGAGGATACAGTTCACCCAAAAACTTTGAGCCAGAAATAAGTTCCAAGGTTCAGAAGGAGAAGGCCAGAGTGACTAGCACAGAGGGAAAGGGGACAAAAGATAAGATGGGGGCAAATGGTAGGGCTGGGGCAACAGGAGCCTCACAGGACTTGCTGCACAGCTTGGATTTTATAAGAGCAATAGGAAGCAACTGGAGGATTGCAAGCAGGGGATGACGTAGGTTGATTATCACTCTAGAAATAACGCATGGTTGGGGCGTCTGGATGACATAGTTGGTTAAGTGCATCCAACTCTTGGTTTTGACTCAGGTCATGATCTCAGGGTCATGAAATTGAACCCTGAGTCTGGCTCCATGCTCAGCAGAGAGAGAGTCTGCTTCTCCCTCTGCCCCTCACCCCGCTCGTGTGCTCTCTCTCTCTCTCAAATAAATAAATGAAATCTTTAAAAAGAAGAAAAAAAAATCTAATCAGTGGAGCTCAGGGTACAGGTCAGGACCTCTCAAAGTGACACACACACTGCCAGGGGTCTTCTGCACACCTACCCAGGTTTTCCAGGTTTTCCACCCGTGGAAAGCAGAGGGGATTGGAGATAGCACCACCATTACAGAGTAACAGAGAAACACTCTGAGCCAGCACTGCAGGGCTGAGATTCTACTTCTTTTTTTTTTTTTTTTTTTTTAAGATTTTATTTATTTGTTTGACCGAGAGAGAGAGCACAAGCATGGGGAGTGGCCAGCAGAGGTAGAGGGAGAAGCAGGCTCCCTGCCAAGCAGGGAGCCAACACGGGGCTTGATCCCAGGATCCTGAGATCATGACCTGAGCCGAAAGCAGATGCTTAACCAACGGAGCCACCCAGGTTCCCCTGAGGTCCTATTTCTGTCTGCTCCAAGCCCTGGCTTCCTCCATCTGTAATATGGAGCCATTATGGCTGAGTTCTCCAGATTGCTCATCTCTAACAAGTTACGAGTTAAGGAGGGACATGGGCGTTGATTTCCGTAAGATATAAGCTGCTTTTTCACTGAAATGTGGAGTGTTTTTAGCACCATCAACTTCAGCCTCCTAAAAAGCTCAAGGGAGTCAGGCACTGTTGACATACAAGACAGCTGAGGTACAGAGGTGAAGGTTCTGAAGCCCCTCGTCACTGACAGAACCCAGGTATTCCGCTACCCCAGCATGTCAGCCCAGGGTCCCCTGTGACCACCTCCTCAGCAAGCAAAGGCCCACACTCCTGGGATCGGACAGTCTTGTGATTATGACACCTACTGTCATCCAAGGCCCACCGAGGACCTTCTGAATTCCTTATCAAGTCCAGGCCCTGATTTTACACCTCTCCCATCTGCCCACAATGTTAGGACTCCATGGGAAGAAGCAATGATTTCCTTGACCACCATGATGGTTTTACATGGAAATAACCCAGTTTCAGTGGGGGGGGGGGGGGGGG
>CM052887.1:75632690-75734462 GCA_028534135.1 Potos flavus | reverse complement strand
TACACTCTTCTGGGTTGTACCTCTCACCCCTCTGCTGATAAGCCCAGAACCACAGCCCCATCCCTAATCTAGTTTCTGGTCAAGGAATGTCCTACAAGTACCTTAAATCTAGCCTGACTGACGTGAAAGTAATTACTTCCTTCCCCAAATGGGCTCCTCTCCTGGGTTCCCTATCTACCTTAAAAAGGACATCAGTTAGCAGTCAGGCATGCATCATCTCTGACTTCGCCCATGCTCACTTCCCATGAGAGGTCATGAGATGCAATCAGTCTTACTTTCGACATACCTCACACCTCTCCTGTCCTCACTGTCCCCACCACCATAACCCTCACTTGGGTTTTGTCATCTGTTGTCCAGATTACCACAGTGTAAATCAAATGGCCCTAAACCTCCAAGCCCCCTGCCACACCTACTACCACAGGTAACTTTCCAAAACAGATCTGGGGATGTTATTCCCTCACTCCAAATTCTTTCATGATTCCCTAAGTCTTCAAGCCCTTCCTAACGCGACCTCCCCCACCTTTCAGTGTCAGCTCTCACCACTCTCCAAAAACACCCTATTCTTCAGCAAGCCAACATAGTCATTTCCTTAAAGCCATGCATGTTTTCGGCATTTTTCTCATGCTGCACCTCTGCCTAGCATGCCCTTCCACCCTTTTCCCACTTGGCAAAGTGGAGACTCAATTCAAATGCCATCTCTGCTGATGTGCTTTCGCTGACCCTCCCAGCTCCATTCCCAGACGGCCACTATCCCCTCTGGACCCTCACTGCTTTGGTCCCGCCTCTGTGCCCCCAGCCCCTCTCAGCATGGAACACTTTGGATATTCAAACACTGGCAGAATTAGATTCACTCGTTCATACATTAACTTATTCGGTCAATAAATATTTATTTGGACCTTGCTATACGCAAAGCATAGTTTTAGGCACTGGTGGGAGGGGATGTGCAAGGATGTGTGACCCAGAATCTACCAGGGAGCTAAGATGTGTGCCCTCACACCTGTACTACCTGACAGCCTGTGAGAAGGGCACAGGGGTTCCCTGCGGGGAACGTCTCAGCATGGGTGCTGCCTTCACCTGAACAATCCAAGTGGCCCACTGAGACCCAAGTTGGGAAGGGGTTGGCAACTATTACTGAATTCCAAGCATCATCAAGCACCCCCATTCGGTCCTGTCCAATTCTTTGTGTACCATGCTAGGAGCCGCACAGAGCCATCTCAGTTCCCACCACCCTTCAAGGTCCCAGCTCCCATGACCTTTGTGAAGTCCTCCCTGCCTGTCTCAAGCCACTTGAACTCTCACTGCCCCCAACTCCTGTAGCACTCACACCTCTGGGTGTGTATAGTTCTGCTTCACTGGTCATTTTTATCTGTTGGTCCTGCTCTTTGCATCAGTCAGTATCCCAGCAGGGCACAAACAGCACTCTCACATGAGGATGACCATAGGAGAGTTTTTATTTTTATTTTTTTTTTAAGATTTTATTTATTTATTTGACAGAAAGAGACACAATGAGAGAGGGAACACAAGCAGGAGGAGTGGGAGAGGGAGAAGCAGGCTTCCTGCCGAGCAGGGAGCCCAAAGTGGGGCTCAATCCCAGGACCCTGGGATCATGACCTGAGCCAAAGGCAGACGCTTAACAACTGAGCCACCCAGGTGCCCCAATGTAGGAGAGTTTTTATTTGTTTTTATTTTTTTTTATTTTTATTTTTTAAAGATTTTATTTATTTGTCAGAGAGAGAGCACAAGCAAGCAGAGAGGCAGGCAGAGGCAGAGGGAGAAGCAGGCTCCCTGCCGAGCAAGGAGCCCGATGTGGGGCTCGATCCCAGGACCCTGGGATCATGACCTGAGCCGAAGGCAGCTGCTTAACCAACTGAGCCACCCAGGCGTCCCAGGAGAGTTTTTAAATAAAGGGTCTATTTACAAAGGTGCAGGCAAGTTAGAGAGGAATGAGAAGAGATAGGGCTATGCCCAGCACTGGTAACAGGGCACCTGTCACAACCCTAGGACTAAAGAGCTGAGGGAAAGGACTGTCACTGGACCCTGGAAGGTGGGGGTCAAACAGGATTCCACACAGGCAGAGCTGGCATTCCTAGCCAGCACCCACACTCTATTCCCACCATCTTCCCCTCATCTTCCACCCCTATAGCATCCAATGCCCCGCATCTTTAGGACCAGAGAGGTGACCTGAAGCTGAAGTTGCTTCTTCCAGATGCCGGTGCTGATACAGACCCTGACACTGATCTAGAGGGACCCATCTGCCCAATGCCAAGACCCAGTGCTGGCCATGCAGATGTATTTGAATTTATAGTCTTCGTCCCCTAACTCACACAGACGCTCTGGGCTCTACCCACCAAGACTGCCCTAACATCTGGCTGTGGAATACTCGGGCCATGTTGCCCCCTTTCTAGGGGTGCCAATGTTTCTCTTCCAAGAAAAAGCCTATCACCTGGCTAGTAAATGTTTAAGGGAGGCTGGGGGAAAAGGGCCGCTGGAATTCCAGGGCCCTTTACCAACACTATTTGACATCACTCCCCAAGTTGTACCAGGAACCAGGGGAGCCCATAAGTCTGCTTGAAGCTTCTCTAAACAGCAGAGTGCTGGATACTAGGCAGCTCCAGCCACAGCCCCCACATGAGAGCTTGCAAGGGGTGTGGGGCTTTGCCCTTCCTGTCAGCCCAGCCAAGAGCCCAGCCTCATCAGCACCATAAACGGCCCTAGGAAGAGGGGGGCCGCGGGTAGAAGATGGACTGCTTTTTCTGCAACACAGTCAATTAATAAGAAAGTTAAAAAGGCCATTGTGTTATTCCACTTATGAAAAGAATGTGACCTGAGGCCGCGGTTCCAGGTACCTGCTCTCAGCAGCTCTGCTGTTGCTCTGGGTGATAAAGGCGGCTCTGGGGGAGTGAGGATCTGTCTGGTCTTCTGTAAGTGCTTATGCTGAGCAGCCCGCAGGGCCCATGGCAAGGAAATCACAGTCAGCAGGTTCATCTGAGGCTCTCCCCAAGCCCTCTGCTGTTCTCCACAAGCCCCAGGCTGCCCCTCAGGGGTCAAGCCCCTCAGCAGGATTCCCAGGCCTCTGTGGCATGTCTGTTCTGTGTCCTGTTCTCTGTCTTCTAAGATGTGACCAAGTCACTCTGATCCCCAGCCTGCACAGGTGTGGCCATGTCAAGTGTGAAGTTTGAATGGCCAGGCTACATCCCATCAGCACCAGGGTCTGTGTCACTATCGGTGCAGAAGCCCAGGACCGGGCAGATGCTTGAAGCCACCAGAGAAAGAACACTCTCACATACTGGCCAATGCCTGAAATTCCATCCTTAGACATCCATTCCTTTAACTTTAAACACTAAGTCATCAGGAATCCTCTTTTCTAGGAGAGAGGGGTTACCTGCCACCCCTTCCCTCCAAGTGGCCACATGTTCATTGTTCATTCCAGTGGCAGCTTTCCAGAGACAATGATCTTGTCCTTGCCTGGGATACTTGAGTCCTGGCACAGATGGGACTGTGGACTGCTAATGAGAAGATGCTGCTGTGGGCTAGCCCCGTCGAGACCAAATGGTTCCATGGAAAGAGCAGTAGCCCAAGGATCAGCAGCTGTGGGTCCTAAGCTTAAGAAGGTCACTCCTCGGGGTGCCTGGATGACTCGGTCAGTTAAGTGTCTGCCTTTGGCTCGGGTCATGGTCCTGGGGTCCTGGGATCAAGCCCTGCGTAGGGCTCCCTACTCAGCAGGGAGTCTGCTTCTCCCTCTTCCTCTGCCCCCACACCTCACTCGTGCTCTCTCATGCGTGCATGTGCTCTATCTAAAATAAATAAACAAAAAAACTCTTTAAAAAAAGGAAAAAAAGGTCATTCTTCAGGGCATCTGGGTGGCTCAGTCCATGAAGCATCTGCCTTCTTCAGCCCAGGTCGTGATCCCAGGGTCCTGGGATCAAGTCTCACAGCAGGGAGTCTGCTTCTCCCTCTCCCTTTGCCCCTCTCCCCTGTTCATGTTCTCTCTCACTCTCTCTCTAATAAATAAATAAAATCCTTTAAAAAAAAAGAACGGGGCACATGGATGGCTCAGTTGGTTAGGCATCTGCCTTCGGCTTAGTCATGGTCCCAGGGTCCTGGGATCAAGCCCTGTGTCAGGCTCCCTGTTCAGTAAGGAGTCTGCTTCTCCCTCTCCCTTTGCCCCTCTCCCCTACTCGTGCTCTCTCTTTTTCGCTTGCTCTCTCTCTCAAGTAAATAAATAAAATCTTTAAAAAACGAAAAAAAGAAGAAGGAAGTCACTCCTCTCTCTGGGTCTCAGCTTCCCCAACTCTAAACTGAGGAGGTGATAAGTGTTCTCCAGGTTTCCTCCCAGCTCCAAAATGCTCTGCCATGCAAGGTCCTAATCCTCCACGACCAGAAAGGCATAGCCCCAGCAGGCCCTGTGGCAGGCTGAGGGCAGCTCCCCCTCCAACCTTAAGTTCAATGTATCCAAAAGTTGCCTCCAGCTTTCTCCCCCACCTCTTCCCTCAGGTCCTCGGGCCCCTCCCACCAGCCCCCAACCATAGGTTCCACTCCTCCTTCTGATCCCCACTGATCTGGCCCTCATCCCACATCAAGCGGTCTTCCAGTCTCTGAGTTCATATAGGAGCAAGGTCTTTTGCCACCAGGGTCTGCCCTTTGTTGGACGTGACCTTTCCAGGAGCCACCTCTCAGGCTGTGAAGAGATAGATGTGCCTGTATGTCACCAAGGAGCTGGGCCTCCGGAGCCACAGCTGCTCTTCCCCTCAGCTCTGCTCTCCCCGCTGCCATCCAGCAGCCCGCCCAGAGGGCTCCTCGGGCCTCCCCACAGCCTCAGGCACCGCTGTGCTTTTACCTCCAGCAGATCCGAACCCCAAGCCCTGGGCTCGTAAGACCACTGCCAACTCTGGGCCAGGGAGTCCCACATCCCACATGCTCCTCACTGATCCCTATCCCCCCTTCCGGTAGTTCAAGGTCACATTAGTCAGGACAGAGGCCAAGACCAAACTGTACGAAGTTTATTTCCTCATTTTGATCAACAGCTATGACAACATCAGACCCCTCCCCCACACCTATAGCAGCTCCTGACTGACAGGAGAGAAGGACGCCAACTCAAAGTCACCCTAAACTTTCCCTGTGAAAAGGCTCAACCAGAGGCCTCTGGCAGGACACTGAGGTCCTCACAGCACCCGCTTCCAGCGGCAGCTGCCATCAATCTTAAGCCCCAGGAAGCCGAGAAAACAGTTAAAACCTGACCTTTATCATTTCTCAAGAACATCCGGCCCTGTCCCTGGGCACATTTTCATCTATAATCACTTTGGCAAAGGGGAGGTCAGAGGGTTCTTTTTTCCTTAAAGATTTCCTTGGTCTTGCCAGGTCCTAGGTTGGTGTCCTGTCCCTTTCCGAAATGTCGGCTGGTGGGAGGAGGAAGTGATAGTCATTCAGGGAAGGAGGCAGGAGCAAGCCTGACATCTGTGAGCCATATTTGGGGGTGTGCCCCCCACAGAAACCACTGGGTGTGCAGGTGTGCCAACAACAGAAAACGGTTCTGATTTTGTGTGTCTGCCAGGGACTCATAACTCAGCATAATTCAGCTCTTCTGAAAGACTTAATACTTCCCCAACTCCATCACAGAACCCTCTCCCAAGGATGAAGGGAAGTGGCTTGACATCAAATGTAAAATTTAGTTTAAAGCACAAATGCAGGGATGTCTGGGTGGCTCAGTTGGTTAAGCATCTGCCTTTGGCTCAGGTCATGATCCCAAGGTCCTGGAATGGAGTCCTGCATTGGGCTCCCTGCTCACCAGGGAGCTTGCTTCTCCCTCTGCCTGCAGCTCCCCTTGCTTGTGTGCTCGCCCTCTCTTTTTCTCTGACAAATAAATAAATAAATCTCTAAAATAAAATAAAGCACAGATGCAATGCAGCTTAATCAAATATATACATATTTTCTTAATTTAATCTGTCCAAACAAGGATAGCTATGATCAATGATATGGCTAGCCAATTCTCCAAATTGCAGGACACCAGCAGAAAGTTTAGTAAGAGGTAAGAACACGAAAGAAAACACCACTTGAATAATCAATACTCTCAAGAGACAGTTCTAGGTAAGCATATAAATTGGCAGGAGTTTAGGATAAAATTATAGATCACCTATCCATAGTGGAATATTAAGAGCAAAATGGAATTTGGAAGATTATTCGCTGATCCTAAGGGTGGCATCAGGGAGAATGATCACCCACAAACTCAGGGTGCTGCCTTATCAGACACAGCCCCTCAGGGCGGCAGACCACAGACCTAAGCCAGGGTGGTATTTCCTATATCCTCATGGACACCCTCCAGCCTGATGAAGCCAGAAATTCCCTCTTCCAACAGCTGAACATCTGCCAAATGCCTCTACCTGGGCCCGAAGGTCAAAGCGCAGAAGGTGGTGTTTTTTAATTTTGCTGCTTTTCTGTCTCTTTGTTCTTCCCCATGCCTCATTATCTTGAGATGTCTTTAATAACTGAGCAGGCCTGGAACATTCCTCCTCCTCTTCTCCCACATGGGCTTTTGCCATTCCCCCTCCGTGGAGGAGGACAGCGAGAGTGCCAAGCTAGCTGGCCTGAGTGTCTCCTCCTGGGGCAGCTGGCTCCCAGCCCCTGGGCACGACCTGGGAACAGAGGGTCCTGGAGCCTCCCTGGAATCCATCAGCCACAGGAAATGAGGTTTTAGCAGAAAAGGAGGTCTGTCCACCAACACTTCTGCCCTGCCTGGGTGTATGCAACTGTGTGCACGTGCACCCCCATACACCCGAGTTCTCCAGCCAGCAGTGCCTGAGTCATTGTGCCTCATGAGCCAGTACGTTACAGACGTTTTAAGGGAGGTGTTCTAGGTTGGAACATGCCAAATCAGGTATTTTCCAACAACTCGGGATGACGCTAGGAACACACCCCCATGGACAGGATATTACTTATATGAACAGTGAGTGAGTCCCCAGCTGGTCATCGTTCAAGTGGCAACTATAAACATCCCAGATCTCCCAAACACTTCTCAAACCATCAAATTTCCTGTCAGTCCAGGTGCAAGGAAGTAAGGCTGGTATAGTCAAGTCCACAGACAGAGCACTGTGCTAAGAAGGGGACACTGAGGAGGAGGCAGGAGACCCCAAGGGACCCCCAGGCTTTCAGAGGAGCCACCACCACACACAGAAGGCTGCCAGTGGGGCTCTAACAAACTAAATTCTGTGAGAACACTAACCAGGAGTCAAAGGAGGTGTCCCAAAGGAGGGGGCACTGGAGCCGAGCCTTTACCTCTGAATGGGATCTGAACTATCCTCTAGCGCAGGCACGTAAGTGCGAGCCGCGGGTACGACAGGCCTGTCTGGGAGTAGGCCAGAGCAGCTAGAGCACAAGCTACTTGAGAGCTGATGAGTCTAGAAAAAAAGCAGAGCCAGGTCACAGAGGACTTGAGTGTTGTGAAGAGAGTCTGGATTTCATCTGCTCCAGGAAATGGGTTTCTAGCAAAGGCTTTCTAGTACACCACAGATCCCAGAGGCTGACTGCCTAGGTTCAAGTCCCAGCTCTGCCACTTATTATATGGCCGTGGGAAAGATGCTCAACCTCTGTGCACCTCAGTTTTCTCATCTGTTAAATGGGATAATGTGTTCCATCGATGACAAGATGTAATTGTAAAAAATCATGAGAGTATCACTGGCTAGGTGGCAAGAAAGACAGAGGGACATCAGCTGTTCGTGCATATCAAATACTGCAGCATCAATGTCAGCCGTTTGGGAGAAAATCCACGCTTGTAAGAAATACTGTCTCACTGTTAATGTTATAGGGCGAAAACATAGATACTAAGGATTCTGAGTTTTAAAATAATTCAGAAGGATGGATCTCTGAACATGAGAAAATTTCAAAAACACCTACATTAATTTACTTCATTTATAAACTTCTTAAGTATGCACAAGGTAAATATATGGTTTTGAAAACTTATGTCTAAATAAGTCTAAAAGAACTGCTTCATTAAATATATAACAAAAATCTGAAATGATAAGAAACGATTGGGCTGGGGAGCCTGGTGCCAGTCGGTTAAGTGTCTACCTTCGGTTCAGGTCCCAATCCCGGGGTCCTGGGATGGAGCCCCGAGTCAGGCTCCCTGCTCAGACGGGAATCTGCTTCTCCCTCTGCCCTCCCCCTACTTCGTGCCCTCTCACTCCTCTTTCTCTCCCAAATAAATAAATAAAATAAATAAAATCTTTAAAAAAAAAAAAAAAGGATTGTATCATAATTTTTCTTAGTGCTACAAAAATAAGGTGCATCTTACAATAGATAGCACCTTCAAATCAATGAGATATAGTCATAATCACATATACCTCATACGATTGTTTGGAGGATTTTCTTTTGTTAAGATTTTATTTATTTATTTGACAGAGAGAGAGATCACAAGCAGGCGGAGAGGCAGGGAGAGAGAGAGGGGGATGCAGGCTCCCCGCTGAGCAGAGAGCCTGATGCAGGGCTCAATCCCAGGACCCTGAGACCACGACCTGAGCTGAAGGCAGAGGCTTTAACCCACTGAGCCACCCAGGAGCCCTGTTAGGAGGATTAAATGAGTTAATATTTATATTAACCACTCAGAATGGTGCCTGGCACATAATGATTCCAATATACATGCTATTGAATAAATTATCTGATTTATGTCTTAGAAACTTTCCCAGCAGGTCTGTGCATTAAAGGAGGAAAGTGGGGTCACGGGGCAGGGGAGTCCTGCAGGGGTCTGGGACAGAGAAGAAGAGAGCCCGTGGCAATCACAGCCATGTGGACAGATAAGTGCCAGGCGGGCTGGAAAGAGTTTTGGAGGTGAGTCCTCATGCATTCAATACCACAAGTGTGTATGAGGAAGAGGGAGGAGGTGCATTCAATACCACAAGTGTGTATGAGGAAGAGGGAGGAGGTGAAAACACCACCAGAGGTTTGTAGCTGGGGTTAACTGAGCAATGCTCTCACCTGAGATGGGAAATGCAGAGAAGCAGGTATGGGAAAGAAAAGAGTGACATGTGGGGGTCATGCTGAGTGGGGACGGCTGTGGGACATCCAAGTGAAGTATCTGTAAGAAGCTGGAAATTAAGGTTTGGTGCTTAACAGATGCATCCAGGACTGTAGAAAGAAAGGAGGGAAGGGAAGGAGGTAGGGAAAGATGAAGGGGAGCTAAACAGATTCCTGCCACCACACACAGCCTATGTCACCTTTGGAGCACTCACACATTCTCTTTAATACTTGAGGTATTTGTATGTTTGCCAGGATGCCCCACTAAAGAGTAAGCTGAGGGCAGGGGTCATGCCTCCCCTATATTTGTAACTCAGTACTTAGCCCAGGACCCAGGATATGCTAGCCATTCCATGGAGATTTGTGGGAACCACACCCTTCAAGGGTAGAAGCCTTGACGCTTTGTCCTTTGGCTCATTTGCTCATCACTCTGCTCCCTCAATCTGTTTGGCGACTGCAAAAAAAAACCCGATTTGGGTCAGAGAAGATGCAGGCTCTCTGCCAGCATCAACGCTCACCAGGTGATGGGGAGAAGAGAAAAATGGGAGAGGGGCCAGGAGAGGTAACAAACAAGACAAGATAGGTCAACACAGAAGAGAGAGAAATAAGAACATTCCAGGGTTGGCCATGAGTCTCTACTTGCTGTCTCCTGCTGTGGCCTCAGTGTCCCCAAACAGGAAACGCCACCCTCTCAGCTTTCCAGTTCAAGCAGTGTCTGAAAGGGGATGGAAAGAGCCCTGACCCCAGGAGCTTAGCTGCAGGGCCATCCATCTCTCTGTGGCTGGTTGCTCACAAGCCAAATCCCTCACCTCCCTGGGTGGGTCTCAGTTTTCTCGTCTGTGCCCTGAGGTGGTGGATGAATGTGGATGCCTGCTACTTCTCTACAGAGAGCCTCACCTCTGCCTCCCATCAGCATGCAGGGAGTTAGCTGTACCATGCAATTTTACTTTTATGGTGCTTTGCAAGCACTTTTCACTAGACCCCTGTTGTTCCAGCCTTGCCATCCTCCCCCACTCTCCCTCTGTCTCTGCCACTTTTGTATCTACCACCCTCCTCCACACTCGACTCAGCATCATATGGTGGGTCTATCAGGGTCTATCATTAGGGTCAACCCTCTGAGAGTCTTTCCTAATGGTCCCAGGGCACCCCACACCCCACAACCCAAAGACCTGGCTATTAGTCCCACTCATGCTCCTGTGATCACATCATTGTTTTGGGTGAGTCACTTCCAATTCAAAGAGTCTGAAAGGGAAGATAGGGACCATCCCCTAGTATACACCCTCAACCACAATGGGCTTTCTGATGAGTCCCTACTCTTAGGGGATGGTCCAGTCCTACCCTACCGGCCCCCAGGGCCCAGGTTGAGAAAGTGGACAGGAAAAGGGGCAGCCCATAGCCTTCTCCATGTGAGCAGGCTCTGATAAAGGGCAGCTAGGAGAGCCCTGCCCCGGGGAGACAAAGGAAAACAGACACTGGATGAAATCAGGGAAATGCTGGTCCACCCTGCTCTATACCACCACACTTTTTGTGGATGACCCAGAATGAATCCAGGCTCTAATTTTAATCACTACCCACCGCCTTCCCTGCCCAGGCCCATCACAGGTCTGCCTGGCCTAGGGGTTATCACAGGGGCGCTCCACCCACCCCTGCAACTGGGAGATTCTAAAACCCTATGGCATGTTCCACTGTCCCCTTTGCTCTTTCCTTGCCCCAGCTGGCTGAGAGGGCACAAAGTCACTTTACTTCATCAGAGCTCAAAAGGGAGAGCTGAGGCGCCGCACAGGGGAGGGGATCCCAGGAGGTCACTGGGAGCCCAAAGAAGGCTGGAGCCTGAAAGCAGGAGGTGGCATCAGCAAAATAGTGGCCATGACAGTCCCGTGAGACCACGGGGCTTTACAAAGAACTCCTGGAACAGAACAAGAGTTGGGATGGCCAGGAAGAATACCGACAAAAGGAACAGGCCAGAAGTGCCACAGAAAGGTCCAGGAAGCCAAATGTTGTAACATGAAGTTCTGTAGGGAGGTGGAGGGAGCAGTATGAATGGGAGATCCGAGGAATGAAAACCCCAAAAGGCCCTGAGGTATATGCAAGAAGAGGTCCTTGGAGGACAATGGTTGGCAAACCAGCCCAAATACCAGTTTTCTGGAGGTGGAAAGACCCAGAAGAAATTAAAGAAAAACAGTACAGGTTTTGGAAATGGGTTTTCCTGGATGAGTAGGGGCAGAGGGGGCAGGCAACGTGTGGTTTTAGCTCAGGGAGCTAAATACAGGGGAAAGCTGATTTTCTAATGTGCTCAGTGTCTTGGTGCTTGGTTTATGCAGTTGTCAAGAGCACCATTCACCCAGGCCCACTGGACAGTCAGTTGAGTGGTTTGACACAGTGCATACTCTTCAAGGTCAGAGAACATCTTTTGTCCATCCTGGTCTTATGGGTTTTTAGAGATTTTAAGTTATATATGTAAACACCCATCAGAACAGCTATCAGCCAGCATACCATACCCACGCCTACCCGCTGGGTTTGTATCCCAAGTCGTGCTCAGTCCCAGGAAGTATTTGTTGCTCTGAAATGATCTGAGTGAGCACAAAAGAAAGTATCAGTTAGTCAAGCAGTGGGTTCAATGTGGGGACTGAGGTGACTTTCTTCTCCCTGAACTAGGGTCCTAATGCAGGCTCTAGGCTGGCACACAAAGCTTGGAGCAGTATCACGTGGAGGGCACTGCTCTGGCTGCCTGCTGTTTCCCTTACACCAGGGAGCTTGTACCTGGTGTAAGGGCCAAGCAGGCGCCCCTTCACCTCCGTTTAACAGATGAGAAACCAGGGTTGGCCCAAACGGAGCAGCTGGGCCCTGCTGTGTTTTCAGAACTCAGGATTACCTCTGGCATCAGCAAATAGCACCAGAAAGTTCCATCAGAAACCAGGGACAAAATAAATAAATAAAAAGAAACCAGTGACAGCTGCCTGCCATCACCCTAATTAAAATAAATATGCAGTCCACCATGGTCAGTCAGCCTTCTGCTGCTCCCTGGTACCCCCGCCACACACACACAGGCAATAGCCTACCCGTCGAGGGAAAGAGGTCACAGCCTCAGGGGAGGGGGGCTCCCCAGGAGCCAAGTGTGCCCACAGCTCCTATGCACCCTCTCTCCCTTCACCCCATCTTCTCCGGTCTTCATGCTCTTGCTAGAACCTCCCAAGCAGGGTCTCTACCTCAAGGCCTCCAAATCTGCTGTTCTCAATGGCTGGAAACACAGCTGCCACATGTTCTCACTCCTTCATTCCATTCAAATATTGCTCAAAGATCACCTCCTTAGAAAGGCCTGCCCTATTTAAAATAGCATACATGCAGCCCATCACCATCTAACCTTTTATTCTATTTCCATTTTCTTCAAAGCACCCACCTCGACGTGAAATTATATTTTTATGTTTTGCCAATCTATTATCTGTTCCCACCTCCCCAACCACCTCCACCCCAAACCCCAGCTGCCCTGCACATCCTTTCACTCTGACGACAGGGATTGTCTTGCTCACTGTTGTTTCCTAATATGCTTGAACAGTGCCTGATACATAGTAAGCTTTCAATAAATAGGTATTTACTGAATGAATGAATGAAGTGTTTTTCCTTCCATGCCAAGATGACCCATCTGATTTACTATCAAAAGAACTGCCGTTTCCAGTAAAGGGTGAGGTGGGGAGAGTTCCTATTCACTGATGTCACAAGGCCACCTATCAGATGGCAGCACAGAAATGACCACCATGCTAGTCTCCTGTGCCAAGCCCTCTGATAGGTTTCCTACACGTGTTAGATATTTTACTCCTTGCAGTCACCTTACGCATATGGCATTTTCACCCCCGTTGGTTTTGTTGTTTTTTTTTTAAGATTTTATTTGTTTATTTGACAGAGAGAAAGAGATCACAAGTAGGCAGAAAGGCAGGCAGAGGGAGAGGGGGAAGCAAGCTCCCCGCTGAGCAGAGAGCCCGATGTGGGGCTCGATCCCAGGACCCTGAGATCATGACCCGAGCTGAAGGCAGAGGCTTAATCCACTGAGCCACCCAGGTGCCCCTTCACCCCCATTTAACAGATGAGAAACCCAGGGCCCAGAGAAGAAACTTTAAGTTTCCCAAGCTCACTGAGCTAATCCACGATAGAGCCTGGACTTAAAAAGCTTCCTGAAGCTTTTTCCTGGGATAAAACTAGGGCCACTTATCTATACACAATGGAATATTATGCAGCCATCAAAAACTGAAATCTTGCCATTTGCAATGATGTGGATGGAACTAGAGGGTATTAGGCTAAGCCAAATAAGTCAATCAGAGAAAGACAATTATCATATGATCTCACTTATATGAGGAATTTGAGAAACAAGACAGAGATCACAGGGGGAGGGAGGGAAAATGAAACAAGAGGAAACCAGAGAGGGAGACAAACCATAAAAGACTGTTAATCTCAGGTAACAAACTGAGGGTTGCTTGAGTGGAGAGGGAGTGAGAGGGATGGGGTGGCTAGGTGATGGACATTGGGGAGGGTATGTGCTATGGTGGGCGCTGTGAATTGTGTAAAACTGATGAATCACAGACCTGTACCTCTGAAACAATTAATACATTATATGTTGATTAAAAATAAAAAATTTTAAAAAATAGGGCCACTGGACCATCCCTACCAACATCCCCCTCCACTCCCCTGGCCCAGGTACTTTTCCACCTTCCCTACCCATAGCACTGACAGCACTGAAGGAGTTAATGAGGCTTGTCCAGCCTCCAACCAAGCTTCCCAGAAACTCATCAAAGCCTTGCTTGAGAGGTAGGGGTGAAGATGAGGGGAGAAGGGGGGGAAGGAGGAAGGGAGAAAGTGGCAGAGGGCAGGCTATGAGGTTAAATGAGCTCCTCTCTATATACGCCCCGCCAGATATCTCAGGGCAACAAAGGGCTCACTCAGACCCTCCACCCTTTCCCTCAACCTGATAGACATCTCCCAAAGTTATCTCAACCACGAAAGGAAACTGTCAGCCCAGCAGTAGCTGGGCTCCCCAGGCCGATGCTGCCTGGGACAATGGGGTGGGGTTTCCGGCAGGGGACTGCAGCAAGATGGGAGGCAGGGCCCCAGACTGGCCTGCGGAAGGCAGAAACTCAGTGCACTAGTGACAGCCCAGTCTGCGGAGAGATGCGGGCTCCAGAATCCCCAAGCTGTTGACTCGATGCATGTCTCAGGGACAAGTCACTTCCCCTGGGGACAGCTTTGTCTCAAAGAGACAGTCATCCCACACCCATCCTCCCAGGCTGTGAGGAGATGGACAAGGGAAAGGAAGAAGGAAGGCTGGCTCAGAAGGAACACCCTGTAGGAAAAATGGTTTCTCAGCCTTAGTAAGCTTCCTGTGTGCTGTACTCTCTGGGCACTTTGTAAATATTATCTCAGTTGACCCTCCACCACACCCTGTGTGGTAGGTCCCTTTCTTGTTCCCACTTTACAGATGAGGAAATAAAGCTCAGAGAGATCAAATCATTCACTGCAGTCACTTCCACGCCGCATTTCTAATTTTCAAGGAAAATGAGTTCAGCCCTGTCATTTTACACCCTTTCTCTACCATCAACAAAACTGAGAGCCTGGAGCTCTGTGAAACCTTCCCATGGGATGAGGATAGTTGTATTGTCTGCAGGGACCACCTCTGGCCCAGCTAAGCTACATACAGCATGGGAACAATGACAAATCTATGGAGATGTGGGAATTTTGTTGTCCTTTTCCAACCCTGATTATACACTTCCCTCTTTACGCAATGTCCGGTTTCTGGAGTCTCTGGACATGGCCATCTCACCACATGGGGGAGGACAGGGTGGGGACCCAAACATTTGAATTTCAGGCTCAATTCTGCCATTCAACGGCAGCACAATCTCCGTGTGTCAGATGCTGGGAAACTGGCTCACACTGGAGACTTTGCAAGGCCCATGATGAGCTAGAGACCCCCACCCTGCCATGGTGTATAAAGCCCTTGGAGTTGAGTTTGTAAAACAGCAGGAAAAAGAAGCATGCCTTCCAGAGTGTAAGGAAGGACAGCAGTGATGTCGACAATGGCTTGGCACAGTCCTGCTGGGGATGTCCAGGCAGAACCAGTTCTCCCAGGAGGCGCCATTCTGCAGTATGAGCTTACATAGGACACACACACTCCAGACAAGATCCAAGGTTGAAGCTGAACATAACATAATAAATCATCAATCTATCCAAACATGAGTTAGGCCATTCAGTTCCTTCCCCCTCAGGACCAATCTCCTTGACCATGCACATAGTGTATCTGAACCTCATAAACCCCAGAATCCAGGTTTGGCCAAAGGGGCCCGGAAAACCCAGAGACCTCTAGGACTATTAACAGCAGAAGAAATAAAATCGCCTTCTTATGAGATAGCACCTTTGGAGCACTGTCTCTGAAGAAACTGTATGGACAGATTCCAGAGGTAATTGTTGATGCTGAAAGTTCAAGTCTGATGTGGCCATTTGACAGCATCTAGACCAAAGAGTCAGTTGATTTTTCTAGGTGTAACCCTGGTACCTCAGCAGACCCTTTGAGGTTCCTGTCGACTCTATTTTTGTCCCTGTGTCTGGGAAAACTGACTAAATTTCCTTTTATTTGGAACCAAGCCCAACTGTGAAGTTGGGTGGATGTAGCCACACTTCCGCACCCAAGTTTCCGTAGGTTTGAAAACAACATGGGTGTTGCAGAGAACAGCTGTGCTAACAAGCACGGTTCTTATCTGTCAGAGCCTAGTCCTGCCGGGGTGTCCTGGAGAGCTGGGGCAGTGACTGAAGAGTGGCCAGCCACACCTAACAGGGGCCAGAGTTACAAAGAAGCTGCTTCATCAGATAAGGAGCCTCAGAGAAAACCCTTAGAAAGGACCAGAAGAGTCAGTGCACCATTATGAGGGACTCTCCCCCTGCAAAAACTGCCTCCAGAACTTCTTCCAGGAAGATCACCCTGATTATCCTCAGGACACCTTAACTGCCTCCTTCCTTAGCATTTTCAACAGCCCTGTCTGAATGGCCACAGGTCAGACACAATGGGCAATCACACTGAGTGTTCCCACCTCTCTGTGCACAGGTTCTAGCTTGTTCACCAACTTTGTGATCAACTACAAGCCCTCAGGAGCACGCAGGCACCTCTGTGTGCAGCCATCTGTGTGTCCTCCTCCATAGTGCCCAGTGCAGGACAAGCAAATCCGTGCTGGCCCCTCTGTCTACACTGGGGAACTTTCTGCATCTGCCTCAGTGGTCCTCAACCCTCGCTCCACATCAGAGGCATCTGGAGAACCTAAAAGTTAAAGGGCTCACCCCAGAGCTTCTGACTTAAGTGGTACGGGATGGGACTCAGATGTTGGCTTTTTTTTTCTTTTTTTTTTCTTTTTTCTTTTTTTTTTTCCAGACCTTGGCATTTTCTAAACGTGCAGCCAAGGCTGAGGATCTGTGCTCTAGAGTGTGGACACCAGCTTGGAACCCAAGACTGCTTGCTTTAAAGGCTGGGAGGTTGAAGCAGGTAATCCAGGGAAGAGGTGGTAGAATCCCCTCCTGCAGCCATCTTTAGAGGAAGCAAAGAGACCAACGTAGACCATCACTAGACCGGGGTTGCAGGCTTGGGGAAGGAAAAGTGACCCCAGAATACAATCTTCCTCCTATCCAAAGAAGAGATAGGACTTCTGGGCAGGGGAGATGTTAAAATATTTATTAATGGGTGTGGCACAGGTATTGGCCCGTGAAAACAGGTCACTGGCCATCAGGATGGATGCCTACTGAATGCCAGCCCAGCTTCTGGGACTTCTGTATTCATCCTTTAAAACTCACCTCAACAGTCACTACTCAACAAAATACTCAATAAACATTTCACTTTTTACATTTCTAATTCCTCTTTTGAGAGTGTAAAAGTAGTGTTTGCTCATAGTAGAAAATGCAGAAAACCAAAATCATCCATGACCCACCATCCAGAGACAACCACCTAAACACACACACACAGGGTGCCTCTCTCCACTCCTGCTTAGAAAACCTGCCTATGTCTTCCTCTGCTCTTTTCTGGCAGGTGCCTTCCTTGATTGGCAAGGTGTCCCAACTTCAGTCAGAGGAAGAAAATCCCAATGACCCCAAAGCTTCCCCATGTCATTTTTATCACTTTCCATTACCCTAAGGGAATAAGAAAGGAAATCCTAGTTCCATTTGAAGAGAAAGGGAAAGTGAGTAACCAGGATGGGATGGCACCTCCCTAGGGCAGACTGAGTCAATCAGCAAACATTCCTGGAGTGCAAAGAATTTGGGGGATACAAAGATGTGTCACCCCAGTCTCAATGAAGTCTTGAGGATTTCATTATATAAAGATATTAGACAGACCACCCCCACCCCAACTACTGAGATTTAATGAACTAATAACTATAAATTGCTTAGAATAGTACCTAGAACATAGTAAGTGCTTTCTGAGTGTTTGCTGATAATCTTATTTTTATTACCCAAGACATTTAGCATGTATGTTCCAAGAGAGTGATAAAGATCAAAAGGGTTCTTTGTTTGGAGGAAGGAAAGACTGTTACGGTTTGGGGGTGGCGGGGATGAGTTCCTGGATTCTGAAAGCAGACAAAGACCCCAGCCCTGGGCTTTGGAAATACCCCAGGGCACACAGGAACTTGGGACAGCCACCCACTCAGCTGGGCCCTCCGCCCTCCAACGGGGACTGCACACCCCACAATTAAACTCTTCTCTGCTTTAGGAGTGGTGGGATGAGGCGGGCACCTGACTGGCTCAGTCAGTAGAGCATGTGACTCTTGACCTCAGGGTCATGAGTTCGAGCCTCACACTGGCAGCAGAGATTACTAAAAAATTAAAATTACATATATATATTTTTGTTTGTTTGTTTGTTTAATAAAAAGGAGTTGGGGGATGAAGCAGGCAAGATGCAGTCTGTGCAGGTTTAAGAAGGCAATCACAGGGCGCCTGGGTGGCTCAGTCGGTTCAGCAGCTAGCCGCCTTTGGCTCGGGTCATGATCCGAGGGTCCTGGGATCGAGTCCCGCATCGGGCTCCCTGCTCAGTGGAGAGCCTGCTTCTCCCTCTCCCACTGCCTGCTGCTCTGCCTACTTGTGCTCTCTATCTCTCTGTCAAATAAATAAATAAATAAATAAATATTTTAAAAAAAAAAAAAAAGGCAATCACAGCACAGCTATTCCATGGCAGCTGCTGGCTGAGGCTGCTCAGAGTCTGTGTGCTGGGTGAAAGCTGCAGGGAAACCCCAAGAAGGCCTGAGGGAAGGACCTGGGAAAGGCCCCATTGCATTGGACAACAGAGGGGTTTTTAGAGTCCGAATAAGGAACAGAAAGGGAAGAGGGGGCTGGCAGCCAGCACTGAGGAACAAGGATATGGAGTGGGCCAGGCTGTCTACTGGGCAGGGAAACGTTGCTGGGGGATAGATGTGTGAAATGCCCTCTTCCTGACCTCCACAAAACCTCCAGGAAAATCCACTCTTCCTCCAGGACTTAGGATAGATTAAAGGCTGTAACAAAGTGTCTGCTGACCCCAAGACTGGCATGGCTGGGCACAGAGCCCCCACCCCCACCCCAGGGGTCTTACTGAGGCTCACAGAAGCTGCTGTTGATGTTCATTTCAAGCCAACCTGGGCTGCAAAGGATAAACCAGAAAGGACACAGGACAGGCCTAATAGGAGGACCCAGGGGGGTGGAGTGTAAGACCCAACAACCAGAAGGGTGGGGGGCTGTGCAGCAGATGTGCATGGGCTGCTTCACACACAAGACGTTCGTGCAAAGGACTTCCAAAGGAAACACAAAATCCCCTCCTTGTATATATGTTATCTGTCTTGTCACTCCAGCCACTGGGTGGTGGATCCTGACATAGGGTGTAGGAGGGTTGGCCACTTTGATCCATCCTTATCTACCCTAGAGCAGTGTGAGGCCCAGGGCTTCCCAGCTCGGCCGGGCCAGACCTATAATTCATATACTCTGGCCTCCTGGCTTCAGAGGGGCTTTGGTGGTGAAACTGCAGTCCCAGCTGGTACCAGCCACACCCTCCCCCAGGCCCTGGGGATTAAGGCTTGGGGTGGGGGTGGGGGAGCAACTGCATTCCTACAGACGACCTCACCTCCAATCCCCTGCTGGTGGGGCCTCTCAGGTTTCTGTGGGCCAGGCCCAGGGGCTCTAATGACCCCTGAAGAAAGCTGTGTAGCATTTCAACTGGAGAAATGAGGAAGTGAGATTGTTTCTCCTCAGGAACTTCAGGCCTTCCTCTGAGACAAGCCCTTTCCAGTGGCATCCGTGTGAGTCAACCCCCAGTGCCTGGAGCCAGGAAGCACCGTCCTTAGTGCCTGGCAGACCTGCCTCAGCAGTTCCAGGAGAGAAAGAGCCAGCTAGCAGCAGTGGGACAGGGTCACCTACCCACTGCTTCCACCCCCGACAAGCCTCAGCCTCCACTGCTCCTTAACAAGACAAGGGCTTTGCCCTGGATAAGGGCATCCATCTACTGCCTGCTCAATCATAAGCTCTTTGAGGACAAAGCTGTGCCTTTAGTCCCTATATGCCAGGATTTGGCACAGGTCTTGCAAAGAAGGGACAAAGGCATTTCCAGGAGGCTTTTTTCAGCTTGTGACCTCTCTCTTTCATTTGTCCTTGGTGACACGAGGACCTGTCCAGGACCAGAGCTGATCTGGGAACCAGAACTCTTGAGTCTAACCTGTTCTGCTTTCTGCATCAGCTGCCCTATGTGTGAGCCCCACAGTGGCAGTGGTGGAGGGAGATGGGCTGGGCCCCTTGGGGGGCCAGCACCCCCCCACACCTGCTGGAGGCTTCCTCCACCACTGCTTGCAGAATCCTGTGGAGATGTGGCCAGCTCCACAAAGAGCTATGTTCCTTGAAGTGCTTCCAGTTAACATTTCCTTTCTGGAGGAGATAAACAGCAGAGCTGGTGACATCAGTGGGGCCACCTAGGGCGTAAAGCAGGAGGGCTGTTCAAGGGCTCCTCTGAATTCAGGTTTGCACATTGGTGCTACTCTATCCGTAACACCATCTCTCACCTTCACAGCAACCTCCAGAGGTGGGGAGAGCAAATATTACTGTCTCTAATTTATCTAGAAGATGGAGACTGACTGAGAAAACTCATATGGGTCGCTGGGACTTTACAGCCACCATGTGAGAACCAGAATTCAACTTCAAGCTCCTGGCTCTTTTCTGTGAGCTGCATATACTAGGGAAGAAACATCTCCCAACATGGGTCTCTTCTCTGGCTCCTCGGGACTCTGAAGGCAGGAGGGAGGGAACAGTTCCTCAAGGCGAACCTCAAGGATGGAGATGCACCCCCATATTCCTATAACAATCAGCCATTTGTTCACTCATCAAATATTCATTAAGTATGTACCTTGTACCAAACACAACAGGCTCCCCCCCCCCACGAACGGGCGAGTGTTCCAAGATCCCCCTCATGCCTGAAACTGCGGATGGTACCTATACACACATACGTATGGCAAAGTTTAACTTATAATTAGGTGCAATAAGAAATTAACAATTATACTACAAAGAACATGTATAACAATATACTGTAACAAAAGTTTTGTAAATGTTGTCTCAAAATATCTTATTTACTCTACTCACCCCTCCTCTCCAGATAATGGGAGACGAAAACCGCGAGGAGAGGAAGCAAGGTGATGACGTAGCACTGTGACGTAGAGTTAGGCTCTCATTGACCTTCGGCAGATTCGGCAGGAGGACCTTCTGCCGTCTGAGTGTGGCTGACCACGGATAAATGGAACCCCGGAAAAAAAAAAACGAGGATTGGAGACGGGTACTACTGTACTGTGTCAGGAGCTGGCCATGGAGATGCAGTTATCTCTGGTGGGAAGTGAGAAAAGGTTTCAGCCTAAAATGGAATCGGAGGTTAGGAAACGGAGAATCTCACGCATGCGCCCTAAGAAGGATGACGGACTGAGCTTGATTTCCCGCTCTAGGCTGATTTACGTGAGACTGAGACTTAGCGCCTGACCAATGAACATCCGGCGAGAATCTCTCCTCATCCTCAAGCCAATGAATTTACTGCTTGGACTCTGGCTGGGCTCCCCGCTTTATGCTCCTTGCAGGTAAACATAACCCACCTCAGACTCTGGAGGGGCTTGTCTCTTGCTTGCTACAGCGTGCACTTCCCCAATTACTAGCATTCTGGTAATTCGAGATTGCCTCGGTTTACTTTTTTATTTAGATTGACAGAAGAAAGAGACGTTAATGAGCTAGTGACAATAAAGCCTGAGCTATAGGAGTATACATTAGGAACCAAGGTAGCATTCTGGGAAGAAGTCCATTTCAGGTGAGACCAGAGCGTGAATAAGTTACCCAAGCCACAGGAAAAAACACCTCATCATCCAGGTGGAGATCTTGAGCTGGCTGTTGCATATATGAGGGGTCTAGACTGCATGTAAGAGACTTTAAAATTATTAATCTGGGAATAGATGACACTAACCTTCCCATGCCCAGTATCCAGCCATCTCCGCAAGAAGCAGACCCTAAGTAAGAGTAGCATGCAAACAATTTCTAAATAAGTTTCTTATTTCCAGTTCCAATCAGTTGGCCCCTACTAAGGGAAATTGGCTAACATTCTAGAGTCTGCCAACTCTCCCTTCTGCCCTTATCCCCCACCTAGGCTGGGTTTGCCTCTTCTTCCTCTACTCTGCCCACCTCCCTCACAACAGTACAAGACCCTCCCATCTTGAGCAGCTTTTCTCATCCCTGTGGCTCCCTCCAGCCAACATCCTGGTTCTTTCCTTTCTCTTCTGGGCCAGGTGTGTGCCTTTTGCTCTCAGCTTCCTGCTCTCCTCTGCTCCGTATTGCAGGAAGATGCAGGAAGACTGACTCCAACAAGCTGTGTTCCCCAAGGTGTGCTGAGAAGTAACTTCCAGACAGGGTTGTCCAGTGAAATTGGATAACAGGAGAGAGAGAAACCAGGACACTTGTCCCCACTTCTCTTTCCTCCGGGTGGGTTTTCCAGCAGGGGCTCACTTTCTTCGTATTTTGAGCTCCAGTCAAGGAGCCCCTAACATAATTCTGGTTCCCACTAGGTATCCCTGACTCTAGTCCTTTTTTAATGCCAGGTCCCAAAAGAAAGGTTCGCTCATGGCCACTGGTACACCACCCCCTCCCTTGTCCTCCAGTCACAAGGGTAGTAGCAGGTCGCATTGAAGCCACCCTCTGGCTTCCTTGCCACTCTGGCCTTTCAGCAATTCCAAAAATCCTATAACTTGCTAGCTGCATTATGTTCCCTCTATTGCTTCTCAGATTTTTTGGATTTAGGATTCCTTTACAGTCTTAAATATCGTTGCTGATATGCTGATTTATAATAAGATAAATATGATTTTCATTCCCATTCATGCTACACAGTTCCTAAAACCCTTGGAATTTCCCAAGTGTTGAGAGCATTAAAGGTGTCTTTTGTTATGTTAATGAGATAATTTAAGGAAATCTCCAAGGATGGGGAGCTGGTTGCCAGGACAACCAATGTTGTGATTAGAGGGCTGGAACTTTCAGTCCCACCCCTCTAACCTCCAGAGAGAGGATAGGAGCTGTTTATTGAGTTCAGTCACCGATGGTCAATGACTTGATCAATCATGTCTATGTAATGAAGCCTTTATAAAAACCCAAAAAATAGGGAGGGTAGAGCTTCCTTGTTGGTGAAGAGGTGGAGGCGGAGGAGAGTGCCATGCTCAGAGAGAGCATGGAGGCACCACACCCTTTCCCCATCCTCTGCTCTATGCATCTCTTCCATCTCTCTGTTCTGGAGTTATATACCCTTTTATAATAAACCGATAATCTAGTAAGTAAAATGTTTCTCTGAGTTCTGTGAGCCACTCTAGCAAATTAATTGAATCCAGAGAGGGGATCATTGAAACCTGTCATCTATAGCCCATCGATGAGAAGCACAGGTGACAACATGGGCTTGTGATTGGGATCTGAAGGTGTGAAGGGAGGTAGGGGGCAGTGTTGTAAGGCTGAGCCTTAAACCTGTGGGATCTGATGCTATCTCCAGGTAGATAGTGTCAGAATTGAGTTGTATTGTAGGACACCCAGTTGGTGTCAGAGAATTGCTTGGCAGTTGGGGAAAACACACATTGGGACTGGGTGCAGAGTACTGTGTTAGAGACATGATATAGCTGGATTCTATGTACTGCTACTGGCCACATTAGAAATTAAAATAAGGGGCACCTGAGTGGCTCAGTGGGTTAAAACCTCTGCCTTCGGCTCAGGTCATGGTCTCAGGGTCCTGGGATCGAGCCCCACATCGAGCTCTCTGCCCAGCAGGGAGCCTGCTTCCCCCTCTCTCTTCCTGCCTCCCTGCCTACTTGTGATCTCTTTCTCAGTCAAATAAATAAATAAAATCTTTAAAAAAAAAAAGAAATTAAAATAAAAAACTATAGATTCCTTTAAATTAATAACAACCCCATTCCATGTTAACATAAATAAGAGTTTTATTTTTAAAAGCTCTATTATAGGGGCGCCTGGGTGGCTCAGTGGGTTAAAGCCTCTGCCTTTGGCTCAGGTCATGATCTCAGGGTCCTGGGATCCAGCCCCGCATCGGGCTCTCTGCTCAGCAGGGAGCCTGCTTCCCCCTCTCCGCCTGCCTCTCTGCCTACTTGTGATCTCTCTCTCTCTCTCTCTCTCTCTGTCAAATAAATAAATAAATAATCTTAAAAAAAAAGTTGTACAAAAAAAAAGCTCTGTTATAAAACAAAAATATACTTGTGAGCAGAGCAGCATTGTTTTACATGTCTGTAAATCTCTTTATTGTCTGGATGAGTAAAGGGCAGCTGGATTCTTGTGTCTGCTTCTGCTTTCAGTCTACTGTGAAATGTTGTTTTGGTTGAAGTATGAGGAAATTCTGGCCTCACTCAGATTTGCCATTGAGAACAGGTATAATATTTTCATAGCCTTCCTTTTTTTTTTTTTCCTTTCTTTTAGGGAGAGGGGGGAGGATGGCAGAGGGAGAGAGAGAATCTTAAGCAGCCTCCACGCCCAGCACGGAACCTGATAGGGGACTCAATCTCATCACCCTGAGATCATGATCTGAGCCAAAACCAAAAGTCAGATGCTTGACTGACTATGCCACCCAGATCCCTTTCATAGGCTTTTCTAATAATTGTGGATATTCTTCTCTGATACTCAATGAGTGGTATAGTTTTGCATTTTTTTAATATTTTCTTTTTAAGATTATATTTATTTATTTATTTGAGAGAGAGAAAGCAAGAGAGAGCATGAGCAAGGAAGAGAGGGAGAAGCAGATTCCCCATAAGCAGGGAACCCAACACAGGGCTCGATCCCAGGACCCTGAGATCATGACCCAAGCCGAAGGTAGACGCTTAACCGACTGAGCCACCCAGGTGCCCCAAGTGGTATACTTTCTTAAAGGTAGCTTGCAATGTGGAATTTGAAAACATATCACTGAACTTTTATTCTGTTATAATAAAATATATTAGTCCCCCTTTAATTTTGAATGGATCTTTGTATCTATTCATGATTTTGCAATCTCCTGGATTGTTCATTTCAAAGGTATTGGTGGATGGGGCGCCTGGGTGGCTCAGTCAGTTAAGTGTCTGCCTTCGGCTCAGATCATGATCCCAGGATCATGAGATCGAGCCCCGCATTGGGCTCTCTGCTCAGCGGGAAGCTTGCTTCTCCCTCTTCCACTCCCCCTGCTTGTATTCCCTCTCCCGATGTCTCTCTCTCTGTCAAATAAATAAATAAAAATCTTTTAAATAAATAAATAAATAATAAAAAGTATTGGTGGGGGAAAAAAAAGTATTGGTGGGGGTGGGGGGTGCCTGGGTGGATCAGTTGGTTAAGTGTCTGCCTTCAGTTCAGGTCATGATCTCAGGTCCTGGGACCAAGCCCCATGTTGGGCTCCCAGCTTATGGGGGAGTCTGTTTCTTTCTCTCCCTCTGCCCCTCCTCCTGTTCCTGCATTCTCTCTCAAATAAATAAATAAAATCTTAAAAAAATAAAATATTGAAAAAAAATAAAATAAAATAAAATATTGATAGGGCATCTGATGGGTCAGTTGGTAGAGCATGTGACTCTTGATCTCAGTGTCATGAGTTCAAGCCCCACATTGAACATGGAGCCTACCTAAAAATATATTTATATTGGCTCATTAAATCGTAAGACTCTTCCAAGTGAGGGCCCATTCCATATAATATCAAAAGCTACATTAATTAATCTCAACACCAATCCCATCAGAAAAGACTTTAAGTATTAGGCAGCTGTCAAGCTCACAGAGGTGGATACAAGGTTTCCAGATTCTAATTTCTACTTTAAAGCTGATGTTTTATAATTGGCAACAAGCAATTACTATCAGCTGTTTTCACTGAAGTGACAGTCTCACTTTGATTACTTTCAAAAATATCTCCAAAATATCCAAATCTAATAAACAATTTGTCATTCTTTGTAGTAAAAATTAAAAAAAAAAAAAAAATAGTGTCCCCTGAAGAAAACAACTAGTTTCAGCTCACAACTCAAAAAACCTGCACATGCTTTTTTCTTAAAACAACCATCATACTTCAGTATGCACTAGAAGTTCTTCGTGCATATTTCCTATATCATCACACAGAACGATAAAAAAGACATGGGTTAAGATTCAACAAAATTAATCTTTTACAGCTTCATCAAAAGCAATCTTGGGACACCTGGGTGGCTAAGTTGGTTAAGCCTCTGCCTTCAGCTCAGGTCATGATCCCAGGGTCCTGGGATCGAGTTCCACATCAGGTTCCCTGCTCAGTGAGGAGTCTGCTTCTCCCTCTGCCCCTTCCATCTGCTTGTGAACTCTCTCTCTCTACCTCATTCTCTCTCTCTTTCTCTCTCAAATAAATAAATAAAATCTTAAAAAAAAATTCTAAGTGAAACTGACCTTTTTTTTTTTTCTTCAAGTGCCCAATAATAAAGAATATGATGACACCTACTATTTGGCGCTAACTGCCTTGACTGATGCTAAGACCCCAAACTGATAGAGCATTCTGACATTTTGGAAACTTCTTTACAAAACTTTCTTCTTTGCTGATGGGCTGGTATTGTCCATTTGCCCTATCAGATTCACTCTGCACCCTGAACCCCGGGAGGCTGACATGTAGGGACCTTGTGACTGGGCTTCCCTTTGGGTCTGGGCAGATTCAGCCAGTGGGGAACAGCAGCCAGAGCTGGGAAGGTGGGAAGGAGGAGACGAGGATGTTTGTTCCCCAGGCTTCCCCTCCCTCAGGTCACTGTGGGTTGCCTGCGTTCCTGTCAGGGAGACCTTCCATAAAGCTCTCTCCCAGGTTCTCTCCCTTCTCCCCTCGATCCAGAGTGGTGATGGCTCCCAGTTCTTGCTATGCCAGGGGTACTGTGCCATCTCTTGTTGGTGTCTCCTGACCCTGCCCACCTTTGTAAATAATCATTTATTACACTCTCTTCCATAATCTGTGTGTATAGCCTCATTCTTCTGCAGAGACCCTGACTTACTTACCATCAACTCCCCAACCTCACAGGCCAGGCTATCATCATGCTTATCTTGCCGATCCTTTCCTTCCTGCCAGTGGCTCTCTCTTTTCTCACCTACCGGCAGCGCCTCCAGCATTATAATTGCTCTACTCCTTTCCTGACTCAACCCTTTCCTAAAATATTCCTCCTTTGCCTTTCCTCTGGGCCATATACATGAGCAGAGGGATGGATGGATAGCTAGAGAGATCGAGAGACACAGGCACAAATGACAGCATATGAAACACCATCATGTTTTTTTAAGTTTTTCTTATGTATCATTTCTATAAAAATAACATAATGAGGGGCCCCTGGCTGGCTCAGTCTGTGGAGCACGCAGCTCTTGATCTTGCAGTTGTGAGTTCAAGTCCCATGTTGGGCGTAGAGATTACTTAAAATAAAATCCTAAAAATTATTAATAATAACATGAGTGACCCAGCTTAACAAAAAACATTTTACTGATCCACCTGAAGCTCCTTTTGTGCCATCTTACAGCCTGCTCTATCCTCTACCTCAAGGCAATGAATCTCCTGAAGATTTTATTTTTAGTCTTACTTTTCAGAATATCTTCAGTGCTTGGGGACGTGGAGACCACTCTGACCTCGGGGATGATGGACTCAACCCGGCAAAGCCTGGAGGAAAAAAAAGGGGGAGGACACGTGGGTGGCTCAGTCAGTTAAGCGTCTGCCTTTGGCTCAGGTCATGATCCCAGGGTCCTGGGATCGAATCCCACATCAAGTTCTCTGCTTAGCGGGAAGCCGGCTTCTCCCTCTCCCACTCCCCCTGCTGTGTTCTCTCTCTCTCTCTCTCTCTCTCTCTCTCGCTGTCAAATAAATAAATAAAATATTTTTTTAAAAAAATAATTTGGAGCTAGAAAAAATATATCTTTTTTTTAAGATTTTTTTTTAAATTTATTTGCCAGACAGAGACAAGAGGGAACACAAGCAGGGGGAGTGGGAGAGGGAGAAGCAGGCTTCCTGCTGAACAAGGAGCCCGATGCAGGACTTGATCCCAAGACCCTGGGATCATGACCTGAGCCGAAGGCAGACACTTAACAACTGAGCCACCCAGGCCCCCTGAAAAAGATAGTATTCAAAAAAAAAAATTTTAAGAGATGTATGCATCCTTAAACAACCATTTTTAAGTTTAGCATGGTTCTGAAGTCAGTTATTTTTTTTTTTTTTCTTTTTGCTAGTTTTCCTGTCAAGCTACGTTGGCTCTGCCAAACCATAAATGCCAGTCGCAGCCCATGAGTGTCAGGGGGTTCCACTTGGCCCTCCCAAGCTGCTTCTACTTTGTGAGGCTGTCCTCTTACATGTATGATTGAAGGGGAAGGAGCATGGACGATACCACATCACTTTCTTTTTTTTTTTTTTCACTTTCTTGACTACTTGAGGGTGCAGACTCGGACCTATAAACAGCTGACACTCTTCAGATAGAGCACAGAGATACGGGGAAGACCGGGAGGCAGAATAACAGGGCAGACATAGTCTGGGACTGACAGCTGAGTCTAAAGCGCTATAATTCAGGAACCCAAGCTGTGTCACAGTGGCCACAACTAGGGCTTGAATTCAGGGGCTTATTAGCTGAGAGGATGAAAATCTGAACACTGAGGACTTACTTTGTACATTTGTTATAAGGATTAAATGAAGTAGCATAAAGTACTTAGCACAACACATCAAATTGTTAAAGATTAACAAGTAATAGTTGTTTTAGCGTTTAATTCTGTTATACCGATGTTATTGTGTTGTTTTGTACGGTGATGTATTTCAAGTGCCTTAGAAAGAGCTGGCTCGTAGTAGGGACTCAGCACGTGTGTCCAGTGAATGCAAAAGTGAACGAATTCTCGGCTCTGTCAAGGATAGTCAGTGTGGACTCGAACAAATGACTTCACGCGTCTGAGCCTCAGTTTGTTCTTCCGTAGGAGCCTGGGCACAGGATCATCAGTGTCCCTCCCAGGACCAGTCTCCATGTCACCAGAGGAGCCCTGGTCCCAGAGCAGGCAGAGCTGGAGGGCAGAAGGAGAAATAAACTCAGTTCTCTGGACCAAAGGAGTGTGGGCATTAGCGGAGCAGGACTCATGAGAAGATGCAAGGAGCACAGTGAAAGGGTCTACATGTTTCCCCTTTCAGAAGGTAAGAGACACAGTTGGCAGGGGGAGGGGAGGGTGGACACACAGACACTTCCTCCAGCCTCCTATGGCTCCCCTGGGTTTAAAAAAAAAAGTGGGTTTACAACCGCAGGGGGCTTTCCCTAGCCCTAAGTTCCCAGCTCTCTGTTCCAGGAAACTTCTCTTTTTTTTTTTTTTTTTTTTTTTTAAGTAATCTCTGCACCTAACATGGGGTTCAAACTCACAACCCCAAGATCAAGAGGCTCATGCTCTTCCCACTGAGCCAACCAGGCGCCCTGTGTCCCAGGAAACTTCTAAACACAGTACCTTGGCACTAGCCTGCACCAAATTGCTGTAGCCTGGGGCCTTGACCAAATACTTGGTCTCATCGATTGAGTCATTAATTATGATGTACCAGACACTGTTTTGAGTGCTAGGGCACAGTTAAGTGAATAAGCTAGTCTCTGCTTTCTATCCATTCAAATTAGGAAGGCAGCACGAAAGAGGCAATCGATTTCAGGTTGTAATAAGTACCACAAAGAAAAACAAAGCAGTAATGGGGTCGCTAGGGTGATCGAAGGAGACTTGTTCGGCCAAGTGGGCTAAGGTGCAAGGACTGCCAGCTGAGGAGGAGAGAGGTACAGATAGGGAAAGTGAGAACAAAAGAGAGGGAAGAAAGACTGTGATTCATGGAGTAAGGTGGGGCCTGCCCTGGTTAGCTAAGCCTCTGTAGGTGCCAAAAGCTGCTGGTGGCCCAGGGCCCTGGCCTTCCGGGTGCTCACCTTGAGTTCATACCCTCTGCCCCCAGGCTTTTTCCGGGGGCCTCCTGCCCCAAGGTTGGGAGCTTGTGACAGTCTAGCTGGGGCCCCAGGGGAGACCTCTAAAGGAGACAGGTGGACACTCCAAGCGTGACCACAAAACACAAGCCCACGGGGACCCCAGGATGACCTGGTTGGAATCATTTGTTTCTGATGGAAGAGTGAAACCAGAATAGCATTTTCCCTGAAAATCAGGTGGCCCCTGAGGCAGCTGTCATTTTGAGAGGGTTGTGCATGCATGACTCTCCTGGGCGAGCCTGTCAGTGAGCTCAGGAAAAAAACTGAGCCCCAGGGAGCAGTGAGTCACCACTGCATGACAGCCACAGCTACCCAGGTCCGAGAGCAGACACCAGGAGGACTGACTCAAGACTGCTCTGGAGACAGGGGCAGCAGGGGCGGCAGCCAGGAGAAACTCAGGCCTCGGCTCTCCCAGGTGCTGCAAGGCTCCCTCCCAGAAGGCCACTGCCCCATCCCCACCCTGCAATACCCAAGTCAATGGTGTAGGCCCCCTTGTCCATGAAGTTATCCCTAATTCTGTCCTGGATGGGAAATCCTGAGCCTTCCATGTGGCAGCAGATACCAAAAAAGCAAAGAAAACAATCATTCAAGGAGATCACATTCTCCTGGAATCGATTAGGAACTGAGTGCGAGGAGTGCTGGGCACGTGTGTGTATGTGTGTGTGTGTGTGTGTGTGTGTATACATCTCACATATGACATTACAAGCACACGGGAAGCCACCTCACCCAGCATGGGCCGTTTGGAGGGATGAGTGGGATCTGCCAGGCTAAGTGCAAGAGCCCTTACAAAGGAGCAAAGAAGTGGGGGATCAGTGAGTCCACAGAGTGAAAATGGAGGAAGCATGGCTACCTCCTCAATCGAAGTACACTAAAGCCACGACTTGCTTCCCAGTTTTCTCTTAACCAAGGGCTTCAACACATCCACCATATCCGCAGACAGTACACCATTAACCATGCTTGCAAGTGGCGAAACAGTCCCATCCCCTTTTGTTATTAAATTTCTGGTGGGGGAGTCATGGGAGATAAGTATAAGAAGTTTCAAATGGAGTAAAAGCTACCGAAGATAAAAGCAGGGTGACCAACTGACCCAATTTTAGCACCAAATGTTCTGCATCCCAGAAAATCCTTGGTCCCAGGTCATCCAGGACAATGGGTCATCCTAGAAAAGACAGTGCAAGGGGTGCCTGGGTGGCTCAGTCAGTTAAGCATCTGTCTTCCACTTGGGTCATGATCCCAGGGTCCCGGGATGGAGCCCCGCATCAGGCAGCTAAGCAGGGAGCCTGCTTCTCCCTCTCCCTCTGCCTGCTGCTCCCCCAGCTTCTGCTCTCTCTCTATCAAATAAACAAATAAAATCTTCAAAAGAAAGAAAGAGAGAGAGAGAGAGAGAGAAAAGGAAAGAAAGAAAGAGAGAGAGAAAGAAAGAAAGAAAAGATAGTGCGAGAAGAGAGAGGAAGCCAGGGACCTGACTAGCTAATCAGTTAACCACCTTGGGGAGGCGAGGGTTGGCTGCAGGTGACAGAGAGGGTGTGTCTATATGTGACAGAGGGAATCTCCTTTGGTAGCATTAACCCCACCACACCCCCATCCTCATCATCACCCTGTCCTGAATGCCCCTGGCAGTTGTCATCTGTCCCTGAGTAGTAGACTCCTCACAGCCCCCCAGCAGTGCTTCCTCACCTCTCAATGACCCCTTGGCGGGGGGCACACTGGGCTTCCATCCCCCTTCAATAGATAGAGCACGCCTGGCATCCTCCCTGGCCTCGTAGTAAGCCCCCAGAGTTGTGCTTTGGCAGCATCTCCGGGCAGCTGCCTTTAACCCGTTCCTGACCAGCATCCCAGAATACTCCCTGCACACATGGACCCCCTTGCTCACATTCTGTGCCCCTGCTACAGCCTTGCACACTGGCTCATGGCACGTGGGAGGAGGGGCATGTCAGAGCAGCTTAAGCTATGGACAGTATGACTCTTGGAGTCTTCCCCTCTGAAAGGAGATCCCTAAGCACCCCCACCCCCGGCCAAGGCAAGGTCAGCAGGAGCAACAATGTTGTTCCACTAATGCCACGCGTCCACCAGACCCCACGTCTGCCCGCAGGCCACCAGTCACGCTCAATGCCGCCTCTGTTGCAAGGTTGCTCGTGAAAAGCCCCTGTGTTGTGGCTCCTGGCTCCAGTGAGGTCTTCAATACAAGGTCTCCATTCATGCCAGGCTGGCCCTCCTCGGCTGCACAGGCAGCCCCTGCTCCCTGAGGAAAGCTGCCTGGAGTAAAGGGTGAATCTTCCTGTCAGCTTCCACAAAGGCCAAGTACACACTGCCTGTATTCTCACCCTCCACCCAGCATCGCCTTTTTCTGCCTTTGGGGAAACCCTGACACAGGCTCAGAAAAGCAGGGCCTAGGAATGCACACCACTGTGGGTCTCGGAGAGCTTGGACCTCTCTGTTAACAGCCATCCAAGCTCCTGGCTGCCAGAAAATGCCAGTGATAGGACACACACAATGAAGCATAGACAGGAAGAAAACCAACTGTCTGAAAGGTACCTCCCTCCAGGGACTGAATGAAGAGAGTCAACTCTGGCGAGTTAGGGCAACGTTATTGGTTGGAGAGCTGGTTGACTGGCTTTTTGAAGCTCATGGAGCATGACGAGTCCTGTACTATTCTGCGGCGCATGCAGGCTCCAAGCAGTGGGATAGAGCAGTGGTTCTCAAACTTGAGCATGTACCAGAATCATCTGGAAGGCCTGGTACAACACAGATTGCTGGATCACCCACCGGAGTCAGTGGTTCATCCGGAGTGGGGTGGGGCCCAGGAATTTGCATTCCTACCAAGTTCCCAAGAGATTCTGATGCTGTGGTCAGAGGACATCACTTTAAGAACCATCAGAATAGGGTTTCCCTTGTTTAAAAAAAATAAAAAGACAACAAACCCAAATGGAGTCACTTGTGCTAAGGCCCATGTCACCTAACCAAATTGTAGTTTCTGCCTTTCCCAGGAATATGATTTTCACCAGTCAGTCTGGAATTTCCTGGTCAACACCAGTGAAGAAATCCGCCTGAGAGACCCCTCGTGTCCTCCAAAGGAAGGTGACCTTCCCACTCCTTGCAAGAATCACTGCCTTGCCGTGACTCCTTCTACCTGTAAGTCTTCCATTTTGTACAACTCCTCAGAGCTCCTTTCTACTCGCTAGGTAGGATGCTGCCGATTCATGAGTCACTGAAGAAAGTCAGTAAGATCTTCACATTTATTCAGTTGAATTTTGTTTTTCAACACCCCTGACCTCAAGGAGTTTGAGTTCCCAAAGGCAGATCTAGAGCAAAAAGTACCCATGAAGGCAAGGCACACTGAACACATCACAATTGAGGGAATTTGGGGAAAAAAAGAGGGAGACGCATTGAGCACTTACTACAATGTTCTTACCATCTCACACAATCATCGTGAAGGCCTGTAAGGTGGGTAATCATTTCTCTACTTCACAGATGAGAAAAAAAAAGGCTCAAAGGTCCATCACTTCCCCAAGGGCAAGCGAGGAAGAGTGTCAGGCTCTTCAGCACTCTGAGGCCAGGCCTGCCTGACACCGAGAGGGCAGATAGGGTTTGTCAGAGGACCTTCCTAAAGGAAAAGTAACTCAAGCTAGATTGTGAATGTGATGAGCAATGAAGAAGGGCGGAGAGTTTGTGAAATGCCATATTGAAATGGGAGAGAGGAGAAGGTGAGGAAGGGAGGTGTCCTCCACGTTGGATGGGATAAGAGTCAAGAAGGTAAGAACAGACTGTTTGTGGGGAAGGTGGGATAAATGGCAGGCGAGGGTGGCCCTGTTGGAGGACAGTGAGAGGTGAGTTGTAGAGACTGGGAAGAGGGGACCCCAGGCTGCTGTCAGACCCTGAGTGTCGCACCAAGACCCCTGGGCCAGATACAGTGGTCAGCAGGTGCACCCGTGGATTCTAACATTGACAACGGCACGACTAGGCTAGGGTTTGACGAAGCTCATCTGGCAGCCAGGGGGGAGCAAGCAGAGCCTGAAGCAAGCCTACCAAGTTGTAGGTCAGGGCAGCCAGCGAACAAGGTCACTCCCTAATATTGGCATGTGATAAGTGGAACAGTCCTGCATAGGTTGTGCAAACCAATGTGGGGTTTTTTTGTTTCTCTGCTTTTTAAAGATTTTATTTTTAAGTCATCTCTACCCCCAACATGGGGCTCAAACTTACAACCCCAAGATCAAGAGTCACAAACTCCACTGACTAAGCCAGTCAGGTATCCCCTGCACAATCCAGTGTTACCACTTTCAACCAACCCACACCCAAGATTATCTATGGGTCATCATCTGTTTTTTTCCTCATCTTCTGAGGGGTCACAGTGACCCCCAAAAGAACCCAGCATCCTGCAGGGAAAGGAAAAAAAGTAGTGTTAAATAAATGGGCACAGTGCAGGCCAGGAGACATTTTCCCAGACTGCCAAGGGCCTCGGGACAGCGAGTGTCCCTCTCTGTGACTCAAAGGTGTCTTAAGATGAGAATTCTATGGGCTCTTTCCCAGTCTCTTTCTTCACTCCTAATGACGTCCTGGAAGCTTACTCCCTTTTGTTCAGCCTCCGAAGGGGAAGGAGAACAAAAGAACCCTTAGCCAAATGAGGCTCCTTTTAAAGGCCCTCCCTCAGAAAGTGAGAACATTCTCGTTGCTCTGGAGTGGGTGGGGTGCATCCGTCTCTTCCACCCGCCATCACAGGGGCTGCCTATGGGGGAGGGTGGGGTGGGGGGTGGTTGGTGAGGAAGAGAGCCTGTGGACTGCCCCCGCCATGCCCCTTCACCAGGCCCACCCACTATCTGGGTTCATAGAAGTATCTTCTTACAGGAGCGCGAGAACATGAGGTTGCGAAGGGAGATTCCTAATTTCATTTGTCCTCAGATCCAATCTTTTAGCGAGTGGCAGCAGGCCAGGCCAGGCCCACAGAAGAAAGCCGCCATTCCGATGGTGGTGCGGGTGGAGCGGAGCCAGAGGGTGGGGGAGATGCTGTTTGCAGGAGGCGCTTTGGAAATTCCTCACATTTTTTGGCCTTTGTCTCTGGGCATTGAGATGGAGATCCACGTTTGACTCTGCAGAGAGCTCCCAGTCTCTCCTTTGCATTCAAAAGGAAGCTCCTAGCTGGGAGCGGAAAGAATTTGTGACTGTTTTCTCATCTCAATGACCAATTGAGTCACTTGGGGTAGGAGGGGTACAGCAGGGGAGAGGGGTTTTCTTTTGCTGCTCTTCACCTCATTTCCCTCACTCACCTCCGGCCCCAGGGCAGGCCCAAGTCCTAAGTGATGTAAATGTGACATCCTTTCTAAGAAGAGCTGCCCTCCAGCGCTCTCAGGGTTCTGGGGAACATCAAAGGCGCCTACAGGCCGGTAGGCCTGACTGGGAGCCAGGACATCTGGGTCCTGAGGACTCTGTAAGACCCCAAGCAAGCCACTGGGATGCCTGGCTCCCACCCCCTCCCAATGCAGACAGGAGTTTGGTTTCATCCTCCCAGTTCCTGTCCTGGGAGTGGTCAGGGCACCAAAGGTGAGGGTCAGGGCGTGTTCGAAGGGAGACCAACATGAATGATGGACACGGATGCCATAGCGGGTGCCACAGCGAACCTCCGTGAAGAGATTAGCCAGAAGCCCCCGTTGGCCCATAATTTTAGACTTCTACCAACCTCTCAGTCCAGCAAGTCTTCTGAAGTTGTGAAGGAAGATCCCTCCATTACCACTTTGAGATCCTGTCCTTCGGTTCTCCTGCTGAACTGGCACCCTGCTCCCACCAGATGCCACTTGGCAAATCAACGGATTCTCAAGCAGCAGGGAGGTGGGGAGAAGAGGAAGCAGGGAGCCTCCATCCTGGGACGAAGGTCACAGCTGCTTCTGAATGCCATCAGTTAGCTTCTCCGTTCCCTGCCTTCCTGATTCTGTCCAAATCACCTACACTCTGAAGGACTCGAGTCACTCTATCCCTTTTGTGACCAGAATGAAGTCTTCTTTAAGGATAGCCAGCCCAAAGCGGCGGAGAGCCTACCGATCAAATGAAGCAGAAACTAATGTGACAGGTCCCCAGGGCTTTCTCGGAGACAGTTGTGCCTATTGTCAGGTTTTCTCCCCACTAGCCCAACCACACGGACTTGATCTCCCTCCAAGAAGTAAAAAGAACACTGACCTCTGGGGCAACAGCCGTGGTTGCATGAGGATGCTAGGCCACCATAACTCACTGCATGCGCTCAGGTGGACTGCTTAACCTCGGAGCTTCAATGGTCTGGAAAACGAACAGGTTGGCAAGGTCTCCGCTGTCCCTGGCAGACGTGACAGCCTAAAGCTCAACTGTGAGCTCCCCATCTACCCCGGGAGCAACTCCTCCATTTCCCCCGTGCAGCTCCTTAGGTGCCGGCCCCGCCCCCCGTGCGGGTGCCTGTGCAGTGAGACTCACAGGCAGCCAGCAGCCACCCTGCTGGGCACCACGGGCTCTCCAACCCAGACTGGCCATTTCTCCAGACGCTCAGGGGCCTGCAGTTGCTTCGTGAGGGGGTCCCTTTGGAGTGCCAGGGCCACAGATAAAGCCCACTAAGAATTCATCTGGGTTCTGGCAACCTCTCCAAAAGTATGTCTACTCCTGCCTTTTTTTTTTTTCCTTTTCAACCTCAAGGAACACATTTTCCTGTGAAGAGGGATTATATTGAATTGCTAGCCATAGCATTCACCCTCTCCTCTCCTGAAATGAGCTCAGCAACTTCTTTACCATGACATCCTGGATAGCTACCAACATGGCTCCTTTTTCCCTTTGTGCCGGACGCCTCACCCCTCTGTGTAGAGGGATGAGGCACTGTTCCGCTTCTGCCACAAGCTCTCTTCAGATCTCTGCTTGTGTCCGTGGCTCTGAGTGTGCCCTCTGTGTATCTCTCTGGGTGTGTGTGTATGTGTGTGTGTTTATCTCCCTGGCATCTCTGCATTCATCTCTCTGGGTCGTTGTGCACATAATCCTGATGTAGGGAAGGATGTTAAGGTCCAGAGCCGATGGCCAAGAAAGAATCCTTGAGATATCTTTTTTGGTGCAAAAAGATGGTGTTATGAAAGCCCGGGGACAGGACCCATGGGCAGAAAGAGCTGCACTGGGCTCCTGAGGAGTGGCTGATTATACACTTTCAAGTTGGGAGGGGGTTAGGGATAGCATAATCTCTAAGAAATTTTGGGAGCAAGTTTTCCAGGACCTTGAGGGGGTTGGTTATTGTTGGGAAAAGGTCATTTATTACTATTTAGTAAAAACTCAGTCATGAGACCCTTCAGATGTGTATCAGTGGGTCATATGCTTGGGGGATGATTGCCAACATGTATCTTGGGGGGTTTAGAGATAAAGGAAGTTTCCAAAAGAATTTTTATATGTCAAAGTAGACTTACAGGATTCTAGCGGTCCGGCTAAGATTGCCTTTTGCCCTTAGCAAAGTATTAACATCAAGGCAGCTGAGTCCCTAGAGGAATGTCACTCTGCCAGTTTCAAGGACTTGTCAGTGGGCTATAGGTAGTAAGGAAATTTAATTTTTCTTTTTGCTTTGATTTCCCACATCAATCCTGCTACTCCAGTGGAGTCCCTCTATTTTCTCCTTCCATTCACTGCCAAACTTCTCAACTGTTTTCTATAGGTAACCAGTTGTGGCAGTAGCCCCCAAGACCAGCCTCTGTTCTAAACCTGTGTCCCCCCAAGGACTAGAGTCAGCACAGCCAACATCCCTCCAAAAACACAAGTCTGAGGCCAGAGTATTTTTTTTTTAAGATTTATTGGTTTATTTTAGAGAGAAAGTGCGACTGGGGGGAGGGGCAGAGGAAGAGCTAGAATATCTGACAGCCTGCCCACTGAGCTCAGAACCCTTGTGGGGCTAGATCTAATAACCTTGAGATCAGGACCTGAGTTGAAATCAAGAGTCAGATGCTTAACCGACTGAGCCACCCAGGCGCCTCTAAGGCCAGAAGTTTGTTTTTTTCCTTTAATTTGACAGAGAGAGACATAGCAAGAGAGGGAATACAAGCAGGGGAAGTGGGAGAGAGAGAAGCAGACTCCCCGCTGAGCAGAGAGCTAGATGGGGGTTCAATCCCAGGGTCCTGGGATCATGAACTGAGCCAAAGGCAGACGCCTAACCTACTACTGAGCCCCCATGCACCCCAGGCCAGAAGTATTGATAAATGATGCACATTTTACCGAAGTCTCCATGGATGACAGAGGAGAAATGATATACACCATTCAATCAAGCTTCCTCATTAGACATGTTTCTCTCTCTGAAAGCATCACTTGATCACATACTTTATCCTGGGTGGATGAGCGGGCCTCAGAAGACCTGCCACAGCTGCAGCTCCCTTTTAAAAACATGGCCCTTCACCGTGTGAGCCGGGGCCTGTGGACCAAGGGTGAGCCCCTGACCAGGGCCTGCCAGTCGGGTCCTGTGAGGTCATCAGGCCCAAAAGCTAGTGAATCCTGAACCATTACTTAGGGAGTCGGGGTCCACATAGAAGGGGAGCCTGGAGGTTGTCAGTGGGGGAAGCAGAATGACACAGAAAGAAAAGCAAGGACAAAGAGAGATCGAGATCATTCCGTGGCTGAGTAGGGTCAGTGCCCTTCTGGCAAGAAGTTGCAGGTCCAGGGTGACTCAAAGCCCTGGCGGGCCTGTCACCACACATTGTACATCCCTGGTGCCTAGCCTGCCCCCCAGCAGGCCTCAGGGGGGCCCTGATAGAGCTCGTATCTGATAGGGGCCTAGATGCATTCCTGAAACACCTCCCCAGAGCGACATCCCATGCATTACCATGTGGGTTAAGTGAGCTGCTCCCCAGGACCTCTGGTGCCCTTCCTAGAGATAGAATCTCTTAACCTGAGGCCCTGGGGGAGTGTGGCTTGATCACTATTTCCAGATTTTGAGGTTGGAAGGGACCACCAATGAGAGGCTTTCCTGCCCCATCATGTCCTTCTCAGACCCTCAGTCTGAGGACACTTATTCCGCATTGTCCCGTCAAGAGAAAGTCCAGATCTCCGTGTTTGGGTGGTGAGGACCACTCACGAGCACCCACTGTTTTGTTGGCTCCCCAGGAGTCCCCTCCACCCAATGTGCTCACTCTGCCTGGGCCATGTAGTCCAAAGGGAGTGAGTGAAACTGGAGAAGAATGTGGGGAAGTTTGTGGCTTTCATCTCTTAAACAAATAGCAAATTCCTCCAGGCCAACGCTGCAGGCCTTAAACAATAATGTGTTCGGGAAGGCGCTAAGGCGTTACCTTAGCAACGCCCAGTCTGTTTTCAGGCAAGATCTCATTAAAGAGGAAAAAGAACAAAAATAATAAAGGGACGAGTCTGGATGGGGTCCAGGAACAGGGGTCTTTGGGCTGAATGTGTGTGTTTTGTGTTCTGATGTGTTTGCAGCCCGCCTTCCAGCTGAGTTTCCTCTCAGCTCCCCAGTGGGGTCCACATTGTGAAGGTCGCCCACTGGCATACTAATGGCAAGCTAAGAAAAGACAGCATGCTCCATGGAGGACAGGCTAGAAAGGGAAGGACGTCAGAGCAGGGACCACTTAAGCGGAAGTGACCTGCATGAAGCCGGCCAGGCTGGCTCCTGAAATCAAAATGTCACCAGAGGAAGAGAGCGAGTGTCTTTACCTGTGACCAATCCTTGGGCCTTAGGCAGGGCAGAGGCCTGCATGGTGGCAGTGCATCAGACCCTTGCTGCTCAAGGTCTGTGGACGAGCGGCAGAGGCATCACCTGGGAACGCGACAGAAATGCAGAATGTCCGGCTGCCGCGGGCCTATTGGCCAAGTCTGCATTCTGACCAGACACCCGGGTGACTCAGGTGATTCCTATGTGAGCTGCAGTTTGAGAAGTGCCCAGCAGGACCTACCTTTGTTGTGTCAAAGTATATGCTAAAATAAGGTGACTCTCCCACACAAAAGCAGGCATATCCCGTTTGCGGGTAATGCATTTTGGTGTGTTTGTTTGCTCTGAAGACTTTATTTTTAAGTCATCTCTGTACCTAATGTGGGGCTCAAACTTCAAACCCCAAGATCAAGGAGTTGCATCCTCTGCGGGCTGAGCCAGCCAGGCACCCTGGTGTGTTTGTTTTTTGACATTGATTCTTTGTGGTGATGATGGCAAGGATGCTGCTGCTGATGAAAGTGACACTCGGTACTATAATGGGTTGGATTGTGTCCCTGCGAAGAGATACGTTCAAGTCCTAACCGCTGGTACCTGTGAACATGACCTTATTTGGGAATAGGGTCTTTGCAGATGTAACCGAGTTAAGACACAGTCTTAAGGGCCCTAATCCAATAACTGGGCCCTAATCCAATAACTGGGGTCCTTATAAGAGAGACATTTGGACACAGACACAGACACCCAGGGAGATTGCCACGGGATTGCCACAGACAGAGGCAGAGATTGGAGTTAGGCTGTCACAAACCAAGCAACGCCAGGGATTCCTGACAGCCACCTGAAGTTAGGACAGAGACCTGGAACACAGTCTCCCTCCAAGCCCCTGAGAAGGGACCAACGGGGCTGACACCTTGATTTTTTTTTTTTTTTTTTTTTAAGATTTTCTTTATTTATTTGACAGAGAGAGATCACAAGTAGGCAGAGAGACAGGCGGGGGGAGGGGGGTGGGAAGCAGGCTTCCCGCTGACCAGAGAGCCTGATTCGGGGCTCGATCCCAAGACCCTGAGATCATGACCTGAGCCGAAGGCAGAGGCTTTAACCCACTGAGCCACCCAGGCCCTTGATTTTGAACTTGTAGCCTCCAGAACTGTGAGACAATGATTTCTGTTGTTTTAAGCCACCCAGTGTGTGGTGCTTTGTTACAGCAACCCTAGGACACTCATCTAGAAACTTCCTTCTCTAAAGCAACTTCACTTACATGATCTTGTGAAAGAAGAGGCAGACTTTGCATTCAGTTTTACAAATTGCATTCAGTTTTACAAATAAGAAAGTCCCCTTATGGGGCGCCTGGGTGGCTCAGTCGTTAAGCATCTGCCTTCGGCTCAGGTCAAGATCCCAGGGTCCTGGGATCCAGTCTTGTGTAGGGCTCCCTGCTCCGCGGGGAGCCTGCTTCGCCCTCTCTCACTTACCCTGCTTGTGTTCTTTCTCGCGCTGTCTCTGTCAAATGGATAAATAAAATCTTAAAAAAAAAAGTCCCCTTATTACTTTGAGAGGTTACAAGAGTGAGGAAGCAGTCTAGCTGGGCCTGCCCCAAGGCTCTGTCTTACCTGCTGGGTCTGTGACAAGGGGCTCGCTCACAGGGCTTGTGGGCCTGCTGACCAGCCTGTGCACCTGTCCCCTGGCAGCTCCCCACACCTGCTGCACTGTCCCTGAGGACACCAAGGAAGAGGGGAGACTAGTGCCGCAGGGTCCATCCCTTCTCCATCTCCACCACCCACAGCATGTGGGCTCAAAGGTGTTGCCAGCAGCATGTGTCCTGGCCCAAAGCTATACATCCTTCTTATCCAGAAGTTCATATTTGAGTTGTCAGATGTCACCTCGGAGTGACTCTTTCTCCAAACCCTCTAGTTTTATTTTCTTTGTAATACTTAACACCATCCATGGTACTGCTGCTTGTTTTTATAATTACCTTTATATTGGGGCGCCTGGGTGGCTTGGTTGGCTAAGCATCTACCTTTGGCTCAGATCATGACCCCAGGGTTCTGGGATCGAGTCCCACATCAGGCTCCCTGCTCAGCAGGGGAGTGTGCTTCTCCTTCTGCCTCTCCCTCTACCCCTGCTTGTGTGGTCTCTCTCTCTCGCTCACTCTCTCTCCAATAAATAAATAAATAATTTTTTAAAAATTACTTGTATATTTCCTGTTTTCCTTACTTGAGTGTAAATTCTGGTCCCCAGAACAGAGCTTTACCCGTGACAGTTTCTCAATAAAGAACGGGAAGAGAACCTGTTAAAACTACTGTGGCGTGTGCATATACTGAAACATTAAGCAGCCACTGAAAAGAAAGGACTGGATCCGTGTTCAGTCTGTAGAGAGATAGTCGTGACATTATTGAGGTAGGGGAACAATGTGAACAGTGACACACATTGTTTGATCCTGTTTCTTGATATATATCACCAATATAGGGGCACCTGAGTGGCTCAGTCAGTTAAGCGTCTGCGTTCAGCTCAGGTCATGATCCTGGGATCCTGGGATCGAGCCCATGACATAGGGATGATAATGCTACCTCTAGGAGGTGGCATTAGAGGGGACTGTGGGGTGAAACAGGAGCCCAGGACCAGGGCCAGGCTAAAGGAGGGAGGGACAGGTCACTCACTTGCACAGACGGAGATTTTGCGGAAGTCAGGGGAGGAACATGCAGAAGGGACACCAAGGACAAATCCTACCTCTGTGACCAAGCACTGACCAGGCCACAGTTCCGGGGCATCTCTTGTCCCTTCATCCATTCCTGCTGCCCCTGAACTGTGTAAGCCTGGGAAGGGTGACAGTGAGTGGGAGTCTGCCAGGAGAGCATCCCTGCTGCTCCTCTGTGACCTATGGGAGGAGCCCCCAAGGACTGTGAGGCTCATGGCTGAAAACCAGTCACAGAAGTGTGGAGCAGCTCCTCAGCAGCGAGGTGGGGGTAGGTCTAGTGAGTGGGTTAGGATAGGTGAGAGAATGTAACCGGGGGTATGCTGAGAAGTGCTGACTTCAGAAGGCCTCCTGACTTATCTGCCGCCAGCCGTGGCCATGACAAAGGGCACACGCACCTAGATGCGTATGTGGGCAGAGAAAGGCAGCTTCTCTCTTCTTCTCTCCTGTCCTCCAGGAGACCGCAGGGTGACTGGGTTAAACCTCTTAGCCTCCATGCCCCAATCCAAAAAGCAGTTAAAGCAGGGCTGTCCCTAGGATTAAAGCGATGGCACAGCTAAAGAACCCCGCTGGAACAAGCCAGGAACATAAAAAGTGCTCAGTAAAAGATGAGGCTTTTTTTTTTTTTTTTAAGATTTTATTTATTTATTTGACAGAGAGAGAGATCACGAGTAGGCAGAGAAGCAAGCAGAGAGAGAAGGGGAAGCAGACTCCCTGCCATCCCAGGACCCTGAGATCATGACCTGAGCTGAAGGCAGAGGCTTTAACCCACTGAGCCACCCAGGCGCCCCAAAAGATGAGGCTTTTATATCAGAGTGTGCTCTGTCCCGAGCACCTCACTGGGCCCTATGAGGAAATAAAGATCAGTAAGCTCACATGCCCATACCTCTTTCCCAAAAACCAACAATCTGCTTGGAGAAATGAGACAGGCCTGCCTGCAGGGAGAGAAACTTCTGGGGACTAGGAGGGACATGCCAAGGAGGGATAACTGCAGGCAGCACCTGGGCCTCACGTGTTCTGTGCCCACCCTTGCCCCAGGCTTGGCTGCAGCACCCCGCTTTGCCTGGAGGGTAGGGCATCCGACAGCATCTGTCGGGCAGCATCTGTCAGATGCCCCTGTGACCGTCCTGCCCCAGGGCTCCTTTGTGACCCGGACAGGTACTCTGGACACATCCTGGGACCGGCTTGCCCTCCTTCCCAGTTTGCTCTCTCCAACCCCCGACTCCTATTCTTTGGGATCATTTAATTTATTTTTTTTTAATTTATTTAATTTTGGAGGGGAAGATCATTTTACATGATGAGCTCCTGGATCCAGGTCCTCATCTCAGGCTTTCTTTGCCTGTGGGAAAGAAGTGAAGACCGCAGTGCAGCAGCTCAAGGCACAGTCTCGAAGTTCAGACCGCCTTTGCTCCTGGCTGGGGCTGTGAACTGGGGCTAGGCTTTCCCAGGTCCCCACGTGGCACCTGTTCACGTACTCTTGAGTGTACCAATCAGGCCTCTCCAGAGAAACAGAACCAACAGGATACGTAGAGAAATATACAAAAGGTGATTCACCGTAGCAATTGGCTCATGCCATGATGGAGGCCAGGAAGTCCCATCTGCTGTCTGCAAGCTGGAAAATCAGGAAAGCCGGTGGGGGCATTCAGTCTGAGGCCAAAGGAAGACGCCCTCAGGAACATACCCGGAAACAGTTTGCCAGCTCTCTGGGCATTCCTCAGCCAGTCAAGTTGACATATAAAATTAATCATCACACTGAGGGTTGCTGTGAAGGTCACCAGAGAGATAGTTTAGCACTGACATTGAAGACACAGTCTCTGGAGCCAGACTCCTTGATTCTTCGACTGGTCACCTGTGTGACCCTGGAGAAGTCACTTAACCTCTCTGTGCCCCAGTTTTCTCAAATATGACATGGGGATGTTAGTAATAGTACTACATCTCGCAGGCTTGTGAGCATTAAATGAGTTGATACACGTCAAGTTCCTGAAGCAGTCTCCTACTATTGAGATGGTGTCTGCAAAGCATTGCAGAGTACCTGTGACTTCGGAAAATACCTGATAAAGTATAAGCCCAGTACAAGAAATGTATTAACCTGGGGTGCCTGGGTGGCTCAGTCGTTAAGCGTCTGCCTTCTGCTCAGCTCATGATCCAGGGTCCTGAGATCGAGTCCCACGTTGGGCTCTCTGCTTGGCGGGAAGCCTGCTTCTCCCTCTCCCACTCCCCCTGCTTGTGTTCTCTCTCTCGCTGTGTCTCTCTCTGTCAAATAAATAAAATCTTAAAAAAAAAAAAAAAAGTATTAACCTTGTAAAGCTCATACAAGAAAACCTGGGAGAATATTTTTGTGACTTAGAAGCCGAAAAGGACATCCTAAAACTTCAAAAGCACACGTCATATTTTAAAACTTTGATTTTCATTACATCAGAATGAAGGACTCATTGCCAATGAAGGATGCTGTGAACAAGATTGGTAGATGGATGACAGAATGGGAGAAGCCATTGCCAGGTCTAAAACCAACAGAGTTTATCCTAATTCTAGGTAAAAACTAGAATATACCAAAGATTCCTGGAAATCAACAAGGAGAGGGCATCAAGCCCAACAGAAGACAGGCAGAAGCTGTGAACCGACTACATGGGAGGAAAAAGCTAAGGGCCACATGAAGTGCTCAGTGGTTGGTAATAAGACATGCAAGGTGGGACTGGAGCAGCGTGTCGTTCTGAGAGCACTGGGGAAGTGTGTGGGCAGGACCCAGTCCCCCGCTGTCCAAAGAAATGCTCACCCAGGTGCATGGGGGGACATGCTGTGGATGTTCCCTGCAGCCTCATCTCCAGGGGTAAAGGAGTTGGAAGGGGCTCAACTCGTCCCCCTGAGTCTACCCAATGTTTCGTCAATATTTGCTATTACTGCTGTCGTCAAAACCTAAAGTAGGGGAGGACGGTGAGAAGAGACATCATGACATCTTCTTCCTTATCATGAGTCCAGCCACTGACCACAAGAACAGATACGGTCAGTGACTGGACTCTCTCTCCTCTCTTTCTCTCACACATGCACACTCAGGGCAGTGGGAGGAGGCCCAGTTTCTAAGCCAGGGCGCGGGTAGGATGTCAATGCCAGCAGGAACGTCAGGGACTGAGGTGCGGAATGCGGTGTGAGGTCCTGTCAAGACAGCCACGGGAAAATGTGCCCGCGGTGAGGCCTGTGTGCGGATGGAGCCAAGCCTTGTCAGGAAGCCCAGGGAGTCCTAGGCTGAGGGGGCACAACCTGGGCTCGGCTCCCACGCTCGTCCCTGTGGCGTTTCAGTGCAGCGGGGGCAGCCCAGGGCCATACCCCTGCACCGCCGTGAGCCCGGGGAGGGTGCGCGTGCTTCTGCAGGAAGCTCTGAGTTCGAGAGCTGGCAGAGGTCAGTGGGCAGGGGGCCTGAGTCAGAAAGGCGCCCACAGAGGTGTCACCGTCCAGTGTCTGGGAGCTGAGCCTTCAAGGACAAAGATGCTTTCTGAGGTGGAGAGGATGGGCAGGGCCTTCCACAGAGAGGAAATAGCGTAAACGGGCCCAGAGACAGGAAAACACATAGACAAGGAGGTCCCTGGGAGGGCAAGGTGGGCAACGCGGCTGCGAGAGCCTTGGAACTGAAGCCCGAAGCCCTTCCGTGATGGTTTCCGGCCTTAGACCACGCTCTAAAGTTCCCGACAGCCCCTGCTGCCCCAGGACAGGGACCGCTCAGCTCTGTTCCCAAGGAGGTGAGGGTGGGAGCCGAGCCAGGAGCCTGTCCTCCCAGTTATTTCCCTCCAGTCACACCACGAGCGCACACCCCCCCACTCCCAGGTACTGCACACTCATGCCACTCAGCGTGCACACACGTACACACCCCACACAGCCCACATGTACTATACACACGGACTGCACACACACGCTCCCATGTACACACTGTACACACACACCACACACACATGCTACACACACCCCACAATATGTGGTACCCACAAACCCACACCCACTGCACACACAACACTATACACACACACACACTGCACACATACATACCATACACATACACTGTACACACATACCACATACACACACACACCATACACACACTGTACACACACCACATACACACATACTACATACACACTGACAATAGGCTGTACCCACAAACCCACACCCACTTCACACACATACCATACACACACACACTGCACACACATACACTGTACACACATACCACATACACACATATACCATACACACACACACACCATACACACACCATATACACACACACTGCACTGAACCCACACACACACATCGGACCCACAGATTACCTCCCACATACACACACTGTGCACCCACACACCACACACACATACTGTACATATATCCATACCACACATACCACCAACCCATACCACCCCCCACGCCACACACACATTACACCCACACATTACACACACTCAACGTCCACAACCACCAATCGCCCCCCACACACACACACACCTACCACACCACACACGCGCACAAACTACACCACACTGGAGTTGTGCCTCCAGTAAACACAGGCAGGCAGGCAACTGACTCGTGAACAATTTGGAAGAATGAAACATAAGGAACCTGCAATCCCCAGGCTGTTTTGGGCACTCGGGCCCCTATTAAGGTTCAAGGCTCCTGGATTTGAAGGAACTCCCAGTCTCCATTTCCCATCAGAATCACAGGGACTTCTGCCTGCCCCCCACGCCATGACAGGGCCAGGGTGATGAGAAGCCCCCTCCCCAGGGGGAGCCACAGCCCCCACCTATGATGCACTCTGGCACCTTCCTGTCTTGGAGGACCTGTCCCAGAGGGCCCTCTCTGGCCTTTCTTCGGGGAAGTGCAGGTTATCTGTCCATCTGTTGGCCACTGGCCTGTTTATCTTCTTAGGGCTCTCTTCCTGAAATAGCTCAGGGTTATCTAAGCTGCTGGAGCAAGCAGTCTGGCCTGCCTGACCATCCCCCTCCCAGAGAGAGTGGCTGCCCTGGCCGCTTTCAACTCCTTTAATCCAGGCCTGAATTCCACACATTATTGAGCCATGTTGGAGGGCTTCCTGGAAAGGGCCCGCACCCCCATGGGGTCCCCCCAACTGTAGCCCAAGCCACGGGAGCACCAGGGGGCCTCTCCTCTCCCCTCCCTTGACAAGGCGACGGGGGTCGGTGAGCTGGGGCTGCCCTTCCCAGCTCTCTCATCACAGCCCTGGACAGTCGGACACCTCCACTGACAAGTCTGGCAGTCTCAAAGTGGGCAAACCCAGAGCCAAGCTCACCTGTCTCGCCCCAAACCTCTTACCTCTCCCACATTTCCATTGTTCAAGGATGTCAAAACTTTCCTAGACTCCTAAATTAAAATCTCAGTCATACTCCTGGACCTTTCCCATCTGGCAGTGCCCTCATCAGCTCTGCTGCCCACACCCCCACTCCCTGCCCTTCCAGGTCAGAATCCCCTGGCTGCTACCCGGGCTCTGGATTTCCAAGCATCCTACACATCACTGCTAGAGTAATAGCCTTCATCTAGCATTTTACCCTGGCACTGCCCTGCTCAAGAACCTACCATGGCTCCCCATTAATGCCTGCATAGAGTCTAAACACAGCTGTCTGGCAAGGTGCATCTCCACTTATTTAACGTCGTAGCCTACTACTCCCATTAGTACCGTCCCTGCTTCAGCAAGGCCAGCGCCCACAGCTCCCGTACAAGCATGCTGTGCGGGGCCTCAAGCCTCTGACTGGCGCCACCATTCCCTATTTCCTCCCCCTCACCAAGACTTCCTCTCCCTCCCAGCTCCAACTGTATTCAGTCCCCTTCGTCAGTGCTTTCCAGTCATTCCTCTACTCAGCCAATGTTAACTGAGCACTTACCGTGGAACAGACCAGGCTCTCCCAGACCGGCGTCCTCTCTGAGCTCCAATAGCACAAGTAACTTGGGCCCCCACACTTTGGCACCGAATCTCTTGAGACCTTGGAAGGTGTCATCATCACAGTCTCCCTCTCCCGTGCGCCACCCTATGCACCCCCTCTCCTCCCCGGCTAGCTCCTTAGACTTTCAAACCTTGCAAGCTGCAGGCAGTGGTAGTTTTTGGGGTTTTGTTTTTGTTTGGAGGGCTAGCACAGAATTGTCAACTCTTTGTTTCATCAGGTAAAAACACTTTAAAAAAATTTTTTTAACTTTAAGTAATCTCTACTCCTAATACAGAGCTCCAACTCACAACTCCAACTCACAACCTAGAGATCAAGGGTCCCAGGCTCCTTGCACTGAGCCAACCAGGCACCCCAAATAAAAACACTTTTAAATTACTGTGATGTCATAAACAAAAGCACATTTTTAAAAAGACTTTATTTTATTTATTTATTTATTTGGAGAGAGAGAGAGAGAGGCAGGGGGCGGGGGGTGACGGAAGGAGGAGTGGGAGAGGGACAAGCAGACTCTCTTCACTGAGTAAGGAGCCCAGTGTGGGGGCTTGATCCCAGGACCCTGAGATCATGACCTGAGCTGAAATCAAGAGCCAGATGCTTAACAGACTGAGCCACCCAGGTGCCCCAAAAGTACATTTTAACACTAAGTAAGTAACATCAGGAAAGAAGGAAGAACTTAATGGCAGCATAAAGGACGATCCTTAAAATTGAATAAGCTTAGCAGTATGGGAAAATTCACATATTTCTTTTTCTCCATTTCAGAACATTATCTCCAAATGAAAGGCAGTGCTTTCAGGGGCATAAATTTACCAAGCTGGAAAATATATCACATTTCTTTTCTTTTCTTTTTTTCCTTTGGAAAACATATCACGTTTCTTTTTCTTCAGTTCACAGGGGACAGGTGACCACTTTACCAATGTTCATCTGGCGTCTGGGAGCCTGTCTCCAGCCCCTTGCCAGCTGAGCACAGCTCCACTGAGCGGAATGGGTGGCTAATGTCTTTGGTTGTTGCCTGGCGAAGCAACCCGAGTCTTTTCACACAAGACGCAGCTGGGAGCCGGGGACGTGGCTCCCAATCCTGTCGCCTCTGCTTCAGACACATGGCCTGATTTCTGCTCCAGGAAGCTTGCCTCTGTAGGCACACAGGTATTTTTGACTCTGATTACCGCCTCCTCGGGGGCACAGAAGTCCTGGGGTCCTGGGGAGGTATGGGATGGAGACTTTGAAGTCTCGTTCAGGAGCAGAAAACAAATGGGTCACAGATGCAGATACCCCTACCCCGCGGCCTCACAGCTCTGAGCCGGTCTGGAGCCGAGCTGGGGCGGGACCCCAGAGCTTCTTTCTGTCTCCTGCCCCTGGGATTCTGCCCACCCCCTGCTCTGTCTGCGCCCGGCTTCTTCAGAAAAGAAATACAACCAAAACTTTCCGTGGCTCAGCCCTGGATCCCCCCAGCCACTTCCATAAAAAGCCATCACTGCCTGGACAGGAGAGAGAGAGAGAATTTTTCCAAAGGATGTATGTGTGTATTGTTGGGAGCAGCAAGCCTTTTGGTGAACTCTGGGTCACGGCACAGCCTGACAAATGGCAGGAAGTTCAGGACTTGGGCCTGACATTTGTTGCACAAAGGCCCTTCAGCCCAGCCAGGTGAGCTGGGCCTGGGGACCGACACAGGGCCACCGCCCGGCACTTCCTGCCCTTTGTTGGCCCATGTGACAGCCTTCCCAGTGCTCTAAATGGCCTTTCTTTCGTGCCTGACTCCTGGTCTTTATTTATGGAGACGAGCTCCTCAATATAGAAACGGGTGGGCCCGGAGTCGGCAGCAGGATGTGGGAACGCAGACTGGCAGGATGCCCACCCCCCGGGGGCAGGAGCGCTGAATTAAAATAATGTGGCCGTATACACCCAATAATAAGCCGGTCTGGTATTTATATACCTGAGATGCTCCGCACGCGCCCCTGGCACATCGCAGGGGACTGCGAGCCTGCCCTGCCATCGGCGCTCCTGTGGACACCACCTTCTGGCTCTGGTTGCCCGAGTCAGCCTTGCCTGACCCTCAAAGTCAGAAGGAGGGGACTCTGAAAGAGTCCCCTCTGAAAAACCTTTGCTCTGAAAAACAGAGCAAAACCGTTGCCGTCCACTTCCTCAGGGTTAGTCTTTGCTTCCAGATAGCTGGTGTATTTGTGGGCCACGGTGCACATGGGACCCCTTGAAGGTCCCAATCTTTTCTTCGTCATCGTCATTTACGATGGAATTCTTCCTAAAAGTAGTCACACACATTCCCGGTGTCTCAGACGGAAGACGTCGAAAAGACTTTGAGGTGTTCTCAGGAACTTGGGGGCTCGTTTAGGAGCCCCACGTGAGCAGTGGAAGGAACACTGGGCCAGGCGGGGCCAGGAGATCTGGGTGCCACCCCGTCCCCCTGGCTAGCTGTGCAAACTTGAGCAAGTTACTTTCCCTCTCTGGCTCTCAGTGGTTGGCCTGTGTACCGTGGCTCCATACAGCGATGTCAATACAAAAGTTACTGAGGAAGATAAGGTCATTTGCCCCACAGCGTAAATCACAGATAACTCTTTCACAACCATTTTTGGTAGATTTCCTTCTCTTCTACCTTGTTTTCAGGCTAATTTTAGACCACTGTTTATAGACCCATCCAGAGTAGCAACTCCCTTTCAAGTTTGTAACATCTAAATCTTAGAACCGCGGTACCTAGCTGACTCAGTCAGTGGAGCATGTGACTCCTGATGTCAGGGTTGTGGGTTTGAGTCCCATGCTGGGTGTAGGCATTACTTAAAAAAATAAAGTCAGGGGCACCTGGGTGACTCAGTTGTTAAGCATCTGCCTTTGGCTCAACTCATGATCCCATGGTTCTGGGATCGAGCCCTGCATCGAGCCCTGCATAAGGTTCCATGCTCCACGGGAAGCCTGCTTCTCCCTCTTCTTCCCTCTCTCGCTGTGTCTCTCTCTGGCAAATAAATTAAAAGGAAAAAATCTTTAAAAAAGACTATCTTTTTTCTAGGTCCAAATTCTTTTCTTTTTAAAATATTTTATTTATTTATTTGACAGAGACAGAGAGCACAAGCAGGGGGATCAGAAGAGGGAGAGGGAGAAGCAGGCTCTCTACTGAGCAGGGGGCCCAATGTGGGGTTTGATCCCAGAACCCTGGGATCATGGCCTGAGCTGAAGGCAGACGCTGAACCCACTGAACTACCCAGTCGCCCCTATAAGGAGTTCCTTTTTTTTTTTTTAAGATTTTATTTATTTATTTGACACAGAGAGCGATCACAGGGGCTCGATCCCAGGACCCTGAGATCATGACCTGAGCCGAAGGAGAGGCTTTAACCCACTGAGCCACCCAGGCACCCCTATAAGGAGTTCCTTTTCAGAGCAAAAAGTATCGCTAGCACCTGCACCAGCAACGCGCACCTGCTGCCATCTCCCAGCTCCCTCCTGTGCAGTCACTTCTCCCTCTACATGCTGACCCTTCTGCCCAGCATGACCTACTGCCCCCCTTCTGGCCCTGACAAACTCCTGTTTAACCACTGAGATCTGGCCCAAAAGTTCCCTCCTCTGAGAACCCTTCCCAGATTCCCATCTTTGGGCAGAGGTGGCTGCTCCTCCTCGTCCTCCGCAGAGCCTTTGCCCCCTCTGCCCCGCTTCTCCTACCCCTCGAGATGGCACGTAAGAGCAAGGGCTCAAGATGCAGACCCAGCCTGGGTCCGCCTCACTAGCTTTACTAGTGTAACCCAGGGTGTTAATTTCCTCTGACAAAACACCACAAACTGGGCAGCTTAACAACACTGGAGATTTCTTGCCTCACAGTTCTGGAGGCCAGAAGTCTGAAATCAGGGTGTTGGTAATACTGATTTTTACTTGGGGCCAGGGGGAAGCTGTTTCACGGCTCTCCACTAGCTTCTGTGACAGCTGGCCATCCTTGGCGATCCTTTGCGATCTTTGACTTGGAGTCACATTGCTCCAATCTCTGCCTCTCTCTTCATACCGTCTTCCCGCATGGTCTCTGTCTTCACACGGCGTTCTGCTCCGTGTCTCTCTCCTCTTATAAAGACACCAGGCTGATCGGATTAAGGGCCAAGCCCACTCCAGTATGAACTCCTTTTAACTTACCTAATTACATCCTCATTGATCCTATTTCCAAATAATTTTGCATCTTCACATGCTGGGGGTTAGGACTTTTTTTTTTTCTGGAGATGCAGTCCAATCCATAACACCTGGATAAATTGAATCTGTGTCCTCCTCTCTGAATTGCATACAAAGGAGAACCTTCCTTCTGGTGTGAAGATGGAATGAGTTCACAGCTACCGTAGCATGGTACCTAATAAACATTCCAGAAGCCAGCTGCTGTGGTTACTATGTCCCGGCCACTGTGAGTCCTCCCAGGTGGAGACCACACCTTACTCCTTTATCTTTTTAATCCCTCAGTGTTTAATACAAAGTTTGTGCTCACAATTTTTGCCCGCTGGATGAGCCGCTGCCATTTTGAGGGCCATGTTAAGATCAAAGGGGCGATTTTGAGCATCTTTGTTTCCATCAAAGAAAATTTACTGGGGGAACAATTAGGCAGTGGTTCAAACTTTTTTGGATAAGTTTTTAATGAGCTCTGGATGCCTGAAAGATATCTCAAAATTTATTGAATTATTAAATCAAAAATGTCTCGTAATTATTATCTCAAAATATCTTCGGATTATTCTCAAAAGCCTTTCTAACGTCTGTGAAGGGCAGGGAGAATTATTGTTAATTAATTTTTAAATTAATGCTTATCATAAGTGATATATCAGTCCTAGGGCAGGTTTATGAGGCAGAAATGCTGTACTTTTTATGTCCTGCGTGTACATTTTATGGTTCATTGGGGCCCTTTTGTAATCAATATGATTGGTTCATTTATGTACATTTGTAAAATACTTTGGAGCATAATTTTATTATTTTAAGTGATTATGACGGTTTATAGTTCTTTGCTCTTATGACATCTCCAGTCATATCTGTGTTTTTGGGTGCCAAGACCTTACTTAGGATGTAACCTTCAACTGCCTCATTATTTTTATGAAGAAAATATGATCTGCTTTACAATTACTCACTTTATGGTGAGCTTCCAGGAGCACAAAGTACAGAAAAGAGGTTAATTTTCCTTTAAAACTGAATTCCACCCCACCTCCTCTATTGACCTCTTGAGTCCCCACTCCCTGCCCAGCCCACTCCCGGATGTAGGCTGAAATAGGACAGGTCTCAACCGATCCTAAGTGGGAGCTGTTTACAGACAGGGTTTAAGTTTTCTGTTATATTCATGTTGGGGTCCAGTTTCGAACAAAGCCTGTGCACATAGTGAGCTTATTGAATGTTGGATTCTACTTGATGGCCTAGTATATCACTGGCATCTCAGCCAAAATCTATTCATAAAAAGGCATATGTATTACATATGTTATATATTTTGCTATAATATGTATAACTAATATATATGTAATATATACACATATATGTGCGATTAATTATAACTAAAACATATTATTTTTTTCTGGCACATGCATCAAATATCTCTGGAAGAACACAAAAGAAAAGAATAGAGTTGGATATCTGCATGGAAGGGGATGAGTAGCTGGAGTAGGAGGAAAAGGAGAGTAGTCATTATAATCAATTTAGACTTTTGGAAGGCAGCTATGCTCACCACTATACCACCAATGCCAATTTAGACTTTTGAATCACATGACTTGCTACCTATTTCCAAAAATGTTGGGGCGCCTGGGTGGCTCAGTCAGTTAAGCATCCAACTCTTGGTTTCAGATAAGGTCATGATCCCAGGGTTCTGGGATTGAGCCCCACCTAGGGCTCTGAGCTGGGGGCCAAGGTGTGTGTGTGTGGGGGGGGTGTTCTGCTTGAGATTCTCTCTCTCTCTGCCTCCATCTGCCCCCCTCTAGAATAAATAAATAAATTAAAAAAAATATTTTTAGTTTATCTATGTCCATAATGAAGATCTAGATATCCATTTTTTGCCCTTGCTGCTGTCTTCACAAAGACTTAAGCTATGTATTTCAAGGGTGCACATGTAACTTCCCAGTTAGATCATACTTATTTTATTTTAGTTTAATTTAGTTTTTAGTTTTTAGTTATTTAAGTAATCTCTATACCCAGTGTGGGGCTTGTACTTATAACCAGAGATCAACAGTCATGCTCTCCTGACTGAGCCAGCCAGGTGCTGCTAGATGGTAAATTTCTTTTTTTTTTTTTCTTTTAAAGATTTTATTTACTTATTTGACAGAGAAGAGAGAGATCAAAAGTAGGCAGAGAGACAGGCAGAGGGAGATGGGGAAGCAGGCTCCCTGCTGAGCAGAGAACCCAATGTGGGGCTCGATCCCAGGACCCTGAGATCATGACTGAGCTGAAGGCAGATGCTTAACCACGGAGCCACCCAGGCACCCCATAGATCGTAAATTTCTAATAAAGTCTGAGATCATCTCTTTCACTCAATCTCTGTCCTGCAGGACCCCAGCTAAGCCCGACGCTCACCCTGGTCCTCAGAATCGCTTGTGACAGAATCCACCACCTTGGTGTTTTCCATTTGTTTCTATCAGGAGACACTGGCGGAGCTTCTTTAGGAGCTGCGGAGCCGGCGATGGATACAAGGTAACTCCCTCCCTCTAAAGCAAGGGCAGGGTGGGGGGAAAGGCTCAGGTTGACACCATTTTGTTAAAGTTAATTTATTATTTCTTTTTTTTTTTAATTTAAAGGTTTTATTTATTTATTTGACAGAGAGAGACACAGCGAGAGAGGGAACACAAGCAGGGGGAGTGGGAGAGGGAGAAGCAGGCTTCCCACTGAGCAGGGAGCCCCATGTGGGGCTCGATCCCAGGAGCCTGCGATCATGAGCTGAGCCAAAAGCAGAAACGACTGAGCCACCCAGGTGCCCCAATTTATTATTTCTTTAGTAATCTCTACACCCAACGCAGGTCCCAAACTCACTACCCCGCCATCACAAGTCGCCTGCTCTTCTGACTTAGCCAGCCAGGTGCCCCTGAGGTGCCCCCATTTATCCTGGTATGGCAAGAGCTCCAATGGTGTATGAATAAAGTGCCACAGGGGAGGAAAAACTCAATATAGAGGCTTGCAGATGGCGTGTCTCTGAGCCAGGCTTGAAGAATGGAAAAGGTTTTCACTGGAAGGGTGCATTTCTTCCAGATAGCTCTGGCTAGAATGGTTCTGAGCATGCCAAGTGTCTGCCCCGGGTTCTGAAGCCTGGCTCTGCCACTAAGTAGGTGTATGCCTCTGGGCAAGTTAATCAGGTTGTTTGCTTATCCACAAAATACCAAGACAATAGATCCTTCCTCACAGGTTTGTGGAGAAAAGGAAATAAGATAATGCTTACTAAGCACTTTAAACAAGGCGTGCCACAAAGTAAGTGCTCAGCAAACCTTAGCTATGATTTGAGATGTGTTCAATGCACGAAGAAGAAAACATCTTTAGGACTGAGGAGGCATCCCGGGATGCCTGGGTGGCTCCGTGGTTAAGCATCTGCCTTCGGCTCAGGTCATGATCCCAGGGTCCTGGGATCGAGTCCCGCATGGGGCTCCCTGCTCAGTGGGGAGCCTGCTTCTCCCTCTGCCTGCCGCTCCCCTGGCTTGTGCTCTCTCCCTCTCTCTCTCTGACAAATAAATAAATAAATAAAATCTTAAAAAAAAAAAAAAGGACTGAGTCCCAGTTAGAAATCTGGGCAGTTCCAAGCTCGCTGACTTTCTGAGGCCCAAGGAATCCCTATGTTGTTTGTGCACCTCAGTTCCCAAGTAACACCGTGACGCCTTGGTGGATTTTGGTTTCAAAAGTGGAGACAAAAACACTGATGGCCCCTGGAAGGAAATGAGGAGGCTGAGCTTGAGGTTTGGGGGTGTGGGGGCACGGGGCAAAAAGGCGGGCCACGGAGGAGCCTCAGTCTGTGTACCCGGCAACAGGGGGACGCAGCATGCAACTGCTACACAGAAAATCCGGTCTTCTTTTTTTTTTTTTTTTAATTTTTAAGTCATCTCTGCACCCCATGTGGGACTTGAACTCATGACCTTGAGATCAAGAGTGGCAGGTTCCCCTGACTGCGCCAGTCAGACGCCCCACAGTCTGGTCTTCTGACCCTGTAGGTGGAGTTTGCTGTTATAAGGACCCCTTGAGGGGTGCTTGGGTGGCTCCATCAGCTGCAGTCATGATCTCAGGGTCCTGGAATCAAGCCCCGTGTGGGGCTCCCTTCTCAGTGGAAATTCTGCTTCTCCCTCTGCCTCTGCGCTTCTCCTAGCTCGTGCTCTCCTTCAAATAAATAAATAAAATCTTAAAAAAAAAAAACACAAAAAAAACTCAAAACGAACAAACAAAAAAAAAACAAGGCCCCTTGAGTCAGCAGACAGGGAAGGGGGATGTTCTTTGTGAGGGGTGCTCCCCAGGGACACTTTCTCACTCCATTTCAGAGTCTGAACAGTTTTGCCCAAGAAGCTCAGGTTCTGGATAGACTCGGAGGCAAGAACTTAGTGCACACAGGGACTGCCGGACCGTCCCTGAGGGCTGAAGGAATCTGTGAGAGTCCTTCTCCGGTGTCTCCGTAGGAGGGAGGGAAGGAAGCTGCCTCGTTCAGAGTGGACTCCCCGCCTTAGATCTTGACCCTCATGTCCTCCTACATCCTTCACTGTCTCTGGGATGGGGGAGCGGTTACAGGGCTTCTCAAAAAGCAGTATGGGGAAAGTGTCCATAAATTTTCCCCCAGGATTTGGAGGTTTCAAAAAGCAACAACCTTAAGGCGCTTCATGAGATAACATGGAGTATTCATTCCCGGGGTTCAAAGGATTTACCATGGCTGGTATGAGATACCAGCCTGTCCAAAGGCTAGGAGAGACTGAGAATATAACTCAGAAGAAGGGAGCAGGAGAAATAACTACAAAGAGGATTATATTTGTCTTTTTTCTTTTTTTAAGATTTTATTTTTAAGTACTCTCCACACCCAGCACGGGGCTCGAACCCACAGCCCCGAGACCAAGAGTCACATGCTTTACTGACTGAGCCAGCCAGGCACCCCAGAGTATATATTTTTCAAAGCTCCTCAAAAATTTTTGCCTCCAAAGCTGTTTTTTCTTTTTTTAAGTAAGCTCTGTACTGTACTCTGTACCTGTACCCACATGGGGCTTGAACTTACAACCCTGAGATCAAGAGTCAAGATCAAGAGCCACATGCTCCACCAACTGAGCCAGACAGATGCCCTTTGCTTCCAGGGTTTTGAATTATCTGAAAAGGAGGGTTTTTTTTTTGTTTTTTTTTTTTTTTTTACCCCATTTAGCAGTTGAGGAAACTAACACTTGGAGAGTGTCATAAGCTAGTTGATGGTAGAACCGAGAATAGAAATATAACTTTTTAAATTACCTGTGGAGATGGATCCATGTATCCAACCAGTATTTACCAAGCACCTACTATGGCCAGGCATGGTGCTAGGCCCTGGGAATGCAAAAGTGGACACAGAGGAAAGGCCTGTGTCCTCATGGAGCTCTGAGCGCAGTGGGAAGGCCAGAACCGCATACACAGAGAAAAAAAATCTAGAAACGCACCAACCATCCCTGTGATGAAGGAACAGAAGGAGTCAGAGGAGAACCCCTTCCTTACACTCTAAGACTCCCTGAACCTGGGATTTTATTCAAGCCTCTTGGCTACATGACTGTCAGGATTCCTTCCAATTTGAGCATTCAGGAATTCCTACGTGGCCTCGCCGATGAGAGTCTGATTATGCGAGGTAGGGAGGTTCCCTTCTTTCTTCAGCCCTTGCGGCCACCCCTGTGTAGACTTGCCCTCTCTGGGCTCAGGGCTCTGCACTGTCTCCCTGCTGCCTAGAGGCCGATCACACCCCCCCCAGCTGTGCACCGAGTGTAAATGTTATCTACCAGCCCTGGTGACAGGGGAAGAACAATGCCTCAGAGGTGAATGAAGTCATGGGAACCTCCAGTGCCGCTCCCGGCCCTGTCCCATGTCTGTCGTTCATCCATATCTGGGCCAGCTTGTTTATCTGCACGGGTCTGCAGTCCTGTCCCTGTGGGTCCCAGGGGGGCCGCGGTAGTTTTACTCATTCTGTGCCAAGGAAAGACACTTGGGGGGGGGCACCTGGGTGGCTCAGTCGTCAGGCGTCTGCCTTCAGCTCAGGTTATGAGCCCAGTGTCTTGGGATCGAGCCCCACATCAGGCTCCCTGCACATCGGGGAGCCTGCTTCTCCCTCTCCAGCTCCTCCTGCTTGCTATCTCTCTCTCTGTCAAATAAATAAATAAATCTTTAAAAAAAAAAAAAAAGGAAAGACACTTGGACTAGAGACTTTTCTTGGAGACCTAAGGCCAAGAAGCAGAAGTAATATTGGGGTTGGATAAACCTGGGTTTTGTGGATCAAGCGACCAAGTAGAGTGAATAAAAACCCTTAAAAATCCCAGGCAAGATCTTTGGAGCATGAAAGGGAGGGGCTGGATGTAAGGGTTTAAAACTCTGGGCAGGGAGGGGGCTGGGGTGTAGCAATTCTGATTTTCGCAAATGGAGCGAGTAGCCCTGAGATGTGATTCAGTGAAAAGTTCTTGCTGTATTTCACTTAAATGCAGAGCATAGTCTACAGCTCTGGGAATAATGAAGTCTCAGTGGCTGAAATCTGTAAACTCAGTCTATGTCAATTTTTGAGTGGGGTGGACTTCTTTGGGGATGCAGGGAAGTACGGGTTTTGACAAGTGTAGGAGGGGTTGTGTGGGTGAACAATCATTATTGAGAAACACACTAGTACTCTGCTGCAGCTGTATTGTATATTCTAGATTGCCCCTGGGGTAGACATTTCATCTTAAACATGTTTATGAAACACAGCAGGCAAAATTATAGTATAATGAATATCACTATTCATTCATGCATTTATTCACTCTCTGAATAGTATAGGTTTAGTGTAGGTTTGGGAGTCAGGCCGCCAGATTGGAATCCTGACTCCACTACTTAATAACTGGGTGATCTTAGGCCAGTTACTTAATTTCCATAAATACCTCGGTTTCCTAATCAGTAAAAGAATAAATGAGGCTTATGTGCATGAAACGCCTAGCTCCGTGCTAGCACGTGGGGTAAGATCAGCAGGCTGCAGGCACTCTTCACATCGTTTTTATTATCAAGCGCCCACTATTAAACCATGCTAACTATGGAAGGGACATACGCATAAATAAAGTAAGGTTCTTGCCCTCAAAGGACTTGTGGTCTGCACGTGTCTATAACTCGCAAAAACCATTCAAAGTCAGTGAATGAAGGCATCAACTCAACGCAATGGGAACCCAATGGGAGGATGTGATTATGACCTCAGGGGTGGAGGTTAGACCAGAATAGGGCTGCAGGACGTTGGAGCCTTCCAACCTGTGACAGGTAGAAATTCCAGGCACAAGGAGAAGCAAAGCAAAGGCAAAGACTGGAGGATGAAAATGAGTGTCACAGTTGAATCTAAAGAGCCTTGTCCCTGTCAGTGGGAGAAGAAGGTAAGGTGGCAAGTTTAGCTGGGGCCAGATTGTGGAGACCTTGAATGCTATGTCTGGGATTTTGTTCACCAGGAAGCGGGTGGACATGTGAGCGGGTGAGGGACAGGATCCCCCCTGATTCTGAGGATAACACTCTGGGGGCAAATGGAGGGAAGACAGGAGAGGAAGAAGGGCAGGGTGCAAGATGCTGAGCTGGGGGCTTCCAAGGTTGCCAGGGGACCAAAGGACAGAGCTCCTTCCTCGAGGAACTCAGAGCTCACCAGGAAAATTAGACACGTGCCGGTCAATACCCAGAGAGGAAGGCCACGTAACAGAGCTCCTTCCGCCTTCAGGTGGATGCCAGGGAAATAAAGGTTTTGATTTCTAATCTGTAAAATGGGGTGATGGGAATATATTTCTCTCTCCAGGTTGTATGAGGATTAAGTCATTTTATTTATTTATTAAATTTATTATTTATTTATTTTTAAAGATTTTATTTATTTATTTGAGAAAGTGAGGAAGAGAGAGCACAAGCTGGGGGAGGGGGAGAGCAGCGGGAGAGGGAGAAGCAGGCTCCCTGCTGAACAGGCAGATTAAGTCATTTTAGGAAAGTGAAGTGTTTAGCACACGCCGAGAATACAGGCATAGCTCGGTGGGATACTGTTCACGGGTCTGCTCTGGCCCCGGTCAGCCTCTAGGGGAAAGAAGCTGACTGCATGCTGTTTTTATCACACAGGGGCAGTGGATAGGGATGGTCTGGAGCTAAGTGGGAGATGAGATTGGAAAGTAGGTTGGGGCGAACGTGTCCTGAAGACAGCTGAAGCTGATGCCTTGGGCTTCTTTTCTTCCAGCTTAATTAGCAGTTCCATCTCTCTGGCTCATCTTCTTTTGTTCCTGCCACGGGACCTGTGGCTTTTTGAGTTGAGACACCAACAGCCCAGGACACAGATGCACAGAACGCAGATAATCTCGCCGGGGACGCTCGAGGCTGGAGAGCTGGTCGGCTTCTGGAGTCAGCCCTGCTTACTAGCTGTGTGAGTGGGGACAGGTCAGCCCAACTCTCCTGGCCTTTTCTTCCCGTGTGATGAGGCTGCTGGTGGGCTCGACCCTCCGCTGGGCCCCGGGCTCTCTCTGAATCTCAGGTGTTTGGGAATTGCAGGGATCACGGGTGCGCAGCTACAACTGCCTGCACCTGATGGCTCTTCAATCTCCACTTCCAGTCCTTTCTCAGGTCTGAGTTTCAGTGTCTCAGATGTAACTTCTAGACATGGCCCTTGAGTGCCCCATGGGTATTCAAGAGTCCACATGTTCAAAATTGGGCTCATCATTTTCTTCTCCCAAACTTGCTTCTCTTCTGTGTTTTCCGTATCGGCGACATTCAACCATGGCGCTCAGAATATCCACTCAGTAACACAAGTGGGAAAGCTGGAGCCCTGGGCGCGTGCCTGCCATGCCTTCAGTCCCTCGGCACACCACACACGCTGCACCACGCACCGTGTCTACATCCAGTGGGTCACCAATGCCTATCGGTTTTGCCTCCCAAGTCCCTCTAGCGTCAGATCCCTCCACCCTCCACCTCCCTCCCAGCACCGCTGAGCTCAGGCCCTTTGGGACAGGGACAGATGCATTGGCCCCTCCAAGTGCTGTGACCACCTGCAGTGTCGCATCTGCCCTCTGCTTAAGGCAAAATTCCTTACTCCACCTGCACCGAAATACCTTTTCTGTTGCTCTTCCCCTGGTGAAGTCTCACTCCTCCTGTGAGACCTCCTTTCCTCCTCAGGAGCCCTCCCTAACCCCCGCAGGCCACGCTGAGCCTGTCCTGCCCTGTGCTGCTTTCGTGCCTGCTCACGACACTTACTATAACCTCTACCGCACCTTAGCTGTGTTTGTGTTGCGAGGGCGGGGCTGCACCGTCATGCTTGCCTGCTCAGCAGTGTGCACAGAGCCCTGCATTCTACACACGTTAGAGCAGATGTTGACGAATAATCATGCTAAGTACATGACTTTGGGGAGAGGTGCCCAACTTGAACCCCACCTGATATTCACAAAATCATACAACTTGGCAGTCAGAGATAAAGCCCAACCTAGTAGCTACAATCCAATCACTTTATCTATTCAGCCTTTGTGTATTGAGCACCTGCGTGGAGTCAGGTGCCCCTGTACTAGGCATTGAGATTCCAAGATGAACAAAATACCACTCTGGGCCCCCGAGGAACTTGGAGTTCCTTTTGGAAAACCAAAGTAAGGCATCCTTGGCACCTATGAGCAGGTGCTATGGCCTCAGGATGGGTAACTGTGTGCATTTGACTCTTATTGGGGGGTATGGTGGCTGAGGTCTGTCCCATCCCTCAACTGAGATGTGACAGGGGATTAAAGTTATTTCCTAGGAGGACGAAGAGGACTTTACCAAACCTGCACTTAAGAATGTGGTCAGCAACATCACTGAATTGCAGGTGGAGCCCATAATCCTGCCACCTGACCTTAACGGGAACTACGGGAAAAAGCTTTTTAAACCTTGTGCCGCAGGCCCCCCTGTGATAGCTCCCAGGTGGCATTCGTGTTTGCGTTCAGTGTCTCTACCTATATCTGGATTTATATCTGTGATGTGATAGGCTGTTCTGGGTGATCTAAAAAAGTGTTGAATAAAAAAGACCTCACATGAAGAAGTTTAAAATCTTCTAGGGGAGCTAACTCATGCACAAATATAACCAAAATGTAATAAATCCCAGAAGGATTGTGGAATAGCATTTGTAAAGTGCTTTGAGTTTCCACTATAAGCTCAGGTGATCTGGGCCAGCGAGCTAGCTAGCAGGAACAAGCTGCTAAATAGGACCAAGGACACAGGCCAGTTACCTGGGGACAGATCTGCTCACTGACCATAGGTGACCACCCCCTCTCCCCCGCCAAGCCCAGCCAGCTTCAGGCCTCATTCCTGAAAGTCCCATTGTGCCTAAGTGGGGGGAGGGCGAGGGGCGGAGTGTTGGATACTTGGGAGGGTCCAGAACACTCTTATTTTGCTAAGTCTTCAGTTACAAAGAACAGGTCCTGTTTCCTAAACCCGGATGTTTGCTCGCATTTTAAATTTTGCATGATCTGGTAATTGGACCCATCCCAAATTGTGGGACTTTAAAATGCCCCAAGTTTTGAAATATACATTCTCCCTTTACAAAACTAACATGCTCCTTTCCAGGTTTGGAGAGAAATTGATTCACTGAGTGCAAAGCACTGTTTAAATCACAGAGCATATAATGCAAATTTTTAAATTCCTAGTTTTTTAATTGTACTGCTTTGTTTCAGACAGAGAAACAAGCTTTTGTTGACATGGATATTAGGGGAACAGTACTAAAATACATCAGAGATAGTCACACACATCCCACGGTATTTACAGGGAACACCCTCTGTCTTTCCCATATGTGGCGTGGAAAACAGGGTCAGAACGGTCCTGCAGAAACTTCCCGATGAAAACAGCATGGTCAGCCGTTCCCAAGGTTGAGCCCAGCTCGGGCGGAACTCCAGCCAGGGCTCCAGAGCTTCCTTCGCTGCTCCCAAGACGCTGTGCCAATCCCGCAGCGCCTGCGTGCAGCCGACATGAGGGGCTCAAGGAGTCCAAAGTCCCTATAACGGGGCTGAGGCGGGGACACGCTTTTTCTCCCAGAGGGAGCTGAAAGACACTCCAGATGATCAGCCTAGGAGTCTTGTGAGCCAGATCCAGGCTGCTCCCCCTCCCCCCAGCCTCCAGGGTTAATCACCCCCCTTCCAGGGCCGCTTCACCCCACTTCCCCCGCCCGGGCGCCGCCGCTGCGCCTCCTCTGCAGGGGGCTCTGGGAACTTCACCTTCCTCCCCACACTCCCACCGACAGCTTTTGCAAAAACAAAACAACATAAAACAACAAAAAAGGAGGGGATTCTTCTTTGTTCTTTCACTGGGTTAACTCGGTTTATGGAATTCAACTCCCACCCCCATCCCAAGTAGGCAGAGCTCTCTCACCATCACATCAAGTGCTGGCCGCTTCATTCTGTGTGCTGGTCCTGGGCTAAGTGCTCGTCGCGTATTGCCTTAGTTAAATCTCACAGCAAGCCTCTGAGATCAGTGGTGTGGTCCCTATATTACAGATGCAGAAAACTGAGTACCAAGAGCAACTTGCCCAGGGGCTTAACTACTAATTAGGTGGGCACAGCTGGATTTGGAACCCAAACCGGGTTTGACCCCAGAACCCTAAATCTTTATTGTTGTTCTGTATACAGCAAGAATAAGATGGTAGCGGATACTCATTGAGCAATTAGTATTTGCCAGGCGCTGTGTGCAAGTGTTTCTCCAAACTACTCTCAGAGGCAGATATGCCACTTACCAGTTACTAGGTCTTCAGCGAATTTAACCTCTTTTTGACTCAATTCCCTGTCTGCAAAATGAGGCTATAAATATAGCTGTTGTGAAGAGTAAATGAAATATTGGTGAAGCCCTTAGAACACACATGGGCACATATTCATCCCTCAAAAAGTTTATATATAGATATAGATATAGATATTTTTTAACCATCACCTCCATTTCACAGGTGAGGAACCTAGGCTTGGAAAGATGAAGCAACGAATTAGTCCAGACTGCCCAGTGCACACTCTGCAGCGCTGACCTGCTCGCCAGTAGTGCGGAAGGCGGGCCCGCCCGCAGGTGAGTTGCACCTGGCGCCGGGAGATGTGCTTCTCCGCAGTTGCAGCACAACGCGCCGCAGCCCGGAGGCCTCGAAAGATCCTTAGCGAACACACGAGGCTGGGGGTCGCCTCTCTCCGGATTGGGGTGTGCGAAGGCCCTGGCAGTGTCGGGGGTCCCTCTGGATACCCACAGAAGCACTGCGGGCGCCACCGGTGCGCCGGGGCTGGCTGACCCGCGGGCGGGGGAGCGGGCCGGCGCCGGGAGCCCCCCAGCCGCCCCGGGCGCACACACACACACTCACGACCCCGCCCGCCCGGAGGCCGCTCGCCGGGAGCCCGCGGCCCGCCCGCGCTGCCCCGCCCGCCGCGCTCCAGGGCGGAGTTTCCTCCTCTGCTCATTGTTCCGGGCCCAGCGCCGGCCCCGCCCCGCCCGGCCCCTCCGCAGCCGCCCGCGCGCTCCTGGGGGAGGAGAGGGGGCGGGGGCCGGCGCGGACGGGACGGGAGTCGCCGCAGCCGCCGGCCGGGCCCAGCCGCGCAGACACCGCCCGCGACGCAGCCACTCGCCGCTCCTCCGCCGCCTGGCGCCGCGCCTCAACCCAGCTCTGCCGCAGCGGCCTCGAGGAGGGGCCGCTGGAGCGCGACTCGGGAACCCCGGGTCACCGCCCGGCCGCCGGAGCCACAGCCGGGCCTCGCTAAGCGGCGTCCACGCTCTCGCCGTCCGGACGCTCAGACCCGCAGCCACCTGCTCCCGGCCCGAGGCCAGGACACGATGCGCTCCGCGCTGGCGCTCTCGGCGCTGCTGCTGCTGCTGCCGCCGCCGCCGCCGTCGTCGTCGTCGTCGTCGCTCTTGTTGGCAGGTGAGTGGTGGCCCGGGTTCCTCGGCGACCCCACAATGCCATTGCGCCCCCGGCCGGGCTGCACTTCGTGGCGGGATCCCGAGCAGCCCCTTGCGCGCGCCTCACGTGGGGGCCATACGCGGAGGCCTGACCTTGAACCATCCACTCCCCTTCCAAACCCGAGAACATTGCAGGTGCCGGGCCCGCGCGCGGATTGTCTCCGGTCTCCATTCCGATGGAGCGGAAGGTGGATTGTGGTGGGGCAAACAGTGGCGCGCCGGCCATGAATGGGTTTGCTGGCAAAGCGAGCGGGGAGTTGGCGCACCGCGAACCTCCACGCTTTTGCGGGACCCCCTCAAGTCTGATCGCTCTTTTTCTCGCTGTCGGAGGGGGTGAGCAACGGTATCTTGCAGTCGTTGATCCCAGCAAAACGGCAGGCTGGAAGCGCATGAGGAAGTCCCTTAAGCAGGTGACAAGCCTCTGGTAAGGGTTCACGCGGGTGATGTGTTCCGCGTTCGCAGAGGTTTTTCCGGCGTGTACAGTTCGGCTCACCTGAGCCTGTGCTGGGGCAGGTAAAAGGGGAGTAAGTGGACCTTGCACAGTCTCAGTCACCTGGCTGTGTTGGATCTCTGTCTCCTATGCTACCGAAGGAACAGTTCCCTTCTAGCACATGGCCGGGAAGGCGAGACCCTCCCCTCCTCGTATAAACAGGCACTTGCTTCATGAAACAAGCTTGGGTGCACCTTAGAAACAACCCCCATATTTTTTCTGTAGGTGAAATGTTACTCTTTTAGGGGGACAAGGGGGTGGCCACAAACGCAGCCAAGCAAGGGTCCCAAAGTTCCTGAGAACAGCTGGAGGGTCAGCCCCAGGAAAGAGATGCATTTCTTTGTGGCCAAACGGAGCACATGTCTGCAGGCAGAAAGAGTGGAGGGGGTGCTCCTATCCCGGGGCCAGGAGGACTTTGGTGACAGCCCAGAGAGGGAAGGGACCCTGCTGCTGGCAGGCCCTGGCATTTGGGGCTGTACTCTTAGGGGCAGGGTAGGACCTCTTCTCGGGGCTGCATGGAACCTTTGGTGGGAAGGGGCCGGTTCTCCGAGGGCTCGCAGGTGTGAGCATCCCGCCGTGGGCGGCCCGGATACTCCACCCGCTCAGCCTAAAAGGAAAGGGCAATTTCTGTGGGCAAAGGTGTGTGCTTCCAAAGGGTATGTTGTGGTGTGAAGAGTGGTCTGAACAGCTCCGAGGATGACCGTCAACTCCGTCACCTTGCATTTGCACGACCGGGAGGACTGAGAAGATGCTGGAGTGTGGCCACTCGCCTCTGCTCTCGGAGCAGCCAGGCTTCAGTGTGGGCCTTAACATGCACCCTTTTGGCGAGAGCCTCTTAGCACCCCCAGAAGGGAGATGGGCTGTGTCAGGAAGGATAGGCCAGTTCCCCAGGGCGCCAGAACCTAAAGAGACTGAGCTTTTTTTTTTAAGATTTAAAAAAAAATTTATTTATTTGACAGAGAGGAGAGAGATCACAAGTAGGCAGAGAGGCAGGCAGAGAGAGAGGGGGGAGCAGGCTCCCTGCTGAGCAGAGAGCCGGATTCGGGGCTCGATCCCAGGACTCTGAGATCATGACCTGAGCTGAAGGCAGAGGCTTTAACCCACTGAGCCACCCAGGCGCCCCAAGAGACTGAGCTTTGAGGAGGAGCCGGGGGCTGTTCTGCACTAAGAGAAGCTCTGGAACAACCCATGGGAAAAGCTCCAAGCCCAACTCACGGCTGGCTTCAAGGCTGGGACTGACTTCCCTAGCAATTGGGCATTGCCCAGAAACCATGCCTCTTCCAGGAAGCCCTCCTCAAGCCCAGCACGGGGCACGGCATGTGGAAGGAGCTTGATACATGGGAAACAAATGAACAACAATGACCAGCACTGCACTCCCATCCCCACCAGCAAGTCTCTTGGCCTTTGCAAGCCCCCAGTGCCCAATCCCTAAAATGCTATTGCGATATATAATAAGGGGATAAAGATAAGTGTTTGGAAACCGGTAAAGCACAGGGAGTCTCATTATTATTATTTGTATACCTTGAGGCAGAAAAGGCTGGAGGAGTGCAGGCCTGCTGCTCAGTGGCTGTGCTGATTTAATACCTTCCTAGAGGGAGTCAGTGAAGACTCCCCCCATCTCTCTGCCCTTCTGAAGGTGTGGCCGCTTGGGCTGCAGTCATCGAGGATGGGGTAACCCCCCAAACTGGTGGAATCCTATGATTCAGTTCTAAACCATAAGGGTTAGGAGCAGACTGGTCTCAGCTCCTTAACAAAGGAATTACCCCACCCAGGTCCCCTACGGAGCTTACCTTTTAATACAGGCGGATCACACAGCATTAAACCCCTGGGGCCCGACAGTCTCTCATCACACAGACCTCTTTTCAGTACTTTTGGTTTGATATTCATCTGGTTGAGCCACATGGCAAGTTGTACCTCTGAGCTCCATTTCCTTATCTATAAGACAGAATAAGAGAGAAGAGGGCACCTCTAGTTTCTCGTTACATAACATTTCTAGGGTTTTCTGCCCGGTTAGCTGCAGAAGGGACAGGCTGGCTTGGACTGTCAGTCTGATCGAGTCATTCCATGGGTGAATCCCGGGCAGGGAAAGGTGGCTCACTGTGGTGGAAAACACTCAGACTTTTGGGTCAGGCACACTCACGAGACTCTAAACAAAATAGCGAACCTCTAGAGCCTCGGTTTCTTCGTCCATAAAATAGTGACAAAGCTACCTTGTAGGTTGCTCTGAAGATGAGAGAGAACATATGGCATGAGCTCGATAGTGTGCTGGACTCACGGTCAGAGCTCAGTCAGTCCTGGCTGTGATGTGTACCGAGAACTTGGCGGGTCTAAGGCCACTGAGCGGCAGGACTCTGGTAATGTTTGTGGGTAGCGATTGGTATGTAGTAGCGACGGCTGAAGCTTTCGAGCCACAATGTGGGGGTGAAAAGGAGGCTTGTGGGAAAGAAGTGGTGAGATGTGGGTAGTGGTGACCTAGGCAAAGCTTCCTGAAGGAGGTGGGGGTTTATACAGGGATTTTAAGAGGAAAAGGGTTGGTGTGTGGGGGCCCCTGGGTGGCTCAGTCAGTTGAGTGTCCCAACTCTTGGTTTGGGCTCAGAACATGATCTCGGGGTCATGGCATCGAGGCCCATGTTGGGCTCTGTGCTCGGTGGGGAACGTGCTTAGGATTCTCTCTCTCCCTCTCTGCCCCTCCCCACTGTTCACACTCTCTCAAATAAATAAATACATCTTTAAAAAACAAAAGGTTAAAAAAAAAGGGTCCGTGTGGGGTGGCGAGATCATTTCATAGGCTGGCTAGGGCCGAGTGAATTGCAGGGTGGAGGGGAGACACAGAGGAGGGGTCATGATGCAGGTTCTTGAGATGAGTTGAGCTGTGAGAAGGCTTTGGGGGAGGAGGTGAGCTTTCAGATCCCAGAGAGAAAGTTCCATGGGATGAGTTCAGGGTCTGGTGGGTATTCCTAGCATCGTGCTGCTCGGGCATGGCTCTGAGGCAAGAGTGAGCAAGTCATGGGGGTTAGGAGCAGACTGGTCTCAGCTCGTGGGAGAAGACGAGGGGCAGGGGGTCACAAAGCTCCCAGGTGGCAGCTCGGCCAGAGCTTTGGGGTGTGGCCACCCCAGGAGGGGCAGAGGAGGGGGGCTTGGCCCTTATTGGAGGGGGTGTCCTCTGGCAGTCACCAGGGCACCGCATCTGCCTTTTCCTGAGGTGTCCATACTTGAAGGGAGAGGAGAGGCTCCTGCTGGGTGGGGTTCGAGACCTCCGCCCTCTGGAAGCTGAGAGAGGAAGGGGCCCCCACTGGGTTGGCATTCCTCTGAGCAGGGGAGACTAGAGATTTAATCCTGTCTGTCCTCAGGTATTATCTCTGCTGAGAAGCCTTCCCCTGTTTCTGGATGGAAGCAGATTGTGTTTGGGCATCTCTTCCAGCACGCAGGGAGCCCCTCTGGGGCAGGGGCAGCCTCAGTCTCCACCTCCAGGGCCCGCTGCAGCCATGGGCACTGAGCAATGGCTCGACATTTTATCTGCACCATTCACCTGGGGGGGGACTGGGCCAGGCCCTGTCTCCCGGCTTTCGGAAAGGGGAGCCCTAGACAGCTGACATCCTGGGCAGTGAGGCTGGCTGGCGGGCTCTTTCTGCAGCGGCCAGAACTGTTGAGGGTCGGGGCTTCCGCGCTTGGGATCCCGGACCGGACCAGTGGCTGCTGTGAGGACAGCTCAGCACTTAGCTCAAGGCCAAGCCCTCCTCAGGAAGGTGGGAGGAACCCTCTGGACAGCTCGCTGCACTTCTTGGGAAGGGGGTTGGGATTTAGATGGTTCTACTCTGGTAAGAGCTCGCTTCTTCACCTTATCCGTGCAGAGGCCCCCCCAGGAGCCTTCTGCAAGTTTACTGGATGGAAGCTGCATACTGGAGAAGGAGAATGGCCCTCTTCTGTCTATCCTCTGCCCATCAGCCGGAGCCCCGGTCCCGCCTGCCCGGAGACCTCCTTACACCTAGAGGCCGGGGAGCTCTTTCCTCAGCTCTGGGCTCACTTCCTATTTGCGCCTGAGGGTGTGATGCAGGGCAGGGAGCTCATCTGGTGGCGTTTCCTGCCACGTCCCATCCCCAGGAACACAGGTGAGGTCGCTCGGGGTCTCTCCTCGTCATGGGTCCTGTCCACTCTGCGGGGATGTTAGAAGATCGAGGAGGTTGACTCTGGGCCACACAAGCCTCATGATGGTAGGTATTCCCTTGCAGAGGGCCTTCCAGAGAATCTCCACGGAGGACACAGTACAAGGAGCCTGTTTGTATTTGCAGTAGCCTTTACCATGAGACCCCATCGGGTAGGCTGTTCAAAACAGAATTGGTTGGCCAAGGGTAAATTGCCATACTGCTTCTAAATAACCCAGAAAATCATAGAACACAGAATTCTAGAGCTGGGAAGCCTTCTGGAAATCTTGTATATGCGCTCATTTTGCAGATGAGGGAATGAAGACCAGGGAGTGGGGTCACCTGCCCAAGTCCTATAGACTCCCGGTGACGGCGCCCTGGAGGTCCGTGTGCGCGGGCATGCCGCTGCAGACCTGGACCGAGCCTTTCTGTGCTAATGCTGTCCTGGGCACTGGGGAAACCCATCGAAACCCTCTTAGGGAGGGTTTCATGATGGTGACAACACTATTCTGTGCCCAGACTCTCCCCATCCCTCCATCTTCAGGGTAAGTTGAGGCTTGGAGCTACTTTGTTCCTTGGAGTTAGGCTCTCCAAAGCCTGTCCCTACCTTGTCCCTGTGCTGGCCACCATGCTGGCTACTCTGTGCCTGTCTGTCTCCCATTGTCTGTGAGCCCCACCAGATCCAGCCAGAATCTGGAACACGAGTGGACAGCAATGCTTGTTGGATGCCTGGTGCGCACGTTCGGCCCTCCCCACGGGCCCCCCACCCCAAGCCCTCGGATTGGCTCTGGGCTGTGGTCCCACCCCGTACCACTCCAGTGATGACCAGCGCAGACCCCCAGCTTTGCTCAGCCTCCTGGCCACCCATCCTCCCTCTGTTCCCACCCCTTTCCCTGACAAACCACCACCACCACCCTCTCTTCCTTTGTAGCCTTATCCCCCTCGGGTCAGCCACCTCGAACTTCCCTATGGCCAGGGCGCTGGGTGGCACCCTGTCCGCCAATTGTCATGGCCGGAAGGCTGTGTGCCTCAGCCCAGGGGGAAGAGAATTCTGAGCACTGGCTGACTGAGGCTTGCCAGGCAGCACCAGGTCAGGATGCTGGGGGCCCTCCCAGGGCCAGGCCCCCAGAGACACATGGGCTGACCAGGAGCCCACAGCTGTCTCACCTCTACCTGTCAGCATAGAAGGGACAGTGGGGAAGCTAGGCCTGGTGAGGAGGGCACTTTGGAGGCCTCGCCCCCCTTCTTACCTGAAATTCATGGAACTCTGTCCAAAGGGCCCCTTGGTCCCCATCTAGTCTGATTTCCAGGCTAACTTGCTTAGAACATGCTCACTGGAGCCACAGTCTCCAGCCCGGATAGCACGGGGTTGTCTTGGGACAGCTTTTGTCTCACAGACCATTCCCGAGAGGGGAAACTGAGGCACAGCACCAAGCACTCATACTAGGTGGCACAATTGGATTTTCTCCCAAATATCCACATGCCTCACTCCCTCGTTTCTGTCCGCCGTCTGCTGGAAGGCCGCCGTCTCATAGAGGGCTTCTGGGCTGCCTTGTATAACATGCCCTCACTGCCTTATTTTCCCCCAAAGCGCTCATTACCCGGTACATATCCATTCCTTCTTTGTGTGTCTCTCCCCTGGGTAGCCAAGTTCCAGAAAGGCAAGTTCCTCTGTCCAGTGTTGCTGCAACTCCTGGAACAGGACCTGGGATGTAGTAAATCCTCAGTAGCTGCTGAATGAACAAAGGAATAAAGGAATGGATGAGTGAGTCAGTGGCAGGGCTGGTTTAGAACCCAGAGTCTTGTCTGCCAGTTCCGTGCTGTCCACGTGAAAGCCCTAACCTGGTTCCAGAAGTAGAGGGGCAGGTGGCCGGCGGGGCTAGCCCTGTGCCCGGGAAGGATGGATGCCCGGGCATGAAGGGGAGCTGGATGCAGGGAGGCAGGAGCACCGCAGGACGGGCAGCAGTCTCACAGCTGCTTCCTAGCTTCCCCCACCCAGAGGACCCTTCTGTTGAAGGTTAGGGCTGCTGGTGCTTAGAACTTGATTTGGCCGCTCTTAACTGTTAAAAAATAGAGGATGGACCAAGACAGAGAGACGTTCTCTCTCACATGATGGACGTTCAGCGGGCAGGAACGGTAGGTCTGCCATCCTGAGCACGCCGCCTCGTGGTCCAAGATGGCTACTGGGGCTTCAGCTGTCAGGAAAAAAGAACAAGACAGCTGTGGCTCCTCTTTTGAGGGAATCTGCCAGAAACCACATGCCACACTTCCAGTGATGTTGTTGAACAGAACTTGGTCCTGTGGCCACACCTAGCTGCAAGGGAAGCAGGCAAGCATACTTCCCTCGGGGAACAGTAATTTTTATTTCAGGCTAACCCAAAAATATGGCTAACCCAAAAGTCAGTGGTTCAGTTATGGAGAAATCACAGGGCTCCTGGGTGGCTCAGTGGGTTGGGCGTCCAACTCTTGGTCTTGGCTCAGTCATGATCTCTCAGGGTTGTGGGATCGAGCCCCAGGTGGGGCTCCATGCTGACCGTGGAGTCTGCTTGTCCTTCTCCTTGCCCTTCTGCTGCTGCTCCCCTCTCCCCCGCTCATTTTCTCACTCTCTCTCTCTCTCTGATAAATAAATAAAATCTTTTTTTTTTAATATTTTATTTATTATTTGAGCAAGAGAGAGCATGAGCAGGGGAAGTGGGAGAGGGAGAAGCAGACTCCCCACTGAGCAGGGAACAGGATGTGGGGCTCGATCCTGGGACTCTGGGATCATGACCCGAGCTGAAGGCAGATGCTTAACTGACTGAGCCACCCAGGCGCCCCTAATAAATAAATAAAATCTTTAAAAAAATAAAGAAGTCACAAAGAATGGATGTTGGAGCAGGTCACTGGCAAATACTACCGTAGACTGGGTCCCTGCAAACTTTGGGTGTCTCTGCAGCAAGCAGCCTGCAGTCCTCATCTTGCCAGTCACATCAACTGCTTCTGCACGAGGGAAACACAAGCACTTGTCCTTCATGGCCTAAGGCTTTGCCCCCCTTTGGCTAAGCCAGTTGCAGCTTATCCCTCATTTTCTGTGGCTCCAGCCTTTCAGTGTACTGAGGGAGGAGTTCCTTGTCACACACAAGACCTGGCCGCCTCCCACTCAGGCCCCTTAGCCTGGAGCTGCACCAGGGAGCTGAGGTGCCCTGGGGACCACCCGTGAGCCAGGCCTCCACCGGGGTTGGCCCTGGGGGCCCTGCTTCCCCTCACTGTCCTTGGAATGGGAAAGAAGCATTTCTACACCGGCTCCTCCCCTTTCCAGCTCAGCAGGGGCGAGTACGGGCGGAGGGAGGTACCGTCTTACCAGCTTGGTCTGTGGACACTCGGGAGAGCAGCAGCTGGAGGCCGGTGGCTTTCAAACCCAGTGGAGGTCCTCTGTGGAGCTGCCTTGGGGGCCACCGAGAGGTTGGGGTACACCGAGAGGGGAAAGCTAAGAGGAGGCCACTTTAGGGGGGACTCTGCATTCCCCCCCTTCCCGCTTCGGGCAGCTCTGCTTTTATCTGTCCTGTAGGTAGGTCTCCACAGAAGAATTCCTTTGAGAAAAATTCTGCCGTCAAAGAGAAGAAAAATTGAAATCGCTTGGCATGAGGCCCCAGGCTTTGAAGTTAGAAGCTTGGATTTTAGTCTCAGCTTTGGCACTCTCCAGCCTTGTGGTTTCAGACAAGCTCCCTGGCCTCTGTTTCCCTAGCTGTGAACTAGGTGTGATGCCTTCCTCCACAAGGGAGGGGTAAGGACAGTCGCAATGGTGTGCCTGACACTTAGTAAGCATTGGTACATTTTCGTTTTCCTTCTTTTATTGGCTTTGGCTCTCGCCCCAGGTGAGGTCGATGAAAGGGACCCGGCCGCTGCCCCCTCCCCAGCTGGAGCAGGTGCGGTGGCCTCTCTGGGTTAGCCCGGAGAGTTTGCCAACCCAGAGAGGCCCGAGAGAGTTTGTCCGGAGAGTTGCTCCGGGTTTGCCCATTTAGTTGGTGGCCCGAGGCCGGGTCACTGAGGATGAGTGTGTCGTAGACCACGCTCACAGATGGCAGTGGGCTATGCTATGAAGGGGTTGCGGTGGCCAGCGCCGCCCACCACCCATGTTCCTGGCTCCCACCTGGTGCTTCTCGCTCCGCTTCTGGGGCGCACTGCCCTTCACTTGAGGCTGTAGGTCAAGGCTTTCTTTAATCCACCAAGACCCTGATCATGCCAATCCCTGAGGTTCTGCCCGTCCCACCGTGAAATGGAGAGTCACATTCTCCTGCTCTTTGTCTACCGAGATCAGTACTCCTCCGGCCACGCCTGCTCTGCGTCCCCGCACAGGCCACGGATCTGAGTATCACCCTCTGAATAGCTTCCTTCCTCCTCCTCCACCCCTACCTGACTCCAGCGCCAAATGCCTGGTGGCACCATCCAAGCCAGGCAACAAAGTGTGAGGGCAGTCTTTACAGCGTCTCTACACTTTCCCTTCCTTGGGGGAGGTTGCAGTCCAGCAGCAAATACAAACCAGGGAGTCTAGTATCTCCTCCCAAAGATGAGAAGTGGGAGGAGGATAGAAGCTACTCACAGAACTGCATTTGGCTTTCTGCACAATAATCCTAAGGGGGGGGGGGAGAAATTGCTCTGTGCCTCAGTTTACCCATATGGTAAATCAGGGCTAGCACCCTATTTTTTGGTACGGTTTTGTTTTTTTACCTCTTTGGGGGGAGGGAGCTCCACGCTGAAGCCCAACTTGGGGCTTGAACTCATGACCTTGAGATCAAGACCGGAGCTGAGATCAAGAGTTGGACGCTTAACCTACTGATCCACCCAGGCACCCTTGTTTTTTACTTTTGTAACTCGGTAAAATAAGCTGTGTCTCAGAGTATGCCTAAAGAGAACACCAGTGGTCCTTAAGATGGTAACAGTTAGGCTCTCGGTAATTGTTTGATAAACGAATAGGAAGTTTTTCATGAATAAAAGAGAAACATGATCCAAATAGTTTGGGAAAGGCTGCCTACTCTTCCCCTTCCCTGAAAATCAGTGCCTGTTATGAACTTAAATGCTCCCAGATCTTAAAGGCCCCTTACTGCTTCTGCTTAACTCAGCACTCCCCAGATGTTCTTGAATCATGGAAACTTTACCTTTTCTCCCCCATTAACATCTGGTGGGAAATGCTGATGCAAATAAAGGTGGAGGGACCACCTGTCCCAGCTTGTCCAGGACAGAGAGGTATCCAGGGGTGTGTGACTCTGCGAGAAGCCATGCAGTCCTACGTGAAGAGCGGGGCCAGGCACATGGGGTCCTGAGCGCTGCTGTGCAGGACCTTCTCGGAATGGAAACGGAGCCTTACAGCGCCCTCCTTCCTGAGGGGATTTGTAGGAAACCTCATGGAAGCTGGTGGCCGGAGTCAAGGCTGCTGGTACCCGCGTCTGTGCAGAAACAGGTTCCATTCCAGGCCGGGGCCCCGCGTGGGTACTTCGTAACGGTGCTGCTTCTCAGATAGGAGGTGAAGGCATTATTAAGAAAACAGTGGGCGTGCGTGTTTTTAACATTGGATCTCTCCACTCAGATGGGGGCACGCGAGGTTTGCCGCCTGATTCTGGCTGTGCTTTTCCTGTGGTGCTTCTCTCTGCCCCTGCTGCTTTGAGTCCTTGTTCCTGACAGCATCGCGCTGTCGGAGGCTGTCATCCTGCTCCCGGGGGCTTGGAGAAGGGGCTTCCGGAGGATGTTCCGTCAGCCCGCACCCCCACAGTGTGAGGCAGTGGTGCTTGGAGCTTTGTCCTCAGCCGTCGTTACTCATAGATCTCATCCATCTTCCGGCTTTCGTTTTTCTGGGAGTCAGGGAGCCGAAGGGTGGAAAGGGGGTGCATCTTGTTTGATGGAGACCCCACCTTGCCTGTGCTTTCCAAGCTTCTGTGAGCACATAGGGCATCCCCACAGGGGCAGGTCAGGGAGCGCACGGTCCCCTTGCTCAGGCAGCTGTAGCCCCGCACCCCAGCCCTAGGGGGCACTGCTAGGCAGAGGGTGGCTGGGTCTCAGCCTGCCCGAGCATGCACGCAGCAGCCCTGTGCTGTCAGTCTGGTCCCCAGCATGCTCCTTCTCCCGGTCAGGAAGGAGGGGTCCCCACTGCTCAGTAGCCACAGGGGACCAAAGCTCTGGAGAGCGCCTGCTGTCTACAGCTGGGTCCTGGGGAGAGGCAGGGTGGGAGCCTGTCCACCAGCTCTCATTCTCCCCTTGGCATCCTGGGGAGGTTGCACTTGCCTGGAAAAACACTTTGGCTTTACTCCCAGGCCCCGGGGAGAATCTGGAAGTCTGGTCCTGACAGCACACTATCTCTGAGCTCCGTGGGTACCCTGGGGCAGTCACGTCAGGACACCAGCTACAGCGGCCCCTGGGGCTTCTGTGAATGAAGCTCTGGTCTACATAGGTACTTACATGTGTGTCTGTGTCGGGGGATGGCGGTGGGCAGACCCCAGGAGGGTCCTGTGTTAGCTGGTGAATAAAGAGAAGGCAAAATAAGAAAACGGGTTTGCAAGAGGAAGGGGCTCCATCCACCCGGGGCCAGGAGTCCTCCCTGTGGGCCTCAGTTTTCTCATCTGTGGACAAGGGCCTGGCCCAGGTCTTGAGGACCCTCCTCTTTAGTATTTCCCAGTGATCTGAAAGGCCTGACTTGCCTGACGATTCTGGTCCCAGAACTGGGAGCACGATGGCACTGGGTGCAAGCACGTGGATGTATCCAGGAGGGCCTGGGGGAGAGGGAGTTGAGAGGGGGTGCCTCACCCGGGCAGCGAGGGAACTCTCGGGGTCCGGCTGGCCTAGGCCCTCCTTCCTCTTCATCTCACTACGAGTCAGCTGCCTCTGTCCCTGTCCAGGGACAGAAGGGGAAACGGGCTGGAACCAGGAGCATAGGTGCCCCACAGGATGGAGAGCCTGCTTTAGGAGCTGGACTGCAACGTTCTAGAACCCAAGGAAGGTGGGATCTAGTGCCCAGAACTCTCAACCGTCTGCCTGTTTCTCCTTCGTTGGGGTGGGATAAAGTGATGTCTCAGGTCCCTTTAGTTCTGCTGTCATGAGCTGGGGGTATAGAGGATGGTGAGGCCTGGGTGGCTTCGAGAGTGGGATGGGGGGGTCATGCAGGGCTGTGGACGCAGCTACGTGTCGGCCCTCGCCTCTCTGGCCCCTGTGTCCCAGCTGCTTCCTCAGCTGAGGGGCAGACATCAGCTCCTTTTCCAGCAGCATCTTCAGCGTGATATCCTCGCTGTAAAAGCAAAGACCAGGCTGTCAGGGAAGATGAGAAAGGCAACGGTTTCTAGGGCCAGTGTCCCTGAAGTCCTATGGCCCTGGGTTAGGCCACGATCCGGGGGACCGCACCCACCTTCCAGAAGCAACATCCGAGGTGGGGGGATGGTGGTGAATTATCCAGTCTGGAGGTAAATCTGGGAGTCTTGAGGTTCCAACTAGTCTCTTCTGGGTTTTTGTTTGTTTGTTTGTTTTGTTTTTTGGTTATTTTCACTTTTTTGAGAGACAGAGAGCGAGTGAGTGCGGGAGGGGGAGGGGCAGAGAGAGGGACGGAGAATCTTAAGCAGATTCCACACCCAGCACAGAGGGCTCAACCTCACAACCCTGAGCAACCCTGAGCCGAAATCAAGAGTTGGATGCTTAACTGACTGAGCCACCTACGTGCCCCAGCCCCTTCCCTTTTAGGTTTGCCTTAGTGCTCTGGGCCCAGGAGTGGCCAGATAAACTTGACCCAGCCCTCTGTACCCACCTTGCATGGTAGCAGGACTGATAACACAATAGAGTGGAGAAGGAAAGGGGGGATGGGAGCGTGTGAGGCCGTGGGGTGGGAGAGGTGCTTCCCCTGCCTCCACCCCTTTCGGAGCCCCAGGTCTGACCTTCGTTTCAATCTTGTGTGACCTAAACAAACCTGACCCCCTTTCCTGACCTGAAAAAGCTTCAGAGGGAAACATTCCATTTTGCTCAAAGTTTCTTGTGAAGAGAAGAGCTATGAAATCACCGCGCGCGCGTGAGTGTGTGTGTGTGTGTGTGTGTGTGTGTGTGTGTGTTTGTGTTTGCGCACCCCCACCTTCTGTACCCCTCTGATGCCATCAAGCCTCCTCGACTACTTTTCGGGGATGAATTTTCAGCTGTTTGGACACCTGGCTCCAACCAGGCTGGCTCTGGGATTCCTGATTCACTTCCCTAGGCGGAGCCCGTAGGAAACCAAGCTTCCTTGACGAGCTCTAACATCTCAAACACAGGGGGACAACTTGGCTTTGCTTAAAAGGAACGCAGCTTTTAACTTTCCCCCCACCGCAGGCCTCGGTGGTGGTAGGGGGACCAAGAGAGCTAGCCCTCAATTGTTTAGCTATATTTGTTTATGAGGCTTGTTTGTTTCTTTTGAAGCAATGCCCCCACCAGACCCCCTAGTCCCCACAGGCAAGCAGACCTCCTCTGTCCTTAAACACCAAAGAAGCGTAGATTTTGTGCTTGACAAGGGGAGTCGTCATGCTTCTTTCCCTACTTCTTAGGGCCAAGCAAAGAGTCTTGGGTGATGGAGTTTTGGTTTTATTTTTAACTTGCTTTGCAGAGTAAGTGGGGTTTCCAGTGGAGAGCCAGCTGACTGAGCCTCCGCTTAGCTCCCCCCACGCCAGCACGCACACATTGAGTCTGGGGGACACGTACTAACATGGGTTATTCTGCATCGAGAAGGATGCAGGTGTTATTCCTGGAAGGGGAGAGTTCTCTCCAGGGCAGGAAAAAAAAAAAGTTTGGAAATTTGGAAGGCTCTGCTTGCTGCCTTAACCTTCAGCTTCCAGCACGCGGAAACCGGTCATTCCCAGGGAAATTCACAGGCCCCGTCGCACAGAACTTTCTCATTCCGCTCCCAGAGGCAACCGTCCCACCTTCCATGCGGGACTTCCCTCTGGCTTCTGGCCGTTGTTTGTTTCCAGCCCGGAGCAGAGAGGCTGGGCCCTGGTGGAGGTTTCCAGGGGCAGTGGAGAAACCCGTACACATCTGGTTCTTTTCGTGGCTTCGGGACGGGGAAGGTGGCGTGGGAATGACGTGCTCCCTCGGAAAAATATTTACCACGACGGGAAGAGTTGGGTGCCAATATGCGTATGCTTTGGCGGGAAGACTGTGTGTGCCTGGGGGTTTGGAGAACAGTAGGTGTCCCGGGGGAAGCGAAGGGGTCAGTTGCAAAGTTGTGCGGGTACGTGGGAGCCCCCATTCAGTGTCATATGACCCTCGCCTCCACGGACAGCCCCGACTGATTCTGCTCCGGCCCCCCCACCCCCCGCCCCCAGCCCGTCCTGCCTGCTCTGCAAGGAGCCCGATGATGGGACTGCCTGAAGGGTGTGGGAGTCACCAGTGGGCCCACCCACCAGAGAGCTCTCAGTTCGGTGTCTGGCCCATACGATAAGGCCTCCGATAAGTGCCAGATAAACACTCGAGTGATGTGCTAAGCTGGTTTTGATGGGTGGGTTTGCAGAAAATGCCACCGTGTAGGGAGAGAGGAAGCACGTACTTGTGGCCCACGGTCTCAGGCCGGACACGAGCCCAGTGGCACCCGCAGCGCTCTGCCCTGCTTTCCCGTGCGGCCCTGGCACAGACGTTGGCATCTCCGGTGCACGGTGGGGTGTCGGCAAGGTTGTCAGCCTGGCTTCCCAGACCAGACCCGCCCCTCTGCAGACTTGGAGTATTTTGACATTTCCCCCCAAAGCTTATACATTTTTTTAAGTGTTCCTTTTGTTCCCAGGTAACTCCTTCTCTCTCCCTGGAGTGACAAGGAGCCCGAGGCCCCAGAGCTCACTCTTCCTGTTGTGGGGGCTTCATGGGCCTCACACATGGGGTCCCCGGAACCAACACTAAAGACAGGCCAAAGGGCACTCTGTCTCCTCCCCGGGGTGCTGTCCTGTCCTCCCGACCTCTGCACGGGAGCCCTTCCTGGCCCTGGCAGGCGAGGGGAGCTCGACTGGCCAGGGACCACCCCTGCCTGCTTGCAGGCCTGTTGGTTGGCAGCTCCCGGGCACGCTGCCGGGTCGCACAGAGCAGGATTCACATGGTCTGCAGCGGCCGAAGGGATTAGGAGGCCCTGGGAAGGGTATTGTTTTAAGATTGGACTGTCTTTCCAGCTCAGGAAGAGCCCCAGCCCCTTTCCCAGCCTGGCTGGCTGCCCTCCCATGAAGCATGAAGCGCCTGCCCCAGACCTCCAGGGGTCAGCATGTGCGTGCTCCTCTCATCAGGAACAGCCACGACAGGTGGTTCAGAGGCTGGCAGCAGGCCCGGGACAGGGACCTCTGCGTGGGCAGGGAGAGGAACCGGGGCGGGGGTGCGGGGACAGCTGGGCCTCGGGCAGAGGTGGGACTGCAGTCTTCGGTGGCACAGTTGACTGAATTCCAAGCTCTCCTCTTACCTCTCTGCCTTCAGCCTCAGAATTAGAATAATGAGTAATCCAAAGAATGTATTTAGAAGCTTCCTGCTGAGGAGCTCAGTCCTGTACAGGGTGGGGGTGGGGTTCCACCTTCTGCCCCCCACTTGGAAAGCTTCTGATGAGGGTGGGGTGCGGGTGTGCCATCATTCGGAGGGATTACAGAGGTCACTGGAGCCACCCCTCTGTGAATCGTGTGCAAATTAAGGCCTTCTGTGGCTGGTCCCCTAGGGAAGGGGAGGGCAGGTTTGCTCTAGATGGGAGGGACAACTAGCCAGCCGGGGCGTGGGTCTGGGATGCCCAAGCAGAGGGGAGATTCTATCTGGGCACGGCGGCATCTGGACATGGGCTGGGGAAGCTCAGGACCCGGGGTCTAGGGCTAGCCCTGCCAGCTCCTCTCCCTCCCCACCCACCGCGGCACACACAGCTACGGCCCTGCCCACACGGCCCAGCCCCTGCACGCCCCTGCGTGAAGTGCAGACAGATGTTGCCAAAGGCATGCACTGCGCTGAGCTCGTGCGGATTGGCTCTGTGCCGCGAGTCACCCAAGTGCCCACCAGCAGTAGAGGGAGTAAGCCCATCGTGGGACGTCCACGTGCCACAACAGTCCACAGCTGCATGCCACGAGAAGGATGAATCGTGCAAATAGAACGCTCAGGGAAAGAAGCCAGGCGCAAACGTCAATCAGTAGTGTGCGATGCCATTGATAGACTAGCCCGGGATATTCAAGTCAAAAGAGAACTTCCCCTTGGGGATGGAGAGTGGCTGGAAGGGAACAGCGGGCTCCCAGGATCAGGCATCCTGTTCGGCGATCTGGGGCCGGGGCTGTGATCCCCTCACGCCTGTGACGTGTGCAGTTCTTTGAACGTGTGTAATTCCTCACTGAAACTGTTAAGATAAAGGAGGACGAGCTGTTCTCTGGGGGTCTCCTGACCCACCTCCGCAGCCCAGACCCCAGACAGTTCAGGGGGCGGCCCGGGGAGAGGGTCTGTGGCCCAGGAGCAAGCAGCCCCGAGGAGAAGCAGAAGGGAAGCGAGGTGGGTGCCCTGGCCTGCGTGTCTGCGGGCTGTCTTCTGTTCCTGCGGGGGTCAGGGGGAGCCCAGCGCTGGGTGGCCCCGGGCTCGGGAACACGGCCAGCACCTGCTAGGGGTGGGTGTTGTGTGGGCTCCAGGTGCGAGGGGACCCTGCCAGGGCAGGGCTGCTCTCAGATTTTTCTGTCTTGTTTTTTGAGTCGGCAACAATTCAGGTGTTTCTGTTGGCGGCACGCGCTGCAAATTCTTTTTGCCAGCTTGCCATCACGCGGTTTGGTTTCTGCTAGTCTGAGGGTGCAAGCGGCTCTCCTCGGGTTCTTCGGGGAAATCACAGCCTCGTCCACAGGGGGCGACAGACCTAGGCACCCCGCCCCAGACCCAGGAGGCTCGAGGACGCCAGGGGGGGCCGCAGATTGCGGTTCCGACGCTGGCCTGTGTAAACACAGTTGTCCTGGGACCCAGCCACACCTAGGTGCTCCCGGACCGCCTGTGCATGCTTTCCGGCCGTGGGGAAGTAGGGTAGCTGTTGAGAGAAAGCGTGCTAATAACTCGTCGTACATTACTGTGGCACCACGGCACTGCTCTTTTTTTTTTTAATTATTATTTTTTAAAAGATTGTATTTATTTATTTGACATAGAGAGACAGGGAGAGAGGGAACACGAGCAGGGGGAGTGAGAGAGGGAGAGGGAGAAGCAGGTTTCCTGCTGAACAAGGAGCCCAGTGCGGGACTCGATCCCAGGACCCTGGGAGGCGAGGACCCTGGGAGCCGAGGACCCTGAGCCGAGGGCAGACGCCCAATGACTGAGCCACTCAGGCGGTCACCCACAATGTCATTATTCTGCAAATGGAAAGCAAGGGCCAAGAAATTTAAGTGGCTTGGCCTAGTGCTCACTCAAGGCCCAGGAGCTACCCAAGCCTGCTGGTCTTCCTGGGCGCCACAGCAGGCCCTGGGGAGGGAGCTGGTCCTCCGTCTGACCGCGCGCCAAGCCCCCGGGGGTGTGGACCAGGTTACCTCTTCTCACCTTGGTTTATTCGCAGAAGCTGCTGGAGTTTTTCAGCTTTAGGTGTCGATGCCACGTGAAAGCCCCCGGCCCTCAGCAGGTGGTCTGTACATTTCAGTGGGAGTCCCCCACTTCTTCCGGGGGCAGACACCCCACCAGACTCCTTCCATCTTCGCCTGCACCCCTCATGGGGGGATGGATGGGGAGGGAGGCAGAAGGGATGTAGTTTGGGTTCACTGAGGAAACGCAGGCCTGGGAGAGATGGGCACACCCTGCGTCTCCCCACTGGTCCCCTGCCCGCTGGTGCCAGAGCCCAGCTGGCCTGAAGGGAGGAGGCTTGGGCTGCCCGGCCTCTTCCTGTGAGACTGCGGTCTGGGTTTGCTGTCAGGTCACAACTGGAGGCTGCCAGCAGAAATGCCCCTTCCTCCGTCGCCCCTGCTCCCACTCTCGCCCAGGCTTGGCTGAGGAGGTGAAGAAACACCTCCCAGAGCTGGGCCCCTCCTGGGCCTCAGGCTCTTCTTCCTTCCGCAGGAAGATTCCAAGTTACCCTTCCCCTTGTCCATAGCCACCCGGATGCTGTCACCTGCGGGCCCACGCTGCTCTGGGAAGCCTAGGAAGAGACCCAGTGGGGTCTGAGGACGCCTTGTGTCCCCCTCCCCTGTGTCGAGGCCTTCAAGGGCTGAGCATCCCCAGAGGCTAACAGCGTTGCTCTGTAAGGGGGAGTTGGGGCGTGGGCGTGACTCCGGGCTCCCTTAGAATGTAATCGTTGCTAACGAACTGAGCACTTTCTATGTGCACTCACGGCTCTAAGTACTTAAAGGGATTTAGTTACTATTATTACACTCCTCTTCACTTTGGACAGATGGGGAAACTGAGGAACAGAGTTAGACACTTGCCGGGCGCACGACCAGCATGCGGAGGAATGGGGACTCGGATCCAGGTGGTCGGGCTCCCGAGTGCGTGCCCTTAAGCACCGCCCTGTCCTGCTCTCATGGGAGGGAGGGCAGAGGGGTCACAGTGGGAATGGGCCGGGCTGTGTACTGGCGGGAGCTGGCGACCCTCGGGCTCTGGGCTGCACTCCTGGTGCAGGGGAGGGGAAAGAAGGGAGCACTGCTGGCTCGGGGCAGAAGAGAGGGGATGAGGTCCTCTGGCCATGGTGCCTTCCCCTGCAGGGAGGAGTGTACCCACGTGAAGCCTGCCTTTCTCCTTTGCCGGAGACCTCCACGCCTGACAGTGGCAGCCTTCTGCTGCCCAGGGAAACCGCAGAACCGGGCCCCACCCTGCGCGCGAGGGTCGGGCAGGCCAGCTGAAACAAGCTGATAAGGGCAGAACAATTCTAGATTTGAAGAATGCCCGGAATTATCTCCCCTGAGGGGGCAGCCCTGGGCCCCTCTGGGAGGGCCGGTGCCGAGGAGTCAGGCCTGATAACCCCTTGGGGTACCGTCCTGCTGTCGAGAGGGACCAAGAAGACAGGCTCCTAGTGGGGCGCACAGAACCACGGGGACCCGGGGGAGTTTGGGGGGGGGTGGACCAGGGCCTGTGGCCACACGTCTGCCTGGCCACTCAGCCCCAGCGGACTGGTGAGGGCACGCGGGACCCTGCCCTTCCCCAGACAGTTGGCGCAGCCCTTCCTGCCATTTCTGCTCTCATCATTAACTCCCACCCCCAGCCCCTTGTCTCAGTGTGGGCTGCCACAACAAAACTTGGAATCCTCAAACCTGTGCTTATCACCTTATGGGGGTAAAGGGTCTCTGCAGCTGTAATAGAGCTGAGGATCTTGAGGTGAGATGATCCGAGTGGACCCTAAATCCAACAGCAGATTTCTTTATAAGAGACACAGAGAAGAGGCGACAGCAGTGCGACCAGGAGGCAGAGATTGGCCCAGGAATGCCCTTAGTCCCTGGAGGCTCAAGGGGCAGGGAAGGGTCCCCCTTGGAGCCTCCAGAGGGAGTGCAGGCCTGCCATACCTTAACCCACCCAATTTGTGGGGATTTGCCACGGCAGCCAGAGGAAACTATTCCAGGACCCCAGGCACAGAGAGGGTCCAGGCTTCCCCAGCGCCCACTGCAGGCCTGGGGAGAAGTCTGAAGCTGGGTGGTTGGGGTGAGAGGAGTCAGCCTCCCTCTTCCCCTCCCTGGGCTCCCAACTCAGAGCTCTGACCTTCCCCAGCCGCTACCCTCTGCCCGCAAGGCCCTTGCCGATGCTGTCCACCCAGGTCAGGCTTCCCCACCCTCCCCGCCCCCACCAACACCTGTTTAGGACCTTTGGGGGGTGAGGGGTGGGGACTGGCCTTCTTAAAGCCACAGCATTTGTAAGGGACGGGTACAGGACAAATGAGCAGAACATGAGCGCAAACAGCCTCCAAGGACAGCACCCACATTGGGACAGAGGGCAGAATCCAGAAGGGCCTCTTGGCGGAAGGCAGTGAGCGCTCAGCTAAGCCAGAGGCAGGGAGGTAGCAGGGAAGGATGACCGGACAGAGTGAGGAAGGGGGCGTGTGAAGACCTGCATGGAATGAGGGGTGCCTGGAAGCACAGAGCTGGGGACATAATATGGGGGGCGCACCGAGGAGAGCAAGGGAGTGAATGTGGCGTAGAGAGACGGCATCTGAGTTTGGGGCCTGCATCCCCCCAGAGCTCCCCATTTGTCCCACATCGCCGTAATTCCCAGCTGCCACCCAGGAGCCTGGCAGTAAGCGGACCAATCCAGCACGGGCAGCGGGAGTTGGGGTCCGAGAGCTCAGACTTCAGCCAGGCTGCACCAGGAGCATCAGGCTCCTGGGAGGGGAGAGGCTCAGGACAGGTGGCACAAATGGGACTATAAGTTTTGAAGTCAGTCTGTTCTTGGATTGGGGCGTCCGGAGCAAGGCCTCCGAAGTGGCTGGTTAGGGTCCTGTCATCCCAGCAAAAGCAGATTTACCTAGGTCATGCTTAGGAAAGTGCCTCTACCCAGAAATCTTGTCCTTTTAACAGATGTGCTTTGTGGGGGCCGAGGCCTTGGGGGATCCGAGGCAGATCAGGGACCAGAAAGCTCAGATCTCTGGATTCCCGGTCTGTGTGCTTTCCTCTATCCCACCAATCCCGGAAGACACCAGCTTCTCCCACCTGGTTTCTGCCATTTTACTTCCCGCGACCCCCCCCTCCCCCGCCCCCAGCTTTTTGGTGTTATTTCCCTGGAGATAAGTATAGTTGGGGGTGATGAGCTGGGGGTAACAGAGGAAGGAGGGGTGGACACTGGTGTCCAGGCCTGGCCCTCCCTCCCGGCTCCCTGCCTTCCTGCCCTCCCTCCACACGCCCTCTTCCTGGGGCATTCTTTCCAGTTTCCTTTCCTGCTATTAATAGCGGCGAGTCATCCCAGGTCTGTCAGTAGCCAGGAATGGGAGGAAGCAGGCCCTCACCAAAGGCTGAGAGCAGTGTTCCCCTCTCCCCAGGGGAGAAGACAGGCCGGGCTTCTCCCCCCGCCCCCACTGCAGACGGGGGCGTGCAGAGGAATGGCGCCTTGCTGGTGCAGTCCCCAGCACCGGCTCGTTCCTGTCAAGACCCGATTCAGGATCTCTCCTGGCTGACCTCTTCGGCAGCCCCCCTCCCCTACTGCAGACTTTCACTCCTTCCTCTCAATTCTGGGTGACCTCAGTACCCAATGGTATGAACAATGAGATACCCTGGCCTCCCATTTTCGAGACTTTTTCTCATCTCCACTTCATTCGGTCATTCCTGTTTCACACCCTGAACATGACCACCGCCCCCAAAACCACACCACCTCTGAAATCTAAGCATTGCATTCTTTGATCGCTGTTTCTCTACGTTCCAGATCCTTTGTTCAAGTGCCCCCGGACCTAATGACAGCATCGCCTCTTTGTGGCCTCTTGGTTCCCGTCTGACCTTATCCCTCCCGTCCTTCACTCCCCACCACGGTAACCCCGACCTCCCAAATATCAAGTTCCTTGCACCCTGTCCCGCCTCACCTACTCACCTAGCAAACTCCACTTCCAGATGGACTCTGCCCCTGCTTTCTCCGCTCCGTGCGCTCGCGCAGGCAGGGCACTGCTGGGGTGAAACTACACGCTGGCCGATTGGATTAATTTTCACATCGTGATTCCAGGCCCCCGTTTGGCACCAAATATTACTTGGCGTTCATCCTGTCTTTCTCTAGTCCTGTGGTTCCAAAGTGCAGTCCTCTGACCAGCAGCGGCAGAATCATCCGGGAACTTGTTAGGCATGTAAATTCTTTTCTTTTTTTTTTAAGATTTTATTCATTTATTTGAGAGAATGACAGAGAGAGAGAGAGAGAGAGCGAGCTGAGGAGCAGAGGTAGAGGGAGAAGCAGACTCCCCGCTGAGCAGGGGGCCTGGCCAGGGCTCATCCCAGGACCCTGGGATCATGACCTGAGCCAAAGGCAGAGGCTTAACCGACTGAGCCACCCAGGGGCCCCTAAATTCTCATGCTCTGTCCCAGGCCTGCTGTATCAGAAACTCTGGGGCTGGGGTCGGCACTTGGGGTTTTAACAAGCCCTCCAGGTGATTCTGATGGTCACCAAAGTCCAAGAACCATTTTCCAGTAGGCTCACTTTTCCCCTTTCCAAAATGAGCATTTGGTACTTTTCCCTTGCACATGACTTCGTCTGTAACAGCACGGCTTAATTGAGGACATTTGATCTTTCTGCTGCCAAATGACAAAGGTACTTACGTCTGTACCCATCTTCTTCCCATTTCGAAGGCGGAAGTGTCCGCCTGTCTGATGAAGGTCAGGATCGCCACGGGGCGGGGCGGAATCAGGATTCACACACCTGCATCCCCTCCTGTATCTTAAGGAGCCGATGAGACATCACAGAGGGAACATAACGAAGAGCATTCTTCTCAGACTCTCCTACCTTCAAAGAGAAGAGCAAAACTTTCTTGCCTATTCCAGCCCCCTCCAGCAATTTCTCTGCTCCTTTTCCTACCTAATGTTTGATGTCATCTACTCACAAGCGCACTTCCCTTCAATCGGCCCTACTTAGGCTTCTACCCGCACTGTTCCTGTTGAAACTGCAGGTTGGGACTGCCAGGGACTGCCACGGGGAGGCTGTGCTTTCAGCACCGCAGGGGAGGGACCCGGAGCCCTGCTGCGCCGCCCTCTCGCCCTCAAGCAGTAGCCGTTGTCCTACATGAGTATTAAGGTATCTGTGCAGTATTAATATTTTCTCTGTTTCTATCTCTAAAAATATATTGTTTCCCTTTGCCCATTTTTGAGCCCTATTAAAATATCGTATAGGGGCGCCTGAGTGGCTCAGTCGGTTAAGTGCCTTCGGTTCAGGTCCTGTGCCTGGGATCGAGCCCCACATCAGGCCCGTTGCTCGGCAGGGAGACTGCTTCTCCCTCTCTCTCTGCCTGCCGCTCCCCCTGCGTGCTCTCTCTGTCAAATAAATAAAATCTTTAAAAACTATCCTATAAATCGTATTAAGTATTCTTGTTCTTTTAGTTAGTATTTTTTTTTTTTTTTTAGTGGTCTCTATACCCAATGTGAGACTCGAACTTAGAACCCTGAGATCAAGAGTTGCATGTTCTTCCAACTAAGCCAGCCAGGCACCCCTGTTTAGTATTTTTAGATTAATTCCTGTAAATACATGTATCCTACTATGTAATATAATATATATAGCATAATACACAATTCCCTGATTTTCAGTGCTGTGTCGTATCCCGGTCTATGAATATACAAATCTGGGCAAGCTGTTGGCAAACGGTTTGATACCTGTCTGGGGCCAATACAGCAGTCCTGCCAGGGGGCATTCTTACGAATTTGTCCTGATTTCTACGTGGCTCCCTAGGATGAATGCCCAGTGGTTCACCTGGGCGTTGTGGGTCGGGAGATACGTGTACGTTTCACTTCGGAATGCCATCCTGTTTTCCACCGTGTTTGTACCAGTTTATACTCCATATTCTTGCTGCCACTTGTCATTGTCTGACTTTACAAAATTTTGCCAATCTGGTGACGAAATAATTCTTCATTTTGCCTTTCCCTAATTACTTATATATGTTCAGACGTTCATGGGCTTTTTGTGCTGCTTTTTAAAATAAGATTTTTATTTGTTTATTTGAGAGAGATGGAGAGAGAGCACGAGTAGGGTGGGGGGCAGAGGGAGAGGGAGAAGCAGGCTCCCCGCTGAGCAGGGAGCCCCACATGGGACTCGAACCCACTGGGACCACAACCCGAACTGAAGGCAGACACTTAACCAACCAACCGAGCCGCCTGGGCACCGCTTGTACTACTTTTTATGTAAAATACCAGTTTAATTGTTTTGTCTGATTTTCTATCAGGTTATTGTTTTCTTATATACAGAAGTTGTTAAGAAATATATTTTAGGGACGCCTCGGTGGCACAGTAGGTTAAGCATCAGACTCTTGGTTTTGGCTCAGGTCATGATCTCAGGGTCCTAGGCATCGACCGACCCACCGGCCTCTGGCTCCACGCTCAGCGGGGAGTCTGCTTAAGATTCTCTTCTCCTTCTGCCCCTCCCCCACTCTCTCTCAATAAATAAACACATAAATCTTAAAAGAGAAATATATTTTATTTTTTAAGATTTTATTTATTTATTCATGAGAGACAGAGAGAGAGAGGCAGAGACAGAGGCAGAGGGAGAAGCAGGCTCTCAAGGAGCAGGGAGCCCGATGCAGGACTCGATCCCAGGACCTGAGGTCATGACCTGAGCCGAAGGCAGATGCTTAACCATCTGAGCCACCCAGGCGCCAAGAAATGTATTTTAGATATGAATCTTTCATGATTATATATGTTGTAACTATCTTCTGATTCTTTTTCATTTTTCTTTCGGTTTCTTTTTTAAAACCTTTTCTTTTTAAGTAATTTTAGATTTGCCAAAAGTGGCAAGGATGATGCAGAGTTTCCTATACCTTTCCTTCAGCTTTGCCTAATATTACCATCTTCCATAACCATGGTACATTTATCACGACTGACAAATTAACACTGGGACAATACTATTAACTAAGCTACAGACTTCATTCCCGTTTTACCATTATTTCCCCTGGGTCTTTTTTGTCCCAGAATACATTGCATTCTGTCAGCATGTCTCACTAGTCTCTTCCAATCAGTGGCAGTTTTTCTGTCTTTTCCTTATTGTCTAAAATCTTACTGGTCGTTAAGAGTACTAGCCAGATACTTTGTAGAATGGCCCTTCAATTTCAGTGTGTCTGCTGGTGTTTTGTTTTGTTTTGTTTCCATGATTAGACTGGGGTTTTGTGTTATTTATTTTTCATGGAGGTAGAGTTGACAACAACCGTGTATTAGTTTTAGGCGAACAGCACAGTGATTCAACAATGATATGCATTAGGAAATGTGTATTCGGTTGCTCCTAAGTCTTTTGGACTTGGCCCACTTCTTTTTTTAAGCACTTCTTTACTTTCTGGGATTACAAGATGTTCCGGGCTCATCTTGCATTTTCCCTTCATCAGTGCTAGAATCAAGCAATGCCTCCAAGGAGCCCTGGTTCACGTTGTTGGAGAATCACTGGGGATCCTTGATACCGCTGGCGTGTCCCTGCTTCTAGACCCTCTCAGTGGAGAGCTATGAAATAAGTGTCTGTGTACTCACCCGTGTGTGCACACGTCTATCTGTGTATTTATCTATCTGTATGCAAATGTTAACACATGAGTTCATACCGACATCTGTCACTAGTCAGACATCACAGAGTTCATGTAGCTTCCACCCCGCCTGTTCCTTATTTGCAACTTCTTTCTCTGACAGTGAGAAACCTGGCTTACGTTATTCATCATTTTCTTATTTACCAACCTTGGTATACACATAAAGTGGATCTATTTTTATTTTATTTTATTTATTTGTCAGAGAAAATGAACATGCACAAGCAGGGAGAGCGGCAGGCAGAGGGAGAGGGGGAAACAAGCTCCCCGCAGAGCAGGGAGCCTGACTCGGGACTCGATCCCAGGAGCTTGGGATCATGACCTGAGCTGAAGGCAGACACTTAATCGACTGAGCCACCCAGGCTTCCCCCTAGATTTTTAACTGACAACCCGTACTCTTCTGAGGAAGAAATTTACCCTGTTGAGAGCACGGTTTATTCTTTCTCTTTTTAGCTTTACAGTACCCAGTCAATAAACTATTTTTCAGTTACTTTGGTCAACTGTGTTCCCCCATCCCTCCATTGAGGTTACGTTATACATTTGCAACAGAGTTAAATTATTTTCATAGTCTCCATTACATCCTAGGGTTTCCTGAATATCTCAGTTATTTTTTTTCTAAATTTGCACTAAGTTATCTGGGGTATTCAATTCTGTGGGTTTCAGCAAATACAGCCTTGTATCCATCACTGCAGTACTATACAAAATAGTTCTGGGGATGCCTGGCTGGCTCAGTAGGTGGAACACACGACTCTTGATCTCAGGGTTGTAAATTCGACCCCCACGTTGGGTGTAGATATTACTTAAAAAAAAAAAAACAAAAAAAAAACAGTTCCATTGTCCTAAGTCAGTTCTTCTCCTTTCCCTCAACCACTGACCTCTCTTCTATTCCTACAGTTTTGCCTTTTCCATAATGTCCTATAAATGGCCTCAAGCACTTGTAGCCTTCTGGATTCTTTCACATAAAATTTTATCTTTTGGATTCCTCCCTCTAATGTGAATCAGTCATTCCTTTTTATTGCTAAGTAGTCATTGTATGGATGTGTGACAGTTTGTTTTATCCATTCCTTTGCTGAAGGATATCTTGGTTGTTTCCAGTTGATGATGAATAAGCTGTGATAAACATTTGCATATAGGTTTTTGAGTGACCACAAGTTTCCAGTACTTTGGGGTAAATACTAAGAATACCCTTGCTGAGTCCTATGGTAATTGTATGCCTAACTAAAAGAGATTGCTACACTGTTTTCCAAAGTGGCGGTCCTGTTTTGCACTCTCACTAGCCATGTATAAGAGTTCTTATTTAACATGCGACCTTGTCAGATTGTTTTTAGCCCTGTAATAGGTGTGTAATGGCATTGCAGGATAGTTCTAATTTGCATTTGCCTAATGACATTGAACATCTTTTTATATGCTTATTTGCCATCTATATATCGTCTTTGGTAACTTCTCCTTTTGATCTTTTGCACATTAAAAAAAATTGAGTTTTTATTGTTGAGTTTAAGTTATTTAAGAGGTGTTCCCCCCTTATTGAACTGGCTAGGACTTCTAGTACAGTGTTATATTGGATTGGTGACAGGGACATCCTTGCCTTGTTTCCAAATTTAAGGGCGAAGCATCCAGTCTCTCCACGTGAACTATATTAGCTACTGGCTTAATTTGCAGATATCATTTATTAGGTTAGGGGAATTCCCTTCTATTCCTAGTTTGCTCAGATTTTTTAAAAATCATAAATGAATGATTAATTTTGTCAAGTGATTTTTCTGCATGTATTGAGATGATCGTATGGTTTTTCATTTTGTTGTTAATATGGTGAATTGCATTGATCGCTTTTCAAGTACTGAATTAGCCGTGAGATGAACTTTGCTTGATCATGATGTATTATCCTTTTTATCTATTGCTGGGTTTGATTAGTCATTAGGGAAATAGAAATTAAAACCACAACGGGATAAAACTTCATGCCCAGTAAAATGGCTCTAATGAAACAGACAGATGATAACAGTTGTTGGTGAGGAGGTGGAGAAATTGGAACCCTCGTACACTGCTCGTGGGCACGTAATATGGTGCAGTCACTTTTGAAAACAGTTTGGCAGTTCCTCAATGCTAAATACAGAGTTACCATATGATCTGGAAATTCCACTCCTAACTATATATCCAGGAGAAACGAAAACATATGTCTACACAGAAACTCGTACACAAATGTTCGTAGTAGCATTACTCAAATGGCCACAAGTTGAACAACCCAAATGTTCATCAACACTGATAAATAGATAAACAAAATGTGGTATGTCCATACACTGGAGTATCGCTCAGCACTAAAAAGAAATCCAGAACTGACACCTGCTTTAACCTGGGTAAAACTACAGTGGAAAAAGCCAGTCATGGGAGACTCTTCAGTGTATGATTCCATTTCTGTGAAATGTCCAGAAGAGGCAAATCCACAGAGACAGAGACTAGATTGGTGTTTGCCTAGCCCATGGCTTTTCTTCTGCTGTGTCTTCAGTGTGAGGATTTGTGTTAATCTAGTGACGAGTTGGGCTTCATTTAAAACTTGTTGCACCACAGGCTGCAAATCCCAAGTAATACCTCTGTTTGTCTCCCTGTTTGGCTGTAAGTCTTCTTTCTTTGCTGCTCTGCACAGTCTGTCTTCACAATTCCCTCCAGCTGTATTCAACTTATTTTTTTTTTTAAGATTTTATTTATTTGAGAGCGAGAGAGCACGGGAGAACATGAGCTGGGGGAGAGGTAGATGGAGAGGGAGAGGCAGGCTCCCTGCTGAGCGGGGAGCCCAATGTCGGGCTCGATCCCAGGACCCTGGGATCATGACCTCAGCCGAAGGCAGACGCTTCATCGACTGAGCCGCCCAGGAGCCTCTATTCAACTTCTATTTACATCACACTTGCTACTGCTAGCACTTTGGGTTAGTGGCAGGGAGAAGGACATTCTCTGATGTTTTGCTTAAATGTGATTCTTACAAAGGCACTGGAACCCGGGGCTTGAGGGTGTGGCCGTCATTGGTGCGCTGCCTCTTTTTAGAAGTTATGCTGGACTTAGCACGTAAAGAGCTTTTTTATTTTTCCTGTTCCCTTTCCCAGCTGCAGTGGGTTTCCATCAGTGCCCTCAGGCTATAATTTTTTTGCCTTTCTCCTGCAGTTTAATGCTTCTGTTTCCTAGAAGAAATAGGAGAGATGAATCTGGGCAGGGTCTCATTGGTGGCTATCATTTTGCTTCCCCAGCTTCGGTGGGTGTCCACCAGCGTCCTCAGGTTACAGATTTTGTTGACCTTCTCCCAGGAAGTAAGGCTTTTTTTCCCCTAGTGGGCATAGGGCTGTATGGTGTTTCAGCAGTGACTACTGTTTTCTTCCCCTAGCCAGCCCCAAGGGGGAACTTTCTCAGGGTTCTTCCCCAGGCTTCATGAGCTCCCTCCCGGTGGGTTTCCTGGCGGGAGAAAGCCTACACAGGGTGGGGGTCTTCCCGTGTCAGCAGCTCCCCAGGCTTCACAGTAGCCCATCCTCAGGCTTTAGCAACCATTAATTTTCTTACTAAACTCTGGTCCCATGCACACAAATGCTTGGGTCCCATTTCTCCCCGCAGTCGTCTGTCTCCACTTTTCAGGAGAGTTGTTTGCCTGTGACCTCAGTTCTCCAGGAGTTCAAGAAGTCATTAATTTTCTGTTTCTCCAGCTTTTTTCTTGCTGTCAGGGTAGGAGCAGTGTTATTTCCGGCTCTCTGTTTCTCGTTGACTGAAACTGGAAGTCCTAGGGTCCTTTTTTTAAAAAGATTTTATTTATTTGACAGAGAGAGAGAGCACGAGAACCGACGAACCGGGAGTAGAAGGAGAAGCAGGCTCCCCGCTGAGCAGGGAGCCCAATGTGGGGCTCCAGGGCTCCGGCGCTCCAGGGTGATCCAGGGTTCCCTGGGTCGTGACCTGAGCTGAAGGCAGCCACTTACACTGACGGAGTCACCCAGGCCCTCCCCTGGGTTTTTTTTTTTTTGATACACACAGATTCTTCATTTTGATGAAGCCAAATTTATCACTTTTTCTTTGGTGTGTACTTTTTGTGTTTTGTTGACCACTGCATATGAACTAGTTCTTTTAACAGACACATATTAAGGCAGAACAAACTATGCTATAGAGAAGTTCATGGAAAAGGCTAGAATTATTAGATCCTTGAACCCAGGCTTAGATTTCCTATGTGAGAAAAGTGTTAACTAGCAATTCAATTTCTTTATGCACATAGGACAAATTATTATGTCTATTTCTTCTGAGTCACTCTGCTAAGTTGTATTTTCTTAGGAATGTGTCTATCTAATCTGCTTCAATTTTATCAGCAATTGCTCATAATAGCCTATATTCTTTTATTATTTTTATACCTCATTTTTTGTATTTATGCATTCTGGGTGGTTTTTCCCTTTGATCAGCCTCACCAAAGTTTTTACTATTTTATTAGTTTTTTTTTTATTTTTACTATTTTTTATTTTTATTTTACTATTTTATATTTTACTATTATTTATTATTTTTATTTTTACTATTTTATTAGTTTTTAAAGAAAGTCTGTTTGGGGTTTCTGGCTTGGTCAGAGCATCCTACTCTTGATCTTGGAGTTATAAGTTTGAGCCCCATGTTGGGTGTAGAGATTACTTAAGGAAAAAAATGAGTAATAAAAAAATAATAAATTTCCTATATTAAAAAAGAGAAAATACTTTTTGACTTTGTTGATATTTGCTATTGTATTTTGTTTTCTGTTTCACTGATTTCTGCTTTTATCTTTATTATTTCATTCCTTCTATTTTGCGGGGGGTTTATTTCGCAGCTTTCCATTATGAAATTGAAGATAGGACCAGATCTGAGCAGGTCCTGAGGAAGGATACATTGTAAATTGCAATGTGGCTCATGCCCTCAGCATACCTATTCCTGCCATACTGCCACCTTTCCCTCAACTCATCCCCAAAGGTCCCAAAGAGAGTAGTTCCCTATAATCAGTTGTCTGAGGAGTGAATAAAGCCAAGTTATGTTTATGTATATAATATGCTGGAGCCAGGCGAGAGTGGACTGGTGTGGGATAGTAGCCCTGTTTAGGGGAGACACTGAAGTATAGTAAGGATAGAAAGTTCTCCCAATAGGGAGGACTTTGTATAGTACATTTCATGGTCAGGTTTTTTTGTCGTTGTTGTTTGGTTTTTGGAGGGTTTTTTTTTGAAGGCAAGCTATATTGAGGAAGATCTGGCCAGATTCACAGGCAGAAGCTGATGATTTTTGGATAGAAGGTTAGGAACTTAGAAGGAACAATAGAGAATCAGTGCAAGGAAGTTTATGGAGGAGGCTTATGGATGGACCTCTTGGGATAGATCTGGAATACAAGGATTTTTATCTCAGTCTTTACACCTTTTTTTTTTTTTTAGGGTTAGGGTTAGTTGAAAAAGAGCATGAGCGGGAGAGGGAGAAGCAGACTTCCCACTGAGCAGGGAGTCTGATGTGGGGCTTGATCCCAGGACCCCTAGGATCATGACTCGAGCTGAAGGCAGACGCTTAACCGACTAAGCCGCCCAGGTGCCCCCTAAGCCTGATTCTTTAGCCATCTTAAGTGATTCTGTAAGCAAAATGATTATTATTATTCTTTTTTCCTGGCTGCTTGGAGTTTATTTTCCACTTGGTGGAAGGCACGCAGTTACAGGGTGTCAGGAAGGCTTGCGTGTGGCTTGGATAGTAAAGAGTGGGGTTCTCTCAACTTCCTTTTTGGTGTTTTGCTGTTTTGATATAAAAGAACCCAACTGTTTCTGCTTGCTGCAGCCTGCCTAGTCTACAGCGAGGGCAGGGCAGGGGAGGGCCTCTGAGGAGCCTAGTGCCTCCTGAACCCTGGTGGCTGGTGGTGGCGACTCAGGATTGGGGCTCGGTGTTGGCTTTGCCACACTGGCCACCTGGCTGCTTCCCCATGGTTTCCGGAGCCAGGTCACCGGTGACCGTGCTGCCAGAGGCCTGGGGTGATTCCTCACGTTCTGGGGACTCTAACACTGGAGCCATGAATGGGAGAGTGGACTTCCTGAAAAAGAAGCTTGCCCACCAGCGATCGGCTCGGCCTTGGGGAAACCGGGGTGGTGAGGGATGGCTTCCCCGGGACACTCTGCACTTCCGCAGGAGCCGTTACTGGAAGTGGAGCCCAGGCGGCGCCGGCAGTAGCTGTGGGCGGCCGAGCGCCGCTGTTGTTCGTGGGCTGGCAGAAGCCTCGGCGTGGGATCACGGGCGGGGGACAGGGATGCTAGGCACAGAGCGCATTTGCAGAGCGGACCATGGGAAGCCGCTCCTCGACGGAGGTGCGTACAGGGCTCTGTTTTCTGTTGGAGGCAGACGGAGTTGATTTCTAATGTTTGAAACGAAGAACCCTGGTGTTTATAGTGAAATAAGTGGGGGTGGAAGAGCGGATTGGGAGGGTGAATAGTGTCCTCCCCAAAAGATGTGTTCAAGCCCTAATCCCCAGTATTTTTTTTTTTAAGATTTTATTTATTTATTTGAGAGAAAGAGAGAGAGAGATCACAAGTAGGCAGAGAGGCAGGCAGAGAGAGTGGGGGAAGCAGGCTCCCCGCTGAGCAGGGAGCCCGATGCGGGGCTCGATCCCAGGACCCTGAGATCATGACCGGAGCGGAAGACAGAGGCTTTAACCCACTGAGCCACCCAGGTGCCCCCAGTCCCCAGTATTTAGTACCAGCGAATGTGACTTCATTTGGAAATAGGGACTTTACAGATATAATCAAGTTACAGTTCTCCTGGGTTAGGTCATACGGGATCAAGGTGAACCCTAAATTCAAAGGCTAGTGTTCGTATAAAAGGGGAGACACACAGGGAAGACGGCTCTGTGATGATGGAGCCATAAATGGGAGGGATATAACTGCAAGCCAAGGAGGACCAAAGATTGCCACAAAGAAGCAAAAACAGGGGCGGCTGGGTGGCTCAGTGGGTTAAAGCCTCTGCCTTCGGCTCAGGTCATGATCTCAGGGTCCTGGGATCGAGCCCCGCATTGGGCTCTCTGCTCGGCAGGGAGCCTGCTTCCCCCTCTCTCTGCCTGCCTTTCTGCCTCCTTGGGATCTCTCTTTCTCTCTGTCAAATAAATAAATAAATAAAATCTTAAAAAAAAAAAAGGCAAAAACAGATTGTTCTCGTGTGCCTTCAGAGGAAGCATGGCCCTGCCAACTTTGGATTTCTAGACTCTAGAACCGTGAGAAAATACATTTAGGCTGTTTTAAGCCACCCAGGTTTTGGTCGTGTCATACAGCAGCCTTGGAAACAAATACATATTTCATTCAGCGTACCCTGAGTCTGGAAAGCTTCAGTTCTGGGAATTGGATGAGTGGCTGGTTGTGTTCTCTACGGTGGTGATTTGACACAGGTCACAGTTTGCTGAGCCTTGAGATGGGATGTTAGCGGGCGGTTCCCCCAAAGAACACATGATTATTAGCCCGTGTCCAAAATGTCTTTCGTTAGATTATTCTGATTACCGTGCTGGTCCTGCCATCCATTATGGTATTATTAAGCCACCTTTTTTCCTAGAAATGGAATTCTATTCTTGCCTCTACTGCTACCCAAGGTACCTAGTGTCCATCCCTACTGAAATCAGCATCATCTCCTACTAGCACACCTGTCAATGAAGAACAGCCACAATGATCTCTTAGAATATAGTACTAGTCTCCTCAACAGTATCCCAAATTTGGGGCGCCTGAGTGGCTTGGTCGTTAAGCGTCTGCCTTCGGCTCAGGCCGTGATCCCAGAGTTCTGGGATCAAGCCCAGCATCGGGCTCTCTGCTCAGCGGGAAGCCTGCTTCTCCCTCTTCTCCCTTTCCCACTTCCCCCTGCTTCTGTTCCCTCTTATGCTGTGTCTCCCTCTGTCAAATAAATAAATAAAATCTTAAAAAAAAAAAAAACAATATTCCAAATTTAATCAAATCCAAGATACTATCAATAATAAGATGAACTATTATTTTATGAACCGCTTAGAAAATAAAAGACTACTATCAAAATGGGGCCTATAGTAACTTATAAAACATCCTCATTTCACAGACATGAAAAGATGTGCATCTTAGAACTCATGAAATATAGTATTTTCTCAAAGCCTTGGTGAAGCAGGTGTCATTGGAACTCTTCTAAGGAAAAAAGTGTGAGTTAGCAGATTATACATGATAAACTATTCTTTTTTTATTTTATTTATTTAAGGTTTTATTTATCCATTTGTCAGAGAGCGAGCGAGTGAGTGAGCGAGAGAGCACAAGCAGGGGGAGCGGCAGGCAGAGGGAGTGGGAGAAGCAGGCTCCCACTGAGCAGGGAGCCAACTCGGGACCTGATCCCAGGACCGGGATCATGACCCGAGCCGAAGGCAGATGCTCAACCAACTGAGCCACGCAGGCGCCCCCGTGATAATCCATTCTAACACTTCTTGCTCTCTAAGATGTTGGATTTCTTCTTATTCGTTATTCCAGGGAATTTTTGGCAACTTAACTTTACTTAATGTAGACTACCACTGAGTCCAGGTTGCAGTTCACCAACTAAGAAAACGATTAGAACTACTACTTCTAACTGCTTAAGTCAGCATGTTGAATCCAAAAACTCTGGTATGCATGCCCATATTGATAAATTCAGCCTGATATGATTACCCATCCTTGATCTAGCACGCTCCTATTGTATAACCACATAGCTTTGCTGGAGTCATGACCGCTACTTCTGTGTGGAAGCCTTCTCCTGGGGCAGACTCTGTGTTTGTCTTTCTGGGGCATACTGGAGTCTGACTATTGTTACAGGTTTGGAAAAAGTGAAGGGTTGAAGAGATGATGAGATGTGGCTTTGTGTGCCAGTGAGCTCAGGTGAGCCTACTCAGAGTTTTCCAGCAAGGTGGGAACTGCATCCGCAGACAGGAGAACAGCAGTTGAGATACTGGCAAGTGAGCTCCGTTGCAGATTGAGACTTCCGGATACTGGGATTCGTCTGCATTCTCTCATAGGTCACCATTCCAATCCCCAAGGTCCTTTTTCCACATGAGAGACCTGGTGGTTATGAATTAAACTAACACTGTAATTTGGCAACTCATGGATCAAATGTCTACATTTGTCTTTTGGTCTTCTCTGCTCTCCAACTGCAAACAATAAGAGATTCTTTTACTGTAGTCTCAGAAAGTCTCTGGTTTTCAGTCTGTGCTTTGATAGGAGGATTTAAGAATGAGAATTTGTTCTCTTTGTTTTTTTAAAGTAAGGTCTATGCCCACCAGAAGGCTTGAACTCATAACCCCAGGATCAAGAGTTGCATGCTCTACGGACTGAGCCATCTGGGCACCCCTGTTATTCTCTTTAAGCCAGTTTTCACTGGTAGTGATTTTTGTCTCTTCCAGGGGACATTTGGCAATACATAGACATTTTGTTTGTCACAACTGGGGAGAGAGATATGTGTATACATTACTCACATTTAGTGGATAGAGACCAGGGATATTGTTAAATATCCTGTAATGCATAGGACAACCTATAACAAATAAATATCCTAGCCCAAAAGATGTCAGTAGTTCTGGGGTTTAAGGAACCCTGTTTCCAGCTGTTCAACACAGTAAGAAGTAACCACCCTATTCCACACCCCCTAATTCCTCAAATATGCTGGTATCCCCCTCAGCAATCTCTTTTGTCAAAAACGTATTATGACATGATCAGTTATAAGAAGTACCGCCATCTCATGACAGTATACTAGGAAGGAAAAACCACTGACAAACCATAACGGTACATTGATTTTTAACACATGTCCTTTTACGTGTGCCCTTCCTGCTCCTCTGTGTCAGCGAATATGGAAGCCACTCCATGGGCACCTCATCCCAGGGGACAGGTGATCATGTGACTGCCTCTCCACAAGACGCCAAGGCTACTGGTCATGTCCCCTCATACTTGCAGAATTCTGCCTTTAACCCCAATAAAGCCCGAAAATGAATCCTTGAAGTCCTGTTGCTTACAACCACTCCTGATACAAATTTCTGCTTTTCGGCAGCAAAATTTGTGTGTGTGTGTGTGTGCGCGCGCGCGCGCACGCGTGCACATGCTTGTGTAAAATATACTGGGTTACTGTGTCGCTTGTGGAGGAACAGGGATTGCTGGAGACCACATGTAGGGCGACTTTTAACATCACCCAAGTTAGGCGATAGCAGTGGTCCAGAGAGGCCCGTACGGCTCAGCGGCGCCAAGCACCTGGCGCGGGAGGTCAGCTGTGGATACTCACTCTAGCATCACCTCCACTGCTGCGTGCCCTTGAGCACGAGGTCACGGTTAGTGCCATCAGAGTTCCCCGTACTCTACTGCCTCTTCACTCACTGGCTGGGATGGAAGTGTCTAGTTCATGACGGCTTACCACATGCTTGCGCCCTAGTCACAAGGGAGGCTAGAAAAGGAAATATCTGTCATTTTCAGTATCTATAATAGGCAAGGAGGAGACAAATCCTGCTGCCATCAACGTTTTATTATGTGGGGAGTTCCCCAAATAGAGGAAAATGGCATAGATTCTGATGGGCTACAAAGACTCATAAAGGTCCATGGGACGCCTGGGTGGCTCAGTTGGTTGGGCGCCTGCCTTCTGCCCGGGTCATGGTCCCGGGGTCCTGGGAACAAGTCCCGCATCGGGCTCTTGCTCAGCTGGGGGACTTCTTTTCTCTCTGCCCCTCCCCCTGTTTGTGCTCTCTCTCTGTCTCTCTGACAAATACATAAAATCCTTAAAAAAAAAAAATGATAAAGGTCGACTACATTCTTCCCACTACTCTCTCCCTTCTGCTCCAAACAGAAAACCAGAAACAATCCTGATTCCCCTCATGTCCTCACTTAGTAATACATTCGTAGTTGATTCTGTCTCCAAAATACAGTCTTAAAAAGTAAGCTCTACCCCAATATGGGGCTTGAACTTACAGCCCTGAGATCAAGAGTCACAGGCTCTACCGACTGAGCCCGCCAGGTGCCCCCCAAATATAATCTTGGTCCATTCTCTTTTTGTCTCTGTTGTCAATAACTTTGTACAGCTGTCATCCATTCCACCTGGATCACTGTCTTAGCCTCTTTCCTCCCATTTCCACATGCTCTCCCTTCCAGTCCACAGCTCCCAAAGCAGCAAATGGGTTTCTTTGCAAATCACCCTATAAAACTTCTTTGCTTAAAACCTTCAGTGGCTTCTTTTTGCACTTAGAATAAAGTCCAAAATCTTTATTTTGGTCTCTAAGGAGGGTGATCTTATGTCTCATTTTACTTAGGATGTGATTTTTAAGAGAGAGTCCTTTTAATTTCAAAAACGTAGGGTCTGGACAGTAAGTTCCTGGCCCTTTACCTGTGAAGCCCTGATTTTCTGAGCTCTGCTCCCTGGCACCCTCGCTCGCTAGACTCCATTCACACGTGCCTTCTCTTAGCTCTCTGCTCTGCGGCCTTTGCAGGTGCAGGCGCTGTTCTTCTGGCTGGCTCACATTTCCTCATGCTCTGTGCACAGTTCTTGTTATCCTTCAAGTCTCAGCTGAATGGGCATCTTGAGAGGCCTCTCCTCACCCCCCTGTCTAAACAGCCCCGTCCTCCGTTCTGTGTATCGTTTCCTTGTTCATGTCTCCCATACGGTCTCCAGAACTGGATGTTTAATTGTTCTGTCCCACTCGTTTAATTCCTGTCTTGCCCACCAGAATGTAAGCTCCGCGACGGTATGGATTATATGTGTCTTACTCACTGTGGTGGCCTAGGGCCCACACTTACCAGTTCCCTTCATAAACAACTTGTTAAACAAATGAATAAAATTAATAAGGCCTTCGTACCCTGATCTCCTGCTAAGGTTAAGCTACCATGCTGGACAGAGTCAAAGCACTCTGTACTTCTCTTCCTTGGCATGTCTCACAGTTGTACTTAAATAGCAATTTGTGTCCTGTCACTGTTGTCAGTTTCTCCTTCTAGATTATACTTCAGGAGAACAGAGGCATGGCTCTTTTGACATGCCTACAACAGGGTGATTCAGTAGGCATGAGTCTGATGAGTCTTCTGCAGGGTCACGTGGCTGGGAGCTGGGGACAAGGAGGCAGGCGGGGTCTCGGGGGCCTGGCTCCGTGGCAGCATATGGAGAAGGAGAAGGGTGTGTGCCCGGAGCTGGATGGCGGGAGGGGGCAGGGCACTCGCTGGGATCGGCCGTGGGATCGGCCGACCTGGTCTTTCTCTTCTGCAGAATTCCCCTTGACTTCCTCTGCTTCACTCTTGTTGTCTGGAGAGGCTTCTCGAACTTTAGAAAATCTGGGCACATGGAAGACCCAGGCCTTCGGCCAAGGCAGATGGCAGTGATGGGAGCAAGGCCTCTAGATCCCGAGGAAGAGCTGG
>CM052887.1:75601220-75632190 GCA_028534135.1 Potos flavus | reverse complement strand
CATGGTTCAACTTTGGGAAAGATAACCCTGGGCTGGGAGCTGGGGCTTCCCCTCCTGAGGTCTTCAAACTGGCCATCAACACCTGGCAAGTGGCAGGCTGCTGGGCAGTGCCCCCTCACGCCCTTCTAGGGAGACGAGAAGGGCATCAGGTCATGACCCCTGAAGAGGTCCGAGAGGGGGGGCACTCAGGTGAGAGGCACTGTTCAGCCACAGACGGGATAAACGGGGTGAGGGGCCCGGGCGAAGAGATGTGCAGGAGTCAGAGAAGGCAGGGACCGGCCTGGCACAGCTCAGAACCTGTGGCTCCGGCCAGGCCTGGGAATGGCCCCAGTTGAGGGAGGAGGGAAATAAGGTTCACACCAGGCAATAGCATGCTCCTGACCTTGGCTCCGAAGGGCAGCCCCACAAGCCGAGGCTGCTGTCCTGACCCCTGAGGAATCACTTGTGGTCTCCCCACAATAGGCGGGGAACAGCAGTTCGGATGACAAACTGGTCACGCTTCTGTGCCGAGCAGCGAAAGCCACCTTCAACCCAGCTCAAGATAAGTGCCATATACGGCTGGTACCCGTGCAAGACTCCCAGGCAGTGGTGATCAAAGAAATCACTGTGCAGAGTGAGTTGAGGGTAGGGGGCGCTGAGGTCTAAGTGGGGTGGGAATGGGGCAGGGGCGGACCACTCAGGAGCCATGAAGATGGGTCAGGCCACGCCCCCTTCCGGGGCCATCGAGAGCGCGCGCACTCCGGAGACTGAGGTACAGCACGTCCTCCCCCTGGGGCCCAGTGTCCATCCCTTACACATCAGTCTGAGCGGGGCCACTAGCAACGTCTCTCCCCCCACAGCAAGCCTCCTGCCCAGGGACGTGTATGACTCGCTGAAAGACAAATGGGACGAGCTGAAAGAGGTAAGTGCTTCCTCGGAAGTCCGCAGCTCCTCTGCTCCGCAGTCTCTCTCGTGGAAGAACTCCCACCTGCGAGCAGCCGGAATACTGGCGGGGGCGGGGGGGGGAGTTAGAGAGGGGACAGCAGGGTGACGGGATAGGCCCCCACGAACGTCCAGCAGAGCTCAGAACCGGGTGGGAGTGACCCACATTCTGTATTTTGCCACATAACGTCCTCCTTCCTGGCAGGTGGGAGTCAGTAACATGAGGCTTGGGGACCAAGGGCCACCCGAAGAGACCGAGGACCGGTTCAGCATGCCTCTCATCATCACCATTGTCTGCATGGCGTCCTTCCTGCTCCTCGTCGCCGCGCTCTACGGCTGCTGCCACCAGCGCCTCTCCCAGAGGAAGGACCAGGTGAGGAAGCAGACCGGCTCACCAGATGACTTCCGCCCGTTACTCCCCTATTAGAGGACAGGGAGTGGGCCATGGACCCTTTCTGACAGGCGGAGACAGTCCCTTATAGGAAGGAGCTGCAAAGTCACAGGGCAAACGAAAGAGGCGTGCGGGGGGAAGGGAAGGTCGTGGGCTTTGGAGTCGGGAAGACCGGGGATAAGCCCTCGCTCTGCCTCCGATTATCTGTGTGACCTTGAGCACGGCCTGTAATCTCTGAGCCTCTCCTGCATGTGGGGATAATCCTCACCTTGCGGGGCTGCTCTGAGGATTCCCTGAAAGAAATGGGTGTGGGCATACGTGGCTGACCAGAAGTTCTTCACCCACCTTACCCGGTTCCCGTCACGCCAGATGCACCCAGACGTGCAGCTCTCCACCCCGGCTGTGCCCCGCGGGGACGGCGAGGAAAACTCCCACGCCTGCCTCCTCACACACCGACTGAAACCGAATCTCTGCATCTGAGTATTTGCTAAAAGCTTCCCGGGTGACATGATTGTGTGTGACCCAGCTTGTAGCTCAGATAAAGGCCAGAGAAAGCAGCGTCTCCAGGTGGCTCCTCTCTGCGGCAGAGCCGGCATAGGTCCTGCTGTACCCATCTTGCTTAGGCTTAGAGAGCTCTTCGGTCCCCCGGCCTGATGACAGTCATTTTCTTACAGTCCTTCCTGATTCAGGACAGTGGGGTGAGGCAGGGGCCTGGAGAGTAAGTTTGGGTGGCGGGGAGGAATGGAGGAAAGAGATTGGAGGCTTCTGGAAAACAAAAGTCCGTTTCCGCTGACTTCGTGGATTTGCCAACAGGGTAAAGGTCAAGTGAGCTGGGAACTCTAGGATTCCGGGCCAGTAGCCACGATGGCCTCCATGAGCATTTATTGCGCACCCTACCCAAACGGGTTCCTGGATTTTAGGGGTACCTGTGTAATATTAAGGCCATGAGCCCTCAAAAATTACCCTTTCTTGGGTGTCTTCCCTATCCTAGCAACGGCTAACAGAGGAGCTGCAGACCGTGGAGAACGGTTACCATGACAATCCCACACTGGAAGTGATGGAGACCTCATCAGAGATGCAAGAGAAAAAGGTGGTCAACCTTAACGGGGAGCTGGGGGACAGCTGGATCGTCCCTCTGGACAACCTGGCCAAGGACGACCTCGACGAAGAGGAAGACACACACCTCTAGTCAGATCCGCGGGCAGCCTCCGGCAGGACCGCAGCGTTCCAGACTGAACCACAAGTGCCATTTGGACAGGGGAGGAAAACCCTTCCCAGCTGAGGGAAGGCGGGGGAGGGAAGCAGACTTGGAGGTTCCCTTCTCCCAGTCCCCACAGGGCCTTAATTTTCCCTTTTCAAACTGAACAAATCACATTCTGTTTAGATTCCTCCTGTAAAATAACCCACTAGTGCCTGAGCTCAGTGCTGCTGGGAGACGAGAGGGAGCGCACCCGAACGGTCATGTGCTAGAATCCCTTCTGCTCACATCCGAGGTGGCGGAGGCCTGACGGGGGTGAGGTCCAGCTCGCACAGCCCCTCGGCGACAGGCAGGATGGGAACAGAGATCCCCTCATTCAGTGCGGTGCGCGTTCCCACCACGTCCCACTGCCGCCATCGCGCGCTCGCGCCTCCCCTCAGAGCTGTCCCGGGGGGCGAAGCTCGCAGTCAGTGGGACAGTGGATGGGACGGAAGGGACAGCAGGGCCAGATCCTGTCTCCGGGCTCTGATTCCTCCCAAGTACAGGTCCCCAGCCTCGCCTGCCAGTGTTCCTGTCCCCTTTGTGCTTGCCCCGCCCCCCACTCAGTCTGTAGCCCCGCTCTGTCCCAGGGCCTCTGGGACTCGCACCGTTCGTCCGTGGCCTCGAACCCCTTGTTCCGGTTTCTGGCTTCCTTGCATCTGCCTAGGGATCTTGAGACAATCCACACAAGACTCCGGCGTGAACGAGATGTGCTTCAGGGATCCTTCTGCAGGTGAAAAGGGGAGGCCCTTCACCCCCAAGATGGGTCCTGGCCCATCACCCAGGGCAGGAACGCCTTTGGCCTCCCACTCCCACCAGGGACTGAAATCTGCAGCAGCCGTGAAGGCGAAGTGTTCCCGTTTTGTTGTTCACTGCTCAGTCGGTGGGGTGAGGACCCAAGTTCGGGGATCCCCCTGAGATCTAGCAAGAAAGAGCAATAGCTGTAGGGCAGACTTTCCCGGGGCCCAGTCCCCAGAGGTGTTTTATCGGACAGTCGGTCGACGACACCGTCAGGAAGGATAGGCTTTACTCTCTGTTGCATAGGAAACTCAGGGACTTTTCAAGTTGCTGAGAGCTTTGATGGATGTTTGTTTCTTAGTCCAGCCCTCTACTGCCACGAGCCAAAGCTCCAGTTGTCGGGAGGCTTTTCGGTTAACTAATCTCCCTGACTCCTGGCTCTCCTGTGCTGTAGGGCTAGAAAGGCCTAGATGCATTTTACGGTGCTCAGGAGCAGCCTGGGGGTGCCCGGGGGTTCCCAGGGACCTCTCACCGTTCGGGCGCGCAGCTGGGCCTTGCTGTGTCCCCTCCTCTGTATTCCTAGCAGGCTGCCTGCTTCTGCAGTTTCTGGTGGCATCTCAGGGAAACAGTACCGGGAACGGGTTTTGAGGGAGCTTAGCAGTTAGTTCCCAAGCAGAAGGCACCCGAGGACTGGACAGAGTGAGGTTTAATCTGATTTTCTGGGAAGCCCAAATCCCAGATTTTGTGGAACTTTGCCCACGGCCTCTCTTGCTCTTGGGTGTAAATTTCCTGGCATGAACTAGGAGGATGGGCAGAACTGCTTAGGAGAGTGAAAACTGTAATTTCGGGGCAAGAGGTCAGAACCCCAGAACCTGCAGGCCCAGGCTGTGAGTCCTGATGAAACAGGCACCTTGCCGTAAGGCAGCTTATTTTTAAAAGGAGCTTAGTTGGGGGTAGATCTATGTCTCTTCCTGGCTGCCTTGATTCCTTCTTCATAGCCTTTGGCCTTTGGTATCCTCGGGTTCATGTAGGGCCTCCAGTGGGTTTCCCAAGAGCTAGAGAGATGGTGGACTAACAAGGATCCATAAGTATTTGCCCTGATTTTCTAGCATCTGGAGGTCGGCAGGGTAGAGAACAATGCTAGTTTGGGGGGAAAAATAAGAGGAAATCTTGTTATACTGGGAAGAGATCGGTTTGCTTCCTTCCTGCCCAACATTTCTACCTTGTGGGTTTCTGTGGAAGAGGCCAGACTGGATTACTACTCCTTTGCTGATTCTGGGTCACATTTTACCAGTCACGCCTTTAGACAGAGCCAGCAAGTATGCCTCCACAAATTGATCAAAGGCCTCTTGGGGAGAGAGATGACTGGCAGGGACTAGAGTAAAATTATACTTGGTCAAGAGGCATGACTGTGGTGGCTCTGTCCAAGGAGAACCTTGGGAAGCTTTGGGCTGGTTCAGATGCCCCTTTCGGTGCATCCAGATAGGGCGGCTCTAGCCTTTGAGGGTAACTTCAGAATCCGATACCTTGCCTTGGCTTGCTCTTGCCACTAGACAACTGTGTCAAGGCCATATAGCCACGCATCTGCAGAGGTCATCTTCATCCCACGACCGCACTGGGTTCTAAATGCTGTCTGGGAAGTCAGATTCCGGGGCTGAGAAGAAAGAAGAGGAACACCAGGAACTCAGCATGACTTGAAACAAGTTGTGCCAAAGAGGGATTATAAACTTGCGATCATTGGCTAACTGGCTCCCCTAAGCTGCATAAAAGGCCAGAAATCATGAGTCTGATGACTGGATGGAAACCCAGTGGGAAAGCACGCTGTTCTGTGAACGGGGAGGGAAGCAGCAGTGCTTATGAGGGAGGGACAGAATAGGCTTTGCATCGTAGGACAGAATACGGGTTTCATCTAGTCTAGACGCCAGATTCTCTTTTTCCCTTGTGATAAGGAAAGCGAGCAGAAAGTTTATTTAAAACCACTTCTTGAGCTTTAACCTTTTTTGACAATACACTGGAGAAACTTTGAAAAACAAGTCCCAGCTGATACGTACATACATAGTTTCTAATAATGTAAATACAACAGCCACATGGTAATCCACCCTGCATTGCTTTAAGTGAATATACACTGTAAAAACCTTTGCTAGTTGAGGTGGCTTTTTTTTCTCTGAACAGGAATGTAAATGTCTTATTTCACTAGTAATGACAAGTTGTTTGTTTTTCTCCAATGAAAAGTGAAATATAAGACAAGCTGATGACAAAGTATTTGTCTTAGAGATCAGGCATTTTTATTTTTAAATGAGATCCTCAACCCCCCTCCCCAGCCAAGTCCTAGCCTATTACAGGAAGGCGTGGAGTCAATCTGCACTGGTTGCAAAGGGACACTCTAGTCCTAGGAAGAGGCTTTTAGAGACCTAGTGCAATCTTTGTTTTGTTCGGACAGAAAAAGAAACTGAAGCCCAGAAAGGTAAAAGTGGCTTGGCCAAAATCACATGGTTAGCGACAAAAAAAGGATTAAAATGCCGGTGCTGTGGGCCTCAGAATGAATCGGTAAATTAAGGACAGGCACCAGGATGACACAAAGGACAGAATTCCCTTCTCAAATCGTGTCCTGCAGCAAGGCTGGGGAGGGCCTGAGGACCACAACAGGAACCATACTGGTCTACGCTTCCTCGGAGTTACTTAGGTCTAACACTTAAATGAGTGCTACTTTTCTGTCAAGAAACAGTTTTGAATGAGCTTTTACATATGGATCTTCTACTAGCAGGACTAAGGATCAAAGGGAACAAGCTCCAGGAAGGCAGAGGGGGCCAGAGTAAAGCAATGGCTTATCTTTTATCACTGTCACAAGCTGATGGGCTCAGGTTTGGTGAAAACCCAACACTGAGTGGAAGGGAGGGGATGACTATCTGCCGTGTGTCTTTTTTGTTGTTAGTGAATGTTAGTTTGCCCAGGAGACTGGGGGAGCATGTGTCTTCGTGGGCAGGGGTCTGAAGTACACTGGAATTTACTGAGGAACTTGTTTGTAAAGACTATACTTAATTATTGCCATTTTCTTACAAAACTATATTTTGGAAAATTGTATACAGTCAATTAAAGTGCTTTTGTGTAAGCTGGTTCAAGCCCTGTTGAACTTGATTGACCAGCTCACGGCCGAGGCGCCGCAGGACACGAGGCGCTCTGGTGGGAGCAGCAGAGAGCGAAAGAGAAAGAGGGACGCTGAAAGAAAGGAAGAGGGGGCTCCTGGGGGTGATCTCGGGCTGTTGGAGTGATCCTAGCTGCATTTCTGCTCACGCGTTTATCCGTGTTCTACCTTCTTCCTTTCTTCCGCTTCTGCCCCAGTATGCTGCCTCATACAGTTATGAGTCAGCCACCACTGAAGATCCTGGAGCCCTGGTCAGGTGAAAACACTGGCGTAGAGACAAAACAAATAAAAATATGAAAAAATAAAGAGGTTCCGTTCTGGGCCTGTTACTGCTCACGACTGACTCTGCTTGCTTGTCACAAGAAGCCTCTCCCCGCCCCCCATCTGAAGATGGGAATGAAGAAGGACCAAGTTCAGGGAAGGAAGCACTCAGATGATTCTGCTTCTCTTCCTTTCCTGGGCGCGGGGGGCATGAGCTCCCCGTCTGGTCCTCGCTGGGAGGGGAAAGCTGTCGCTCCCAACTTGCAGAACTGCAGGAGGGAAACCGTCCCACGAATCTGGTCCACATGCGGACTGCTCGACACCAATCTCTTCCACAGGCCTGGTACCTTTCAGTTCACAAAACACAGCATCTTGTGTAGGAATGGGCACTTCTCTACCGACAGGGAAACTGGGTACAGAGAGGAAGCGGGCTCTGAGAGGACAGTTACTTCAGTGGCAGCGTGAGGCCTGGAAGCCGTATCGTTTCTCTTCATCTTACGTTCTTTTCTCTAGACCACATGAATGCCGGGAGTTCCAACAACAAAGTACGTTTCTAGAATGCGACTGCTGTTACAATAGAATTTTCTTCCCCCAACCCTCACCCCGCCAACCCCAATAGGATCTTCCTTTTATAGGGCATTCTGAAAGATAGTCAACACCCCTAACAGTGGGCCAGAGTTGGGCCAGGGGTGTTTCGAGGTTAACTTCAAGAGAGTGCCAAGAATACAAAAAAAAGAGTACAAGCACCAGGAACCCGGGCAGGCCTCTTGGCCATGCCTGAGGCACACTGTTCCAAGAAGAGAATGTCTCACAGTTTATCGCTGGCCACTAATTAGACCTGAGGCTCCGCTCTTTTCCTGAATAGGTCATTCACCCTGTTCCCTGCCCTGCCAACCAAGAAGCATTCAGTGGTCCTTTTCAATTTGTTAGGCCTCTGTCACTCACACTTCCCCCATCCTGCAAGCTAAGTCCCAAACCAGGCATTTCTTCTGTAGCCTAAGGGAAAACAGTAAAAAATAGGCCTGGCTATTATAATTAACACAAGTGATAAATACTGAGGTAGTATTTTTCAAAGACCTTGGCATTTTACAGATTAAAAAAAATCAACACAATCCTAGCAAACAGGGTCTGCTGCCAACATGTATTTGTCAGATGGAGAAAGTGAGGCAGAGGAGTTGAGGCTGCCCAGTGCTACACAGAAGTCCCTGGTAGATCTGGAAATAACCCCAGGGTTCCTGCCTCTGCCCTGGGCCGCCCATCTTCTGGCCCAAGTTAAGACGGCGGCTGTAACAATGTGTGCTGTACATGTTGCCCAGGGTCCTAATCTCCCCGCTTGGGGTCTGCCAACTTAAAACTTCCTAGCACGGCAGTGGACAGGCTGCATCAACCTATAGCTTTCCTCTCTTCCCTGTAATAAGAATGTTTCTGGAAAGGATAGAACTGCCTTTGCTTTTCCTAGGTGAGGGTCCAGAGCGGGGGAAAGTCCCCTGTGAACACGAGAGAAGTTTCAGAGGAAGAATGATAGGATGTTTCGGGCATCGCGTTCTACTGTCCCACCTTCCCTATACAATAGAAAGTGAAATTTCTCTTCCTTTTCTTCTGCCAAGACACTAAACAGCAAAAGAAGATGTGGCATCTGTGGTGCTAAGGGAAAGAAGGAACGTAACCAACTCATATCTACATCTAAGCCAGGACTAACATAGGCTGCAGGACGGCCATCAGTTTGCCTTTCCACTCAGAGTGGCAAAAAAAAAAAAAAATATTGCCTTCATTAATAGGGAATATATTTTTTTGAATTTCCACTGACTCTGTGGTTGACTTCTAAGTATGTCAGTATGGGCGCACACAGCCATTTCCCTCTCGCAGCTGGATTACCTCCCTGGGTAAGCAGAGGCTCTTAAGGTAGCACTTCAACCCCTGTAGGTCTCCATACTCACTTGGCGCGTGAGCAGCTCTCATCTCAACTGTTCAACACAAGGCCCTCTTTGCTTGTTTGCTGTCTTCCTGCCAGAAGACAAAATACATCAAGAGAGAGGAGGTGGTGTCCCACATTTTGATCCTTTTGAGTTAATTCTCTGGAGGATTAACCAAGGAAAGGCCAATTTCTTACCTTATCACTGCACATCATGTTTTCCTGTTTTGAAAACAAAAATGTTACTTATGAGCCATGCTCAAAGCACACTCTAGAAATGAAAGCTATGCAGTAAGAGGGATTATTTGATTTATAAATTGAGAAAACATAATCCCCATTTTGAATAAAATCAGTTGACAAACTAACTCACTGCGGAATGCAGGACCACAAAGCTAATAAGCATGTAAACAAGACCAGGAGATGAAAAGGGTCAAGAGGAGGTCCTGCCGAGTCCATCTGGGGAAAGCTCACACCACTCCCCACTAACAGCTCATGATCTTTGTTTGGCATATCTGAGTTTCTTTTTTCAAAGGTTCAGTCCTTAAAGTTTCTTTCCCCTTTTATTAGGCACAGGGATCCAGAATTTTTCAAAACTTTGCAGCAGCTCCAACTCTCTTTATTACCTTTTCTACAATTAATTTTTTCTTTTTTTTTTTTAAGATTTTATTTATTTATTTGACAGAGAGAGATCACAAGTAGGCAGACAGGCAGGCAGAGAGAGAGGGGGAAGCAGGCTCCCTGCTGAGCAGAGAGCCCGATGCGGGGCTCGATCCCAGGACCCTGAGATCATGACCTGAGCCGAAGGCAGAGGCTTTAACCCACTGAGCCACCCAAGTGCCCCATACAATTAATTTTCTTCTAGTTCCTAACTTACACAGGTATGTCGCCCTTAAAGAAAACCTGGGAAACACCAGTCCAAATTTACAAAACAGATCAAATATGGCTGGACATCAATGGTAGATAAAAGACACCATCTTATGAAATAATTTACCAGTGTTCTTTAAAAATGGAAACTTCTCCAGGAAACTTGGTGAGATCCATCAGAACTTCTTTATTTCGACCCTGTCTCGAAGGAAAACACCAAAGAGGCCTTCTACAGCACGTATCATTTTCTACCTTTGGAAGCCTGAATAAAACTCACCTTTTTGAGGGAAAAATACAACAAATGCAAAGTCCAAAGTATGTAAACATTTTAAAAGTTGACTTCAGAAGTATTCAGTAAACATAAGAGACATCATGTAGTGTCCATATATAACTTTTTATTAAGAAAATGAACAAAATACATTCTTTCTCCATATGTACATTACATACAACATAATTCTACAATTGCAATCGTTCAGCAGATCACTCGTTTATTTATTCACAAAGCAGTGTTAACACATTCACCAAACCTGGGATCAGAAAATTACTTGTACTAAGAAAGAAAGAAAGAAGGAAAGAAAAGAAAGAGAAAGAAAGAAAGAAAAGGAAAAACTTAAAAAAGTCCATACAGACTGGGCAAAAATAAGATAAACCAGAGAGGATCATGAGGGGAATGGGGAAGATTGCAGAACACACCCAACACAGTCCAACAATGACTGAGAACACCAACGAGGTGAGAAGAGATCTGATGCCCCAAAAGCATTTCTGTTTAAAAGCTCCAACCAGCTCATGCCTGCTACTCCAGAGTTCCCTCCCGATTTCCATTTCTGATTTAGGTCCTTTAGGATATAGCCCTAAGCCATGTTGCCACAGAAGAGGAGGGTAAAGGAAAGAGTAGAACCTCGAAAGGTTACAGTTTCCTGCTTTACACACTAAGAAAAGGAGTCTCATATGAAATACAAAACTGAATCTTAGCTGGTGAGCAGAAAAACACATTTTTTGGAGAGACATTTGTTCAAGCATGGTAAGGGAACTCTTGTTTCCAGGATTCCTTATTTACATTTATGTTCATCTGTTTTGTTTTTTGCTGTTTTTCTCTGCTTTTCCTTTGGCCGTTGAAAAGTTTCTCATTCTTTTTGGCTGTGGGTTTACTTATGGTCATATTAAAAAGTCCACCTAAACAGAAAACTCTTCATGGGTATGAATATGCTTCAAACATCATAAAAAACTGCTTTAATAAATGGTGCATTAAGGGCTTAAACATTCAAATGAGTTCTAGAGATGATATTTCCGGGAAGCTGAACAAGGCAGCTCCCTATAGCTTTTGGGCAATACTTTATATCCATAGTTGAGGCTTAAAAGATACATATCAAGAAAATTATTTTCACACTGTCAGTCTGGGAAGGGGCAGTGCTTAAAGGGATCTAAGTAAGGGCAGGGACACACGCTCGCACCCTGCTCTTACTCACGTGTAGTAAAACACAATGAGAATGGCTGCGTCCCCCCCCCTTTTTTTTTAAACTTTTTCTGGGCTTTAGGATGTGGGGTAACAGAAGAAAGTCAGAAAAAACAAAATAAGTAGGTCTCATCAATTAATTAATAGTGGTTTTCCTTCTTTATACTTAGTAACTTCCTAAATTTCTATGATAAACATTTTTTGTATCACAAACATCAGTAAGTGTTATTATTTGAAAGTCCCATAAAAGAAATTTAACCCTCTCCAACTTTCAGATGAGCTGGCGGTGGCTGCTGTAACACTATGTCCAGTTTTACAAAGAGAAGAAGCTGTCCAAGGTGTAAATAAACAAACCCAGGAAGACAGACTCTTAGGTATGGAGGGAGCTGTATCTTTCTTCCAACTTCAGTTTTGAGGATCTCTCTCTAATTTGAAGGGATCTTCATTTCTGGCCACTGAATACTACTTTATAAAAGAAGTAAGAGTTGACTTAAAAAAAAAAAAAAAAAAGGTAACGTCTTTCCCAAACTGCTCATGTGTAAATATACCATTTTGGAAAGATGGAATAATGTTTGTTACCAAGACCAAGACAAGAAAAAGAGGTCCTCATCTGGGCTATGCTAGACTCTTTTTCTGAGGCTGCAGACTCAACTGTACATAGAGTTTGAAGTGGTGACAGGGAATCTCTTTAAAAACAGATTATTGGAGATATGGATATATATATATATATATATATATCCATAAAGAAATTTTGCTCATTATTTTGCAATATTGAAATTGAGCTGCAGGCTATACATAAAGGAAAATTCATACTATACCACTTAATTTATTCATTTCAAAAGACATTTTGCGTAAGTCAACAATGCAAGGTGGCTTAAAGAATAACACAATTACAGCATCTCTTGGCCAGGCTAAAGGTAACGTGTAAGAAAGGAAGTCCACTTTAATTTCTCTAAATGGATGGCTTACAGCTGAAGAAAACAGTTTACAACTGGTCAGTCACCAAAATCATTTTTTCTGGGAGAGGAAAAAAAAATCTCGAAAAGGAGACCAAGTGTATATAACTTTTTAAAACATGTATCTTCCCCACAGAAGACTATTCATATTTAAATTTTGGAGTTTGATATCCTACTGACAGATTTGAGATCGGGTAGACAATTACTTAATATGTCTTATAGTTTATATTCGGTGCTCTCCAAAGTATAGCTACTGTGTATATGTAAAATTGAGCTAAGCCTTGACAAACGTGGAGTATCCTAGGACTTCCAAAGTAGGCAACTGAAAAAAGGTAAAGCCATGCATCTCCTTTCCTCTCATCTCAAGAAGGTGAATACAACAACTCCAAGGCAAGATGCTAAAATGGTCACTAGCAGACATCTGATGGCACGGCCCCGCTGGTGGAAGATCCTCTCTTTGTTGCAAAACGAATTTATAAAGCTATGCCAGCTGCAATGGAATTAGACTCATTTTGGATACCTTCTCCAATTAATCACTTTCCAGACATGGAGGAGATCTAAAGAATAAGCCAAATTTATTAAATACTTAAAAAAAAAATTTTTTTTATTTATCTGTCAGAGAGTGAGCGAGCACAAGCAGGGAGAGCAGCAGGCAGAGGGAGAAGCAGACTCCCTGCTGAGCAAGGAGCCCAGTGCAGGACTCAATCCCAGAACCCTGGGATCATGACCTGAGACAAAGTTTTAACCAACTGAGCCACCCAGGCGTCCCATATATATATATATTTAAAGTAGGCTTCAGGCCCAGCATGGAGCCCAATGTGGGGCTTGATCTCACAATCCCAAGATCAAGACCTGAGCTGAGATCGAGTTGGATGCTCAACTGACTGGGCCACCCAGGCGCCCCCAAAATTATTAAATACTTCTAATGCCAGAACTCATGGATTTCTTGGCAAAGTAGATAAACAGTAACCCATGGGATTGTGCATAATTAATTTTAAAGTACAGAAAACAATTGATGTCAGTGCAATTCTGTATGGATTGGAAGTTAAACATGAAATGACAATTTTCTTCTTACTTTAAAAGGCTAGAAAATAAACACCAACAAAATGACACTGGCTAAACCGTGACAAAGGCTTTCTTTCTTGAGATTTGTTAACAAAAGAGAAATAAAGCTCGAAACCGGCTACTTGAGCAACTCCTTAATCATGCACATAGGCCTGTTCAGTATATCACACGGTGCTTTTCCTTCCTGCCAATTGATCTGGCAGTCATTAAGCACCGAGTGAAACTGAAGAGTGATGATCTCTTCAGGCTGGTATTGACGTGGCAGACAGCACAGACATCCACACTAACTGCTGTGAATGCGAGCATCCCAGATGGTACAGAGCGGTGTTGCAGCAAGAGCTTAAACTCGATGAAAAAGCAAGTCCCATAGGAACCCCAAAACTGCATGTTAGAATGTTTTACTGCTGGTTTTCTCGCTGGATCCTTATCAAGAAACTGGCTGAACATAAGAAACTGCTCAGCTAGTTTAAAATCTCAAGCCCATCACAGTGGGTTTTCCGTTCCAAGACCTCTAACAGCTCTTTGGGAGAAGATGAGAAAAGAAACTAACCAGGAATGCTGCTTTCCAAAGACTACACAGAGTAACTGAGCTGTGATTCCTTTTGATAGTCATCTTCCCAGCACTGTATTAGCAAAATGAATTTAGGGTTAGAAATGGAGAGCTTTCTTTTTCATTTAGATTTGTGGACCTTTGCATCCATGAGCAAAAAGCTCTTATTTTCCTTTCTCTAACATATCCGCATTCTCCTCTCTAGCCCTGTTCCTGGGGTTCAATACCACCCACTGTAAATGCCATAGAGACAGGCAAATAGGACGCTGTGCACAAATGTTTCATGTCACTGTGTGAGTAGCAGATAAAAAGGAAGGTGAATTATTTCATAATTATCAGTGATAATTTTAAAAATGAACAAATACCAATCATTTCATAGCAATCAAAGCTATTCCTAATATACAATTACATCAGAAATTGGAAGTCAATTCTTAACACAAATTCCAACTTCAGCAGAACATCAATGCTACTCAGAGGCAGTAGGAATAGAGGAAAAAAGGCTAAAAAAAATATAAAGAAAAGACAACAGGCAAATGGAAATCTGGTAATGTGCTGAATTCTGTGAGCTCTGCTATGAAACTTGTACCTGATCATCAGTTTTATGACTATGCTTCCTAGTGCCAAGAAAAGAAGCCAACACTGGCTCCTCCATTAAAGCTGCCTTAGCTATGTTACTATTCTCCAAATGAAAATGACTCAAGGATTTTGATAGCAACGTCTGAATATTATTAATTCTTTAATAACAGATAATTTTGAATTTCATTATTCTGTTGTCGTAAACAAGGATAAAAGAGCATGTTTGCCTCAAAATGATTTTGACCTTTTTTCTTAGGCGGTACAACACTCATAAGCAATGCCACAGAAAACCTAGGAAATCTAGGGCTGAAAAAGCCAAGAATAAAGTCAGGGTAGCTAAGGGAATAATGGATGTACAATTCACACTATTTGGTCAGCAGGAGGAAATCAAGGTTAAGAAATTATGTAAAATAAAACTCCAACATAGCATTTTTTTTTTCCCAGAAAAAAAGAGCACCTGGTGAAGAAATCAGTAAATTGTAATGAGTCCTCCTGCCAAAACAAACAAAGGCAACATCATTCTGCTGATCTAGTTGGCTCCTAATGAAATGTTTCAACAAACTTGGAAACGTCCACCTTCAACTGAAATATATCTACGCTAGAAATTTTGGATAGTCAAATCATTTCAGCACTGATACAAATCACAGGGAGATATAGGCTATAGTCAAAAATCACAGAAGAATAATGTTATTTGACTAATAAGAAATACAAAAAACTTTTGAGTGAAAGAGCCCAAAGATCTAATCTACAAGTATTGTCATTTGCAGACCCTTTAGGACAATCTCCAATTACTATAAACTTTTTCTGAGGAAGCATGCAATCCCAGATCAAGGACAACTTTAAGAATTTGAAACTTAGTAAAAACTCAGGCCAAAATTTACACAAAAGGATGAAACTCCAGATGATCGTGGATTTCTAAGAAAAGAAGGGTTATGAAGGCTATATTTTTTATAGCTAGATGACTTTGTTTAGAGTACACATGGTAATGATCCCCTCCCATACAAATCACTTCAAACCATAATTCTCAACTGCTAGGTAACATTCAAAAGCCAGGTTAAAGAGTTAATACAACATTCACTCAGGAAATAAGTAAATGACCCATAATTACTGAATGAATTCCATATGGTGTTAAGAATAATTATGACTTCTTCGTGTTATAACCATGAAACGAGTATAATTCAGAAAATAAAACCAGGAACATGTTCCTAAGTGCTTTTTGATCCACTGAACATCATTCTCAATGTAGTTTTTGTTTGTAGGTTAGATTTTCCAACTTTTTTATTACATGAAATTCTGTTAATGTACCTCTAAATAGAACTTTCTTTTTTTTTTTTAAGATTTTTATTTACTTATTTGACAGAGAAACAGTGAGAGAGGGAACATAAGCAGGGGGAGTGGGAGAGGGAGAAGTAGGCCTCCCGCTAAGTAGGGAGCCTGATACGGGACTCGATCCCAGGACCCCGGGATCATAACCTGAGCCGAAGACAGATGCTTAACGACTGAGCCACTCAGGCACCCCTCTAAATAGCACTTTTAAGGCAGATGTGAAGAGATCCGCTAGAAGGATAAGCTGGGAACCATTTATATCCAAAATACATACTTCACCCAAGAATGCAGTTTTATAATCTTAAATCACTGTGCTCTAAACCCAACAAACCTTTCTGTGATAAATAAGTGAATTAACTACCAGTTTCTACTTATTAGACATGGACAGTTTTAGCATCACTGAAAACCAGGTCTAAAAAGATAATCTCGTGAAAAGCTAAGACTGTTAGTTTGAGCGGAGTCAGGCACCCAAGTCTGGATTCCTTTGCTTGAATGAGATAGAGATATTTGAATTAATCAAACTGGCCACATGAGGTCTCTGTTATTCCACAGAATACAAATGTATTTTAGAAGTATCTTTCAAATCAGATAATTTCTCATCAAGTACAAGCACTGAAAATAATGTTAGAGATCTAGTTTACTTTCTGGAATAATATATTCCCCTGGGAAAGAGAGAAATGGGAATGAAGTTGAAGCTAGAGATAATGAAACTGAGTAAGCTGTACCCTACTAACGAATGCATCTGAAGCATCAGACAGGTGTTTCAACTGGGACTCACGAAGCTAGAATGAAAGCATTTCAAGGAATAAAGTACAGATAACTTGGCCTACCTAAACACTGTATCTAAATACCAAATTAGATTAAATTATAATACACTGCCGGAATTCTTGGAAATATATGTAGCTCCTCACTAAATACATGAACAAATTTCAAATCAGGTTCTGGTGTGAAATGTGAGTAGTGTGTCATCTTGGTCATGGATATTATGAAGCCCTACGTTCTCCTGCAATCACTGCCAGCAATGCTCCTTTAGAACCCCACGGCATACTCTACCTAGTCAACAACCTCAACAGTGTAAATGGCTCACTATGATTCAGCCCCATTTAAACATGTTAGTGAAAAAAAATTCAGAAATGAAGAAAAGGGTAAAAGATATAAATAAAGTGAGGAAAGATAAAATTAAAACAAGCTTATGTTAAAAAGCAACTAGTAGAGAGTCAGGGAAAAACAAAAAGAAAATCACTGAGGTCAAGAACCGAGTTTCTTCCATTATAAGGAATCTACGGAACTCATGAAAACAGCGACAAAGAAAGCAGTGTAGAAACAAAAGGTGAAGGTTAGTGTGTTTAAAGTGCCAGAATTCATGGCAAGCAAAACTAGAGCTTTTAAATTTAGAAACTCTATCAAGTTCTTCCCTATCAACTCTTTGATCTGTACCTGTTTCCACAAAACAAGATTCAATAGGCTACAATATTAGTGATAATATTTAATTTCTTGACTGTCAGGGGACTGTCATTTTATGAAGCTGTACAAGAATGTAAGTAGATTCTATCTGCTCACCTATAAAGTCACTTGGTTATTCTGTAGCCGCACAATTTGGTACTTAGTGAATTAAATACTATAGCTTTCACAAGGTAAGATACAAATCTAATTGTTTAGTAAATCACTACTGACAGCTTTGGGATGCTTGGAAAGCTAAGGAGCCCAAGATTCAAGTCTAGAACTAGGAAAAATAGATTTCTGCCCATTCCCAAAAGCAGTGAAACCAAGCAATAAAGAGTGAAGAGGGAGCTCAGTCTCATTCCTATATGTGAGACTTTTCGAAAGTGCAACTCAAAGTCTTCTCTTTCTTTGGTGAGGCCCAATCTTGCTACTCGGGGACACACTCAATTCCACAAAGTCCTTCACTTTTCAGAGCTACTGGACTGATGGACATTTATTGTGCTTAGTCTGCTTTAGGCATGGTGCATACAGCACACTTTTTGAGCAAATGCAAGCACTGGCCCCGGGTGGGCTTCCTACACTGCACTCCATAGCCCCTCATGGGATGATACATACCTCCATTCCCCACCAAAACAGTGGGAAAGCCCATATGCCTTTCTTTTAATGAAAAAATACTTGCACCATTATTTTTTTTCTCTCCACTTAAAAGCCTGTGTGTGCTTCGTGAAATGCCTGTCAGCTGTATTCCATCAGGCAACTACAAACCATTATTCTTTAAGGTATCAGTATACAGAAGCAGTTGCAGGGAGCTAATGTATATGGAAATAAACAAAAGTATAGCTCTGAAAAACTCACCCTCCCAAGTGAAACTGCTACAAAGAGCACAAAGGAGAAATGGAATCACAGCTCTACCAGAGGCAAGAGTCATTTTCTTCCAAAATTTGCTATAAAGACATCAATGAACATATTAATCACTACTAGAATCTTCTTGCTGGTCATTTTTATATTGGCTCTTAAAGGTTCTGCACTATATTCGCCGTAGTTTAAGGTTTCTGTGACTCAAAGCTATTGTAATATCCACTATAAAATATATCATTATAGAAATACTATATACCAATCTCAGATCAATCTTGGATTTCATTTTTTAGTTCTATGACAAGGAGCATAAATTTGAGCCCTCTGTTCCTCTTATTGTTTAATGTAATTCAAGACTCTAGTCAACAGAGACACGTATATCACTTTAACATACATCATTTGCCCTAAAGAACTATATAATTTTAAGAATGAAGAGGTAAACAAGTGACACCACTTACAAGCAGTTGGGTGATGCGAGGCAAAGTGAAATGGGAAAGGTGGAGAACGAAGGGAGGCCAAACCAGCCAACAACAACAAAACCCCATTCTTCGAGCACTGATTCTGTTAATAGTACTTATTTGCCCCAATTTTATAAAAATGAAATAAAAATCAGAAAAGGGTAAACTGCCTGATTATTTCTTCTTTTATATTCATTCGTTCTTAAAAGTTAAAGTAAGAAAAAAATATATATATATATATTTAAATGGAAAGTATACCAATTTCACTTTATTAACCTAATTCAGGATGGGATGAGGAGAAAGGGGCTGAGGTTGGGTATGAAGGAAGAGGGTTAAAACTTGTGACAGTAAAGATCCCTTCAAAATTCTGGTGCAGTCCTCGATCACTGCAGCCTAATTGTCGGTCAACAGAGTTGAACTCCAAAATACTGAAAGCCGACTCCTGTTCTCCATTGCTGTCCAGTGACTCTTCAGTTACAGTGTGATGAGGTCTACCAGGTTGCCTTTAGGAGGAGTCATGCTGTCAGGAAAGAAATTTACTAAGGTGTCAAAGAGCTGAGTTCTTTGAGCATAGGTGTGATCCACATCGGAAAAGCCTGGTAAAGGAGAGATACAAAGAAACTCATCCATTGTGTCTAAAACATGTAACAGAGTAGCTAGTTGAGAAAAACAGCAATGTATAACGGGAAAACCAAAAACGAATCTGATTTTAAAACTAGACAGACATGTGTCGTGAACCCAGTTTTACTACCTGGCAGTGGTATGATCTTAGGTAAGTTAATCAGCCTTTCTGCAACTGTTTCCACAGCTGTAAATTTGTGTTAATCTTATTTCCTTCATGCCGTTACTGTGCATAGTAAATGCAATTATGTGAGAAGCACCTGCTCTAATGGCTGGCAGCCTAGTAACTAATAATTTCTCTTCTTTCCCTTACAAGCATTTTCCTCTTCTAGTCCACTGAGGCAGTTTCACTCCTCTTTTTCGGACTTTATAATACTTCTGAGCCACTAAACATTTTTTGATAATAAAAATACAATAAAATCAAGGGGCCTGGGTGGCTCAGTTGGTTAAATGTCCTACTCTTGGTTTTGGCTCAGGTCATAGTCTCAGGGTCCTGGGGTCAAGCTCTGCATTGAGCTCAGAGCTCAGCACACAGTCTGCTTGTCCCTCTCCTTCTGCCCCTCCCCCTGCTCTCCCTCTCATAAGTAAAATCTTAAAAAAATACAATAAAATAAAAATGAAAACTTACTAAAATCACTTTCTTTAGAAGGTGGTCTAAAATCATTAAGGTCCTGAGAGCTGGAAGTAGTCTCAGAGAACCAAAAGAAATACATGTACGGTAACGTTAGTAGGACAATGGCTGACACACAATAAATGCCATCCATCTGTGACTATTCACCAGGCTCTCCACCAGGCACACATCATGTGAGAAATAGAGCAATGACCTACTTTTTATCCAGATAAACATTAGAGAGTGGATGACATTCTTAAAAGGTGGGGACCATGGAACTAAAGGATTTTTCCTCTCCTTTAACCTCTAGTAAACATTTAATTTTCAAGTTCATTCCAGCCAAAGGAATATTCAGTGAGATGCTTCCTTCCTTTAGTCAGCTGGTATATACTGCTTTAAGCTGCTTTAAATTTCTTATGTACATATGAAGTAGGAAAATAATAAAATAAACAAAGTAGTCTTTTGATTTACCCGTTTGTGAAATGGCTGAGACATGAGAGCCCTACTGAATACCATAAGACACAGAAATAGTGCCAGAAAGTTATATATGCCTTGAAACTCAGTGAAAATTATTTCAAATTGGACCAATTTTCACTCAACTTACAATACGGTTTTAGGTACACTCTGTTTTTTACCCTTGTAAAGAACATGAACAGAACAGAACATTGCCAAGGATACCAGTTTCCTGGAAGGAAAATAAACAATGCTTCAAGAAAGGTACATTCCTTTTTATTAAAAAAATTTTTTTACTATTATTTTAAGTTTGAGGGCAAATGTTTTACAACTTTGGAGCTCAGGATTTAACAAAGAAATACCATGGAAATGAATGGAGGGAAATACTCCAAAATGTAAACAAAGGTTATCTCTGAATGAGATTATTTTTTTTTTCTATTTTATGCTTTTGAAGTTCTCTAAAATTTTGAAAAATTTCAAACTCCTAGAAACGTTTCAAGAATAGTACAATGAAGACTCATATATCGTTACCTAGATTACTCAGTTGTTTAACATTTTGTCACATGTGTTCTCATTCTGTCTTTTTATATGTTTGTATCCCACACATATTTTTTTGTAGGACGATTTGGGAGTAAATTGTAGACATTTTCACCCCTAAATACTTGAGTTCATTTCACCTAAGAACATCACTTAAATAACCACTACATATTAAATTTAGGAAACTTAACATTTTTGTCCCAATAGTCTTTTTTATAGTTATTTTCCCTACTCATCTAAAACTCAATCCAGTATTTAGTTTTCTTTGGCCTGGAATAGTTCCTCAGCCTCTGTTTTTTATGCTACTGATATCCTTGACAAGTACAGAGCAGTTATATAGTTGTAGAGTGTGTTGAATTTGGATTGTCTGACTGCTTCCTTGAATCAGATTAAATTTATGCAGTTCTGGCAAGAATACTACCAGAGTGATGATACTGTGTCCTTCCCATCGTATCATGTTAGGAGGCACACGCTATCGGTTTATCCCAATGTTAACTGTGATCACCTAATCAAACTGGTATAGGCCAGATTTCTCTGAAGGTGCTGTTTTCTACCACTGCAATTAGTAAAATATTTTATTTAAAAAAAATTTTTTTAAGTAGGCTCCTCATCCAACACGCGGCTCTAACTCATAACCCTGAGATCAAGACCCGTGATCAAGAGAATCAGACACTCCACGGGCTGAGTCACCCAGGCACCCCCAGCAATTAATAAAATATTGGCAAGAACACAGTTTGAAACTGTGTAAATATCCTGTTCCCTGACAGACCTGAACCCAATGATACTAGCCTTCACTGATGATTCTTGCTAAAACATTATATTCTTGCTAAAACAAAACACCGATAGTATTTTCCTAACTCTACAATTCCTTCTGCACTTGTTGACTGACACTATATAAAGAGTTTTTCTTTTTCCTCCATTTTATTTGTTTGCATGAGTGTGTACTCAGATCCCTTTCTTGTTCAATATATCCTATTTATTACCTCATTATTCATTTTAATACTCATATTGTCCCAGTTTTGGCCAGCGAGAGCTCTTTTGAGTGCATTTCTGTGCCTTTTTTTAATGTTCCCATTAATTTTTGAGCACTTCCTTATTACTTTTTTTTTTTTAAGATTTTGTTTATTTATTTGACAGAGAGAGAGAGATCACAAGTAGGCAGAGAGGCAGAGAGGGGGAAGCAGGCTCCCCGGTGAGCAGAGAGCCCAATGCGGGGCTCGATTCCAGGACCCTGAGATCATGACCTGAGCCGAAGGCAGAGGCTTTAACCCACTGACCCACCCAGGCGCTCCAAGCACTTCCTTATTTCCTGGCAAAGCAAGATATCCAAGCTCATCTTTCCACAGCTCTGGAATCAACATTTTTTTTTTTTAAACACATAATGTATTATCTGCCCCAGGATACATGTCTGTGAATCATCAGGCTTACACATTTCACAGCACTTACCATAGCACATACCCTCCCCAATGTCCATAACCCAGCCACCCTATCCCTACCCGCCCCTACCCCTCAGCCACCCTCAGTTTGTTTCTTGAGTTTAGGAGTCTCTTATGGTTTGTCTCCTTCCTGATCCCATCTTGTTTCATTTCCCTCCCCTACCCTCCACGACCTCCAGCCCTGCCTCATCGAGAGAAAGGAAATCTTGCCATTTGCAACGACGTGGATGGAACTAGAGGGTATTATGCTAAGCGAAATAAGTCAATCAGAGAAAGACAGTTATCATATGATCTCTCTGATATGAAGAATTGGAATCAGCTATTTTTTCAAGGAGCCCTAATTCCTTTTAGTGGTGAGTGACATTTAGGATCAGTTGTGTCAATTGCCAAGGATGGTATTGTTTCTAGGCCTGTATGTGTGTACATATATGTGCACACATATTATACACAGCTTTTTTGAGAGCAAAATTATGAGTTTGTGATTTTACTGATGATTCCCATTTTTTTTTTTTAGAACTCTACAGGATTCTTCCTCTCCTTAATCCTATTCCCTATTTATAGTATCTCCTTTCTCCCACTAGGAAAACTGACTCTCTACACCATCATCATATTTACTCATTTGTTCAATGTAAAATACACACAAAACATGTTCCAGAATTACTATATCCATACCACTACCAACAAAAAGTCAACATTTCTTTACTTTTATTGTTTTTAGAATATATCTCACTAAGAATAGAGTCTAAGCATTGTAGCATTGTATTGAAAAGGTTTCTCTTTTTTCCCCCTCTATGTGGTAATATAACCAACTGTTTGTAGTCAGCTTTAGGGTTTTCCTCCTTGTTTTATTTACTTTCTATATTTGTAAAATTGTCATAATAGGTGTTTTTTTTTTTAAAGATTTATTTATTTATTTGACAGAGAGAGATCACAAGTAGGCAGAGAGGCAGGCAGAGAGAGAGGGGGAAGCAGGCTCCCTGCTGAGCAGAGAACCCAATGCCGGGGCTCGATCCCAGGACCCTGAGACCATGACCCGAGCCGAAGGCAGAGGCTTTCACCCACTGAGTCACCCAGGCGCCCCATAAGTTTTATTTTTAAGAGAAGATATTGATTCTGCTGTAATACTCTAATGAAGTAATACATCTATATTACTAATATGTTACTAATGAAGTACCTATGTATCCTAATGAAGTAATATCTAACGAAGTTAATACATTTTTATGAGATTAAACGATTTAAGAGGGAGGGAAACACTGAGTTCCTACTCTATGCTAGGTACTTTATATATGACCACATTTCATTCTTTTTTTTTTTTTAAGATTTATTTGTCAGAGAGAGAGAGAGCACAGAAGCAGGGGGAGCAGCCCGCAGAGGAAGAAGCAGGCTCCCTGCTGAGCAAGGAGCTCAATGGCGGACTTGATCCCAGGATCTTGGGATCATGACCTGAGCTGCAGGCAAATGCTTAACCGACTGAGCCACCCAGGTGTCCCTGAAAACATTTCATTCTTATAAAAAACTAATGAAGCAGTTATCATAAACTCTCCTTTCAGATGAGACAACTTAGGGATATTCAGTCTTAGTAAGATCTCACAGTTGGTGCAGGGAGAGAATGGAATGTGAACCCGTGTCTATCTGACTCCAAAACCCATTTTTTAATTTTTATTAACTAATATTCATTGAGGGCTTAAATTGTAGGCAGTGTGCCAAGTTCATTTAACCCTTAAAGAACATATTTAATTCATTTATTTTTTGACTTAATTTTTTTCTCTTATTGGAGTATATATAATTGACATACAATGTTATATTACTTTCAGGTGTATAACATATTGATTTTGACTTGACAATTCTATACATAACTCAATGCTCCCCATGGTAAGTATGGTTACCATCTGAACATGTTTTACTTTTATTTACCGTTTACCAATGAGAAAATTGAAATTCACACTATCATTAGATGAATGCTTAAATTATGGCTGACCCTATTATGGAATACCATGTATTACTTAATAAGAATACAAAAGATCTAGTACAGTTTCTTGCAGACATCTCTAAGCCACATCATTAAATTTTAAAATGTTGTATTGTAGAATACATATTTTACATTGTGTAATAAATAAAAACAGAACACACAAAAGTATACATCTGTGTGTGTCTGTGTGTAGGTACAGTCCGTCTTTATTATGCACAGATTCCTTATTTGTGCATTTGCCTACCCACTAAAATGTACCTGTAACCCCAAAATCAATACTTGTGGCAATGTGTGGTCATTTGCGGACATGTGGAGAGCAGCACACGTTTGAATCTGCACAGGCAGACGCTGTCGGCCAAGGGTGAACTGGGTGATGCTCTGCGTTCTTTTACCACCTCTCACGCTATAAACAAGTGTCCTTTTCAAATCTACTGGTGTCGTATTTTTCACATTTTTGTGCTTTTTGTTGTGACTTCACTGCTTTATTAAAAAGGTGCCCAAGCATAGTGCTGAAGCGCTATCTAGTGTTCCTAAGTGCCAAAAGGCCATGATGTGCCTTATGGAGAAAATATTATGTGTTTGATAAGCTTTGTGCAATGTTAATTATATAAGGAACCTAACTCTGTACGTCCCATAGGAGAAATGGTTTAGTATTCACTAATTCAGTATTCCTTGTGACTTTACAGAACATAACTACTGTAAATAAAGAGAATCATTGTATTTGTAGGTCTGTGTATATAGTTGTATGTGTATGTAAAGATCTGCCAGATATGAACAATTACACTTGAGAAGAGACAGAGATTGAAGAAAGCTGTTCAAGGAGAACTTTAAGCTTTATCTGTAGTCAAAATTTTTTCAAAAAATACATTAAAAAGGGGTAGGCACTAGGAAACCCATCAACAGTAACATGACTAATTAAATGGCAGAGCTAGGACAAAAAAGGTAATGTAGATTCTAAATCCCATACTCCTAATCAGTGTTTCTCTCACTTCATTTTCATCATAAAATGGAATGAGGAACTAATCACTCAGAGTAGCAGACATTGGTAAAGCTCAATGAGAAGTAGTATAGTTGGTTTAGAGAATGAGCTCTGGAGCCATACTATTATAGTTTGTATCCTAGTTTTGCCATTCACTAGTGTTATTCCTGGGCAAGTTACCTAAGCTTCTCGGTGTCCCAGTTTCTTCCTATATAAAGGGATCATAATAGTAGCTACTTCATAGCATTATTATGGAGATTAAGTGAGTTAAGACCTGTAGAGTACTTAAAATAGTACCTGGCCCCTTAGTAAGTGTTCGATAAATACCAGCTATCGTGTAATCACTACTACCACAACCAAAGATGATTACTCTAAAAGAAAAGTGACCTATTAGGAATGTATTTTTTCTTTTTGTAAAACTATTTTATTTATTTTATTTATTAGAGAGAGGGAGAGCATGAGAGAGAGCAGAGAGCATGAGTAGGGGGGGAAGCAGCAGAGGGAGAGGTAGAAGCAGACTCCCCACTGAGCAGGGAGCCCAACACAGGGCTCGATCCCAGGACCTCGAGGTCATGACCTGAGCCGAAGGAAGATGCTTAACTGACTAAGCCAAACGGGCACCCCTTCTTCTTTTTTTTTTCCCCCCTGATTTATTTATTTGAGAGAGAGAGAGAACGAGCAGGAGGGGCAGAGGAAGAGGGAGAGAGAATCTGAAGCAGACCCCACGCTGAGCAAGAAGCCTGACACAGGGCTGAATCTCACCCTGAGATCATCACCTGAGGCAAAACCAAGAGTCAGATGCTTAACCGACTGTATCACCCAGGTCCCCTAGGAATATATTTTTAACTTAACATCCTATACAGAATAGGTAATATTTCCTACTTATGGTAAAGAAGAAACAGCAAGAATTCTCATTTTTCTCCTGACTACAAGTTTGTTGATCCTTTCTATTGCTAATAATAAACTTTCTGTTATATAAAAAGTACCTATAAACATGTGCGCTACAGACAAGAGGCTGAAGGAAGTATCTTGCTGAAAACTAAATTTGGTGGATATTGCAGAAGTATAAAGGCTAAAAGGGCAAGGCAAATGCTGCGAAATTCTTAAGGCTCCTCATTCACAAATGAGATTTGCCCACACAATTGACAAAAAGCACTATTTTAAGCATAAAATGTTTTAAACATCTGTCTGAATTCATATTTTGCACATCATATTTGGACTCTGAAAGTTCTAAAAAGAGGTGTGAAGATCAAAAAAGGCAATATGTACTATAGACTAGATTTTTCCTACTTGTCACATACCTTGCTGAAAATATGCTTAAATCACTCCAGTGCATACTTTCTGGAAATAAGACACAGCTCTAAAAATTAGCAAAATGTCTGAGTTCAAGTTTAAACGTTTAAAACCCACAGCCACCAGAAACTCTAAATTAAAGATCCCCAGAGGTTGTTTTTCTCTGTAGTCATTTTTCAAAACTAAGATACTGCCAGCTATTTGTAAATCACTTTCTACCTTCTTCTTCTTTTTTTTTTTTTAAGATTTTATTTATTTGACAGAGAGAGAGGGAGGGCGGGCAGCAGGCAGAGGGAGAAGGAGAAGCAGGATCCCCGCTAAGCAAGGAGCCCCACATGGGGCTCGATCCCAGGACCCCAGGAACATGACCTGAGCTGAAGGCAGTCACCTAACCGACTGAGCCACCCAGGCGCCCCTCATTCTTTAAATTACATAGGACCAAAAAAAAAAAAAAAATTACATAGGACATTAATAAATACTTTCATTCTCAGTAAGAAGTTAAGATAATTCTGGAGAAAGTCAGTCAGAAAGTCTGGTGGAGGCAAATATTTTTGGAGAATTTAGAAAATGAAATATTAAGTTTATCCATACATGAAAAATGTACACATCTAGGGGCACCTGGCTGGCTCAGTCAGTAGAGCATGTGACTCTAGATCTTGGGGTTGTGAGTTCAAGCCACACATTGGGTGTAGAGATTACTTAAAAATAAAAATCTTTTAAAAAAATGTATACATATATATATGAAATAACCCATTTGATTTCAATTCTTTAAAAAATAAATGATTTGTTATTTGAGAGAGAGCATGAGCGCATGCACATGCATTAGTAGGGATGGGGGGGGGTGAGGGGCAGGTGGAGACGGAAAGGGAGAGAAGCAGATTCCCTGGTGAGTGGGGCTCAAACTCATGAACCTGAGATCATGACCTGAGCCAAAATGAAGAGTTGGATGCTTAACCGACTGAGCCACCCAGGCGCCCCAAGATTACATTTTTAAGGGAGGTAATAATAATAGTATTTTGAATGGAACACATACTGTTTTGTTATGCTAAGTGTTTTGCACAATTATTTCATTTAATTCTCTCAACAACTTGAGGTAAGTACTCTTATTATCTCCCTCATATAGATGGAGAAATTATTAGAAAGGTGACTTGCTCAAGGTCACTTCTGAAATCAGCAAGTGGCAGAGCTGATATCTGAATATAGATTCTGACTCTTAACTGCTCTCCTAAACTCTCATCTCTTAACTACTAAAGATACTGCTTCCCTTCACACAAGTAGGAAATAAAAACCCCATGGGAATTTTCTTTTTGTATTTTTTCTATTGTTTGTATTGTTCTCAGAGTACCTGAGGTTTGCTTGGAATCCAAATAAAACAAACTGTTCCTGATAAAATATATTAGCTGGCAGTGAACAGGGCAGAGACCAAAGAAAGGAGTTAAGTTAAAGGTAAAATATTTTACCTTTAGGCTTTTTAGGCTGATACCAGCCTAACATATTTAAATAGCTGCCAAGAAATTCTTGTTTTAAGGGCTAAATATAAGTCAGCCAGAGAGATTTTAGTGCTGCCCACCAAGAAAATAAAAATAATGGCTCGGGGTTATGGTATCCACACAGAACAAGGCACAGGTTTATTCAAACAGAATATCTATGTGCCAGGCACCTAATTCATGTATCACTAAATCTCTGTTTCAAATGATGAGATTCGCAAGAGTATGGACTTTCTAAAATAACGCTTACACCTAGGTTCTCCATCATACGGTTAAGATCTCTATTAGCCTCAAAACATCTGCGTCTATGGAAACGTGGTAAATGATTATCTAAATTTTCAGAGAACCTAAGTTTTACAGCAGTCTGCTCAGTCCTGTCCTGTGGAATCCTAAGTATTCTGGAATTAGAACTCAGGACTAGAGTTGCCTAGATCAGTGGAGAAGGCTCAATTACTGGTTATGGGCAAGACCCCAAGGAAATTCCTATTCTTTCCCATCCCATTGAAAAACACCAGAATTATATATGCTCTGTTTTTTTCGTTTGAGGTATGGTTTACCTTTAGGAGACAAAAGGACAAACAATGAAGAAATTAAAACTGATATTCCAAAATGTTATTTTATTCCAGAGATAAAGAATAGTATCTATATTACACATACTGGAAAATTTCAATATTACTGCCCATTTCTAAGGCAAACAATAATAGCACTGGCATCAATGGAATTAATAAGCATTCACTGTGGGACTGTATTTTATAATGACAAGAGGAAAGCTGGAAATTCCCATACTTCAAAAGCCTACAATCTTGTCGAAAAAGTAAAGCTATCATAATGACTTATCCTAATGAAAAGCTTCTTAAATCCTGACCCGAATAAAACTCTGGATTGTGGAACTTCTACAGATTCCCCACTTCACTACAGTCTAGCTTACTTTAATAATTCATTATTCCTAAATGAAGACTGATGCCCCGATCTGGGGTGTCTAAGGAACACTGGAGTTGCAAGTAGAATCTTTCTTAAACAATTAAGATAACAGCACACATAAATTCCCATTTTCAGGAAAGAGATAATGTATTTTCTTAGATCTCAAAACATTTTTTCACTGTCATCACCAATCTGTTGATCCCATACAATTCCACAAAGGACAAACGGAGAGGAAACATCATTTACCCAAGAAGTGTTACCTCATAGTAAGTGCATCAGTAATTTACAGCCTACATTCCAAAACAATGCTATACAAGTTAATTTATTTTGATCATGTTTCTACTCCCACGGGTTTGCATAATAACCCAGCAATTGGTGTAACAGTAAGTACAAACTAACCCACGAACTGGTGACTGATGCATGGAAAATAACTTTGTAGCAGGTTAGAAATTTTGCATGCTACCTTGAAACTTGCTCCATTTATTTAGATGAACATCTCACCTGATGCTTCCTTTAAAAGAAACCAACACCCAATTCCCCAAATGCAAGGGCATCTAAGCTGGATAAACTACACTGGAATACTTACCTAGAGCTGTAAAATCTGAACCAGATTTGAACAGAGCTGAAGCTAGGAGCTGAAACTGTAAAAGAAAAATAGAAGCAAATTAGCTGGCTAAGCACATTAGAGAAAAATAACATACCACTTATCAGCCACTGTATGTCTCTGCATGGGTGCTGCCTGAGTCTATTCACCAAATAGTAGCAAGAACACTATGTTTAGATTAAAGAATATGCCGATTTTTCTACTGCTTTCCAAATACTGGACCAAATCTTGGAATTATTTTATTTTTAAAATGTATTAAAGTATGTATTGTGAACAAATAACAGATCAACTGAAATTGAGAATATTTAGAACTACAGTATTTACTTTAATTTGGGAGAACAATTTATCTTTATCTTGAATGGGGATGCTGCAAAATAGGTAAATTAAAGGAAGAGAGTAGACCAATGAGCACAATCTCAATGGAATTACTTAGAGCTTTGTAAGACCTAAGTGGCTGATACCACTGATTCCTCAAGATGTATTTTATACCTGTGCTTCCTGCCTTTAAAATTTCAGGTATCAATCACATTAAAATTTGTTAACCCCTGATGAATGGTCTTTTGAAGGTCAGAAACTGGACAAATATCCTAAAGGAATTATCTAAGCAAGAGTTAGGAAAAAGGGAACAAAAGGAAGAATTTAAAATCCACGGGTTTTTTTTTTTCGTTTTGTTTTTTTAAATATTCTGGGTATTAGTCCTCTGTCATATGTATCTACTGCAAGTATTATTTAGTCTGTGGCTTGTCTATTTTTCTAATGTCTTTTATGAAATTTTACTTCTGCTGAAATCCCAATTTATCAAGATTTTTTCTTTTTTTTCAAAGATTGATTGATTGATTGATTTGAGAGAGACTGCAGGTGGCAGGGTAGGGGGGTGGAGGAAAGAGGAAGAGGGATAGAGAGAGAGAATCCCAAGCAGGCCCCATGCCAGTGCAGAGCCCAACCCAGGGCTCCATCTCACAAACCCCAAATCATGATGTTAGCTCAAATCAAGAATCAGATACCTAACTGACTTCCTACCCAAGTGCCCCCATATTTTTTCTTTTATGGTTACTGCCTTTGTGTCATGTCCAAGAAATCTCTGTCTACCCCAAGGTTGCAAAGATGTTTTCTTCTTGAAGCTTTACTGTTTTAGATTTTATATTTAGGTCCGTTTTAAATTAGTTTTTGTGTAAAGAGTGAGACAGGAGTTGAGATATCAGCACTATTTGTTAAAAAGACTACCAAGTCCCCATTGGACTTGGCATCCTGGCCAAAAACAAAACAAAACAAAACAAAAAACTGACCACATACATGTGGTTCTACTTCTGAACTCTGTTCTGTCCTACTAATGTGTCTCTCCGTGAGCCAGCTCCACAATGCCTTGATTATTATGGCTTATACAGAATCCTGAAATCAGAGAGTATGAAACCTCTAACTTTGTTTTTCTGTTTTCAACAGTGTTTTGACTAGTCTAGGGCCTCTGCTTTTCCATATAAATTTTATAATCAGTTTGTCTGTTTTTTTCAACAACAACAGAGAAACCCAAACTTGCCATAATATTGATAGGGACTGCATTAAATTAAAAAGCAATTTGGGAGAATGGGCATCTTAGTAATTCTTAGTCTTTCAGTCCATAAATGTGATCTCTCTCCATTTATTTAGGTCTTCTTTAATTTCTTACAATAGATTTATTACTACATATTTATTTTGGCATTAATATAAACAGGTTTAAAATTTTCATTTTCAAATTGTTTGCTGCTAATATAAATTTTTTTTCTCTATTGACCTTGTATTCTGTAATCTTGCTTAATTCACTTATCTTAGTATTACTGTTTTGTAGATTGCATGGGGTTTTCCATGTACACAATAATGTGATCTTAATACAATTTTCCTTTCTCCTTTTCATTCCAAATGCTGTTTATTTCTTCTT
>CM052887.1:75535471-75600720 GCA_028534135.1 Potos flavus | reverse complement strand
GGAGTTCCTTAAGATTTTCTAATTCTTCCTGTGTCTGTTTTGTTGTGTCTTCTAAGGAATTTGTCCATTTCATCAAGTTGCTGAATTTGTTGACAGCTGTTCATATCTCCTTATTCCTTTTTTATGTATTGGGTCCATAATGATGCTGACGATTTATCCTTTCACTATTTTTTTCTTTGTAAGTTTTGCTATTTTATTCACCTTTTCGAAGAACCAACTTCTCACTTTTTAAATTTTTTTCTATTGTTTCCTATTTCACTAATTTCCTATCTTCTACTTATTTGAGGGTTAATTTGTTCCTCTTTTCTGACTTCTAAGGTGAAAGATAAACCCATTGGTTCCACATACAAAAGGACAGGGCAAAAACTATTCTTTTAATAATCTGATTAGGTAGAACTGATACGTACTGGCCTAGGATTTTAATAGGTACCAAGTGATATTACACAATCTGAATAAAGCCAGACATGAATATCCAACTATTACCTCAACGTATAAAGGTTGGCTGTTCCACAGGCACCTCAAACTGGAGATAACCAATATTATACTCCTGATCCCAATCAGGAGCCCCCACTTGTGACCACAAACTGGGTCAACCCAGGGGCTTCTCATTTGAGTTGATACTAACTCCATCTACTAACAGTAGTAACTCTGGAGTCATTTCTTTCAAACCCTACATCCAATCAATCATAAAATTCCGTTGGTTTTACTTTTTTTTTTTAAGTTTATATTTAAATTCCAGTTAGCTAACATACAGTGTAATATTAGTTTCAGGTGTCCAATATAGTAATTCAACACTCTCCATACATCACCCAGTGCTCATCACAAGTGCATTCCTTCATTCCCATCACCTATTTAACTCCCCTCCCCCCACCTCCTGGTAACCATCAGTTTGTTCTCTCTAGTTAAGTCTGTTGGGGCATCTGTCTGGCTCAGTTGGTAGCGCGTGTGACTCTGGAGCTGGGGTTGCAGGTTTGAGCCCCATGTTGGGTGTAGAGAGTACTTTAAAAAGTCTGTTTCTTGGTTTGCCTATTTTTCCCCCTCTTCGCTCATTTGTTTTATTTCTTAAATTCCACATATGAGTGAAAACATACGGTATTTGTCTTTCTCTGACTTATTTCATTTACCATAATACTCTCTGGCTTCATCCATACCGTTGCAAATAACAAGATTGCATTATTTTTTTTATGGCTGAGTAATATTCAATTTTGTATGTGTGTGTATGTGAATTGATGGATATTAAGGCTATTTCCATAATTTGGCTATTGTAGATGATGCTGCTATAAACATCAAAGTACACGTATCCCTTTGAATTAGTGTTTTTGGATTCTTTGGGTAAATACCTAGTAGTGCCATTGCTGGATTGTGTGGTAGTTCTATTTTTAACTTTTTGAAGAACCTCCCTACTGTTTTCCATAGTGGCTGCACCAGCTTGCATTCTCACTGTTGGTTCTACCTTTAATATATATTGAGAATCTGATCTACTTTACCTCTACTTCCACTGCTGCTACTTTGGTGTGCACTACAATAATCCCTTGCTTCAATTTCTAGAATCTCTTATAGGTCTCTCCGCCTCCATTCTTATTCTCCTTTAGTCTATTCTCAATACAGAGGTCAGAGTGATCTTAGATCTTAGTGATCTTAAGTCAGGTAAGACATAAAGCAGATTGCATCACTCCTCTGCACAATATCCTGACCTGGCTCCTTATTCATTCAGAGTGAAAACCAAAGTCCTAATGCTGACTTACAAAGTCATTTACAATCTGATCTCCCAATCCTTGCTCTTACCTCTCTGACCTCATCTGTGACTACTGCCATCATTCTTACCTCTACTCCAGCCACATTGGCCTCTTTGCTGTTCTCCTAAACAAAGCCAGGATGGTCCCACCCTTGGGTCTTTGTTCTAACCCTCCCTTTGCCAGGAATTATCTTCCCCAAATTATCTGCTTACATCACTTCCTCACACCCTTCAAGTCTTTGTGTACATCTCATTTCTAAATAAGGCCTATTAAGAGCATCCTATTTAATATTGCAACTGTCCAATTCTCACCCCTTCTAATTCTGATCTTTCTTTACTCCTTTTCTCTCTCTTTAATTTTCCCTTAATACCTACCACTACTAATGTACTATATAATTTGCTTATTTAATAAGTTTATCATCTCTCAACTCTAGTAGTAAGTACCACCCAGGCAGGTATTTCGTTTGGTTCACCAATATATTTCCTGTGCCCAGAAGAATGCCTGGCATATTGTAGGGACTCAATACACATCTGTTAAATGAATGACACCAATACTTTGGAAGCTCAGCAGAAATGTAATTAATACAAAATGTGCAATACTGGCTCAAAACTTGTTTTTCTCATTCCTTCTCTATTATAGAATCTTCTCTGAAAACAGCGGAATTAATTTAGGCAACCTTCTCCTAGGCCTTTTCTAGAAAAAAATATCATTTTCATAAGGTTTATCAGCAGCTCACTGCCAATTTAGAATCCACGTTCTGGAGACTGGAGGAAAGCAAAGAATCATTACCTGCTATACAGCTGGTAGTCCGCCATCATTTTTCCAATAACAGGCATAATGATGATCATTGTCATCAGCCTCCCAAAAGAGAAAAATCTAAAACCTACTTCTAGTTGCTGATACAATCACTTAATAAAAAATTTTTGTAAACTATATAGAGAGAACAAAAACAAGCTTCTACAGAAAGCAACAGTAAGGTCTTTTTTGATAAGTGGAATGATATCTTATAAGGAAAAGTGAAGATCTATATGCCTTACTGGCAAATACTCTAAGTATATATCCTAGAACTGTCACCAAAGGATTTCTTTTTCCAAAACAAAGTCCATTTACACATTTTTAAACAAAATAATAATCTTATAAACCAGTAATCCTCAATGTCAGGAGTGTTTTCTGTTATCTAAGAGCAGATGAGAGAATCCTAGGGTGAGGGTATTGTTTTGAAAAAGTCTCTGAAGCAACTGCGATGCTGACACACACATGCACAGCACCATTTTAACTAACTTCTACTAGGGCTAAACAACTCGTTTTTTTTTTTTAAGATTTTATTTATTTATTTGACAGAGAGAGATCGCAAGTAGGCAGAGAGGCAGGCAGAGAGGGGGAAGCAGGCTCCCCGCTGAGCAGAGAGCCCGACGTGGGGCTCGATCCCAGGACCCTGAGATCATGACCTGAGCCAAAGGCAGAGGTTTTAACCCACTGAGCCACCCAGGAGCCCCAGGGCTAAACAACTCTTAATAGATAAAGCTTTAAAAAAAATGGAAGTCTGTGGCATACAAAATCATAATTTCAAACTACTGAGGAAAAGGAGAAAAAGAGAAACTCGCTACCAAAATTTTAAAAATGGCTCTGTTTGAACTTGAGATACCTCTCTGTCCCGGTTTTTCCCATTAGCTTAGCTTTAAGAACAAACTGTCTGTTTTCTTTGGCCTACTTGCAGTTCACACAGCTGAATTTATTTACTTTGCAATATTTTGTTTTGGTTTGATTTTAAAAAATAAGAGAAAAATGAGTGTTCCCAGGTGACAGCCATTTTAGATAGACTATGGAGAAAACACAAGGAAATCTATTTATAACTTTCAAATGCATGGTCTGATAAAAATGAACATTAATAGACTCTTCACAACTATGTTTTAGTTACAAGCCGTAACAGATGAAACCAAACATATTCTGCTACTTGGCCAAACTATGCTAATTTCCCCATTTCAAATAGTATAATGAATTGACTGAAGACTCAAGGAGAGACAATTAACTGTCCCCCTTCAGGGGGATTCTAGAGCACGTTCTTCTGATTCTTCGCCTCGGGAAGAGTTTTAACCAATACTGACTAGAGCACTCGGACTTATTTGCACAGTAGGCAACTATGAAAGGGAATCTCTTTGTTTTGGTGCCAAGGGCATGCAGGCTCTACTGCTTGAAAGTACAATGAATCTGTTACCTGAAAGTGATCTAACATTAAATCTGAAACCTGTGTCATTGCTGAACAAGAAAAAAGCACTGCTTGATGTTGCTATTACAAAGCCAAAGCAAAACAACAGAGAACAGGTAAATAGATAGTATCATCAGCACTAATTCTGTGAGTGGAAGGTAAAACGGATTACAGTTCAGATGTTGCTAGATGAACTATGAACAAGGATGTTTGGCAAAAGTTAAAAGTGACAAAAGGAATCTCAGTGGTTAGTAGGAAGACCAGCTGTAAGACTATGAAACTCACTGCAGTGTATTCACGCACTCTAGATAACCAAGTATGCCCTAAAAATATTACATCTTCTCTTTTCTCTCCAGTGTTAGGTAACACAAAAAACCCTGAAAAATAATGATCTGCTACTAATTTCTCAAGGTTAGGGATGCCTGACGAAAGAAGTCAGTAGACCGTAGTTGAACTATCCTGCTATGATACTCATATAACTAAATACCAAGGTAGCAGCGATTCTACTCTTACCCTCTCTTCACTTTCTTCTTACAAAAAAGGAGAGTTTTCTTTTTTCTCTTATGGAATTTTGGAGTATCAACATAAAAGTTTATATTGAGCCATTATGTAAGCCTTAAGTGAAAGAAGCATGGGACTATGGAAGTAAAAATTTCTATTTCCTTCCCAACACACAAAACTAATGTCTAAATTAAAACTTTAAACCTGAGAATCCTTTTCTTAATGGATCGAGGGCTTTCTGTGTGACCTGAACCTTTTATCATCCCACGAAAGTAAGCCTATTCAATTTTTATTTCATCTGCTCTGTGCTACTTTAAAAATTATTAATGTCATCATATTTTCCTCATTTTCCTTTAAACATCTAAGAGAAAAATCAGCAAGTAAGAGTTAGGAAGACTTTTTTTTTTTAATGTTCACTTTCTGAAGTTTATTACCACCTTTACCTCTTTTGTCTCTTCTGGGTCTGAATGATCCACAGTTATATAAAGATCATTTTGTAAATACTTCAGAGCACTAAGGGGATCCATTTGGGCCTTTTCTTCAAACCTAGAAAATGCAAACAAGAATAATAATTGTCTGGAGTTATGAGAAAACATCAGAAATGTCATTCAGACCTGGAGTGGAATACTCTGTGTCTGAGGAGTCACTGTGGATATCTAACAGAAACCTGTGTTTGGGAATCCAGAAGTACGAATACTGCCATGGAGACAGTGTAGCTGTGGAGTCCCCGGAGATGTACCAGCAATGCCAGCTGGGCACAGGCAGTCACGGTGCTAGGGACTGGGGAGTAGCACTTCCTACCCTCCTCTTAAAACTACAAGGTGAGATTAAATCTACTACGAAACATAGTGAACATGTCAAATATTTTACATAACGAAACTGCAAAAGAGCCAAATATGTTTCATAAAAAACAGGTAGAGCTAAAATAAAAATACCTGGTTACATTTGTGTAATATACAATCCACCAGAGGTGCCTAACAGGGTACTTCAGAAACAGAAATGAGCATAGTTTCTTTTCAGGAGTATGATTAACACTGATTGAAAATATATGTATTTTAAAATGATTAAATATTTTTAATAATATTATTTCCTGTCTCAGTCAATAATAACAAAAACAACTGCAGCAACCACTTAGCAAGCGTGTTATGTGCCAGACACTGTATTGAGTATTTCACATATATTACTTTATTTACCCCCACTCTGATGACAATAAGTTTTATCCTCATTTTTTAAAAAAAAAGATGAGAAACTGAGGCTCAGACAATGAACTTGGCCAAGAGCTAAAGAGTGGCAGAAGTAGAATCAAACACAGATCCATCTGATTCCAAAGCTGAAAAGGAAACGAGTTAGTTCTCTAACAGAAAAAAAGTCTGCTTGGGACTGTTTATTTAAATCTTTTATTATGGCATAATTATATATGGATTTATTTGTAATAAGTATGCTTTTCAAAATATTGTACAGAAAGACAGAAAAGAAGACATTTGATTTCACTTGGGAAAGGTAAATAATAAGCCTTTCACAATGGTGTTCAGGCTGATGGCATCAATAATTTCCTGTCTTTAGAGCTAATCTCAGAGATAGAGTACCTGTATTTCAAGCAGGGCAAAGACTAGCAAAATATTACAGCTCTCTTGTATCAGATAGTACCTGACTGTGAGCTAGCCTTCAAGCCCTCAGATGAGAGAGCTCCTTAGGCAGGGGTCACGTTATTCTACCATCTTGTCCAAAATGGGTTAGATCAGTTTGGGTACCTGAGACAAAAGCAATCCGCTCAAGCTTGATCAGCAGTTTATAAAGTAGCCTGGCAGAATTATTCCCAATAGGGATACTCTCCCCAGGGAGCCCTCTCTAAGAAGATATTCTCTTAGAGAATCTGAATGTGAGATGCACAAGGACATAGAAGGCACACAAACACAGAAGTCAGTAAACAGAAGACATGAGATAATAGGTAGATTCTTTCCCTTCCTATCCCTCGTTTCTTTCCTTTTTTCCTATCTACCTACCTACTTATTTACCAAAGCCATATGTACCCATCATCTGTCTGTCTGTCGGTCTGTCTTTGGAAGCTATGAGGCTGAGGGAAAGCAGAATTTGGAGTAATCAGTAGAATAGGAGAAGCAGGTAAAGAAGCAGAAAGACAGAGGCTCAGTTACAAGGAAAGCTACTATAGTGATTCCTTGCTAGTAGAATTGTTCTAAGACCCTAAACAATTCTTCATTAGGCCTCACTGTTCAAAGGTTGAGGCAATGTCTGAATTGTCTGGATATTCTCATAATAACTTCTCTTTTAGTGAGATATCCTAAGAATGTCTTCATCCTTTACTCCCTGAAATAACTCAACAAACACACCTACCATCCTTTTAAATCCAGTCACCAGATCCATTTTTCTAGAAGGTTTGTTTTCTCCCTTCTTTTTTCTAAGCTTTCTTCGGCCTGCAAAAACTCATCACTGCATTTATGTCTATAGTCTAGAATTCTATTTCAGGCAACAACTGTGTCCTGTACCTAAAATAACAGGAATTAACCCTAATAAAAAGTTTTTCTTTTGTCCCTTTCTACCCTAAATTGTTGATAAGTCCATAAATTTGAAGGTTATAGGGAAAAAAATAATAGTGGCACTTTATTTACTGTACTGCGTGGTACCATTAAGAACAAAGACACATTTCTTGGCATATAGTATATTTCTCTCTCTCCAAATTTATATTTTAACTAAATAGAATACATAACTGTTTTCCATAAGAAGAATAATGAAAATAAACAAGCCAGCCCAAAAGTACAGGGTAGGGTCCCATAGAATGAAACACCAGGTATCTAATTTAATGTGAAATTTAAATTAGAAAGGTAATTTTCATGCTCTATTATATTCATATAAAGCAACTTCTATCTAGTCTGCCTGCAATGTAGAAATGTCCCTCAAACTCTTCATCTAAAGATTGGTAGAAAAAAAGGTCTATGTCTTTTCAAATATCTAAAATGGGCCAGGGTTGCCTGGCTGGCTCAGTCGGTAGAGCATGTGACTCTTGGGGTCGTGAATTCGAGCCCCATACTGGGGGTAGAGATTACTTAAAAATACAATCTTCAAAAATAAATAAAAATAAAAATATATAAGTAAATAAATAAAATGGGCCTTTTACTATCAGTTCAAATTAGTTATAGACAAGAGTCTTAGGATGCTCTGACTGCTCTCCTCTCAAAACCATATCCAATCCATCAAAAAATTCTGTTGGTGCAATCTTCAAAGTTTATCCAGAATCTTACTGGGCTTTCTTGATCTCTTCATGGCGTATCTCTTCCTCTGCCTTTCCTCAAATGGTGGTGGTCATCAGATAATGCCAACATCTCTCTACTCTTCTCACTCTCTCTAAGCAAGCTCCTTTTCTTTATTGATGACTCACAAATGTAATAATTGGCCTAAGCCTTTCCTCCAAATGTTAACACATGATCTCTAAAACTTAAAAGTACATCAAACTGAACTCGTCCTTCCCAACACACAAACCTGTTGTTTCTGAAGAATTCCCCATCTGAATGAAAACAGCCACAGCCTTAAATTTATTGTTATTTTAGGGAAAAAACCTAGAATGGTTTTTATTAAAAGAGAAAGCTGAGTGTGTTATTCCTCAACGTAAAAACTTACAATGCTCTCCTTTTACTCAGAGTAAAGCCAAAGACCCTTCACCCACTGTCCCCTTATCTCTCTGACCTCATTTCCTACCATAATCACCTCACTTATTCTGCTTCCACCACACTGTTCTCCTTAATTTATTCCTCAAATAATCAAGGCATATTTTTAACCTCAGAGCCTTGTCTATTACCTATCCGGAACACTTTTCCTCTCAAATATCTACATGATTCATTCCCTCATATTCTTTATTTTTTAAAAAAAGATTTATTTATGTATTTATTTCAGAGAGAGAGAGAGAGAGGGCAAGCTCACGAGGAAGTTGGAGGGGCAGAGGGAGAGGGAGAATCTCAAGCTGACTCTGCACTGAGCACAGAGCCTGATGTGATCTCACAACCTTGATCTCACCACCCTGACATCATGACCTGAGTCCCAAAATCAAGAGTTGGTTACTTAACCGACTGAGCCACCTAGGTACTCCTCCTGGACCCTTGTGTTCTTTAGGTCACTACTCAGATGTCACTTTTGCAGTAAGGTCTATCCTAATATTCTTATTTAAAAATCACATACCCAGCTCCCTCACTTGTACAAAAATAGTTCTTAACCTGTTTTAGTTCTTTTTCATAATACTTATTAACATATAAATTCCTTATTATGTTTATTGTTAGTCTTCCTTCAGAAGATAGAAACTCGGGGATAGGAATTTTTGCTTATTTTCTTCATTGACATATCCACAGAGCCTAGGGTAATATTTAGTACCTATTTAGTAGGTGTTCAATAAATATTTCTTAAATAAACCATGTTTCACTGATGTTTATAAAGACCTGTAGGTGGTTGCTCTGGCCATTTTACACATGAGCAAAGTGATCTCCAGAGAGATTAAGTTACAAGGCTTGAAGATCAATCCAAGGTTCAGGTCTGGTACTCTTTCCAATATAAGACATTAGCTCCCAGAACTAAAGTAAAAAAGTAATCACAATCAGAAAAGAAGAATACTGTGTTCCATATTTTTATGCTACTATTACTACTCTAATTGAAAATACTCTATATAAATGGATAGGGTCTTTAAATATTCTTAAATTCTCCTTTCAGGGCTTTTCTGGTTTCGGTTCTGAGATGAGCTAGCATACTTCTTTTCCCATGGTAGAAATTTCAAAGGCTGCTTCTTTGCTCCATCCTACACACTTGCTGCCTCTCAGCTTTAGTCACTGTTTTATGAACCATTCTCATCCTCACAAAATTTGCTAAAGTCTTTCATCATATATTTAAAGGTTTAAATGATTTGTTACTGATTATTGTCTTTTATTCTTTATCTACTGACATTCCTTACTTTATGCCTTTTACCAGCACAAGTCATTAACAATGATGTTTGTATTTAAAACTTAATGGGGCGCCTGGGTGGCTCAGTGGGTTGAGCCTCTGCCTTCGGCTCGGGTCATGTTCTCAGGGTCCTGGGATCGAGCCCCACATTAGGCTCTCTGCTCAGCGGGGAGCCTGCTTCCCTCCTCTCTCTCTGCCTGCCTCTCTGCCTGCTTGTGATCTCTCTGTGTCAAATAAATAAATAAAATCTTTAAAAAAAAAAAAAATAAATGAAAATAAAATAAAACTTAAAACATGCCATAATATATAATATTTCAGATTCTTACAAATTGTCCGTTCACCGGCCCACTGATATATTTTCAAAAGAGAAAAACAACTGTCAAAGGTAAAAAAAAAAAAAAAAAAATACTTCTCAGAATGGCATGGCTGTGAGAAAATGAATAATTCTACTTACTTATGGAAGGAATGAAGTAAACTTTCTGGAGGGCAAATGATAATTCACCAAATCTACCAATATCCTACAGAATTTCTGGATAGGGGTACATAGGGAAGCATATAATAATATTACAGTATTATTTATAATAGAAAATAAGCTGGAAACAATCTAAATATTTTACAGAAGTAAACTAGGTAAGTAAATTACACATAAAATAGAACACTATGCAGTCATTAGAATTATAATTTGTATTTGTATTTGTTAACATGGTAATGTTTGTAATATATCATTAATTGTAAGAAATAGGATTCAAAGCGTTATGATCCCTATTTTTCAGTTAAACAAAAATATATGTGTTCACAGATAAAGGATATACACCAAAACAGGAAGTTGTTATTTCTCAATGATGGGATAATGCATGATTCAATTATTTTGCAGGGTGAGAGGACTTATTATTATTATTATTATTTTTAAAGATTTTGTTTATTCATTTGACAGAGAGAAAGAGATCACAAGTAGGCAGAGAGGCAGGCAGAGGGAAAGGGGGAAGCAAGCTCCCCGCTGAGCAGAGAGCCCAATGTGGGGCTCGATCCCAAAAGACCCTGAGATCATAACCTGAGCCGAAGGCAGAGGCTTTAACCCACTGAGCCACCCAGGCGCCCAGGACTTATTATTATTATTATTTTTATAACCATACATTACTTTTTAAAATTAAAAGCCAGAGGAAAGTGTTTGTAAGTGAATTCAAATTCTTACATATAGTACTAAAAAATCTCCTCTAACCTCCAATGGGCTTTTGATCAGGAAATTTTTAAAAAGAGGTCAATTTAATATCCAACTACCTGTTGCTGTGTCTGAAGTAGAAAAAGAATGCTATAATTCCCCCAAATTTATCTCATCCTTTGAAAAACTAACTCTAAGTAAAACACTAAGGAATAAAATTTTAGCAGTGTAAACCTTAGCTGAAGGTGCCTCAAGCTTAAATCTTATTAATAAAACAGAATTTATCTCTTGTCATCCAGTCAACAAGAGGATTCAGATGCTTTCTCCTGTAGATTCTATAGGAAATACACTAATTATCCACAGTAATGCCAAAATAACAGAAGTAACTAGCTTCTGTTATTAACTTCTCTCTCAAGCACAACTTGTGAAAGCAGAGATAGGAACAATAAGTAAACATGGTATGATAAAGGAAAACAGTTTAATAATTTATACCACACAGAGATTTTAATGTATTTATATTCTATATAAAATATAATACATACATACATATATATATATATATATAATAGACATATGGCATGTATGTGTAAATACATAGACATACACGTGTGCATGTGTAGTGGTGATGGTGGTGGTGAAGTGATGAATGCTGGAGTCAAAATACTCAGGACCATATCCTGGCTGTGTCACTTATGGCTGAATGACCCTAGATGAATTATGTAACCCATTTAAAAACACCTCATTTCTTCTTTTATGAAATAGTGATAAGAACAGCACTTACTCAATTGCCTTATTGTAGGAATAATATGCAAGATCTAGCACACAAAAATTGCTCAATAAATGGTAACTATTATCATCATTAAAGGTTAACCTTCTCCTTCCAAACTATAAATTTTTCTTACCACCAAACATTACCAATAACTGAAAAGACAGATATACTTTTCTACATTTTTCAGTAGCTCATCACCTGCTAGGGCTCAAAAGCAAACATGAGCCAGGAAATATATATGAAAATGTTTGATTACATGATTTTGGAATTAAATGGCAAAGGTAATGATATAAAACCAAAATCATATTTGAAGTTGTATTCTGAAACATCAGATTAGAAAGATATTTAGTCAACTGTATCATGGCATTCACTGTTAAGAAAGTTATCAATAGGCTAGGCATATGGCAATAATATAGAACGGATGTACTTTGTACTGAGTAGGCCTTGAGTTACTGGAATATAGGTTCATCTCCTTCATAGAAATTTCTTTCATTTAACAGTTGCAAAATCTCCTTGTTCTATATCTGGAAAATTTAGGATAAATATGTATCTTCACTTCGTATCTTCCTTTGAAAGAGGAAAGCAAAAATAAGGAAAGTAACAGGGCATTTACAAGAGTCATGATCTTCACAGTATTTACACTGTCGTATTAGTAAATTTCCAAAGACAAAGCCCTATCTCCAAAGTTGAGGTAACATCAACAACAGCTGATAATGTTAAATAAAAGTTTTCAGTGAATTATTTGTATACCTGTGTTTTCTTATCAGGTACTTGCAGTGCCTCAGTAAGTAATCTTTCGAAGGCCTACATAACTTCAGTGACCAGAAATCATCTAATCTCATCTTTGGGGAGCAAGATTTTCCTGGATTCCCACCAAATAAATAATGAACCTAAAATAAACAGAACAAGCCACATTTTAAGATGCACACATACTCAGGAAACCATACAAGTCAAAATAAAATTTCTTCATTTTGGTACCAATGTATAACAGTAATAATGAAAACATTACTACATTTGTTCATAAATGTTCATAAAACATTACTGCATTTCTACCAAAGGCTTCTTTTGATGTTTCTCACTTCCATTTTACTTTAAAGTACTGTGGCTACTTCCTTAAGCTGCATTTTAGATTAAAATGAGTTGTATTATCACAATTATACTGACAATGGAAGACATGAAACAAAAGCAATGATAGTTAGAAGCTAATCCACGATACAGAGTTTACTGTATGGCAACAAATAATAGGGATTATTAAGTTAACCAAGTGTTGCTCATAATAACAAACAAGATCTTTAATAAAACTCTGACACACATGTTGAATCACTGAAGATCAATACTAGCTAGAAACTTTTTAAATTTTAGTATCTTAATTTTGCTTTAGGTTTACTGCCAAATATTAAGTGGTACATATAATTTGTGACCTAACTTTTAAAATATTACATTATTCACTACCCCCAAAATAGAAATGAAAAAGGAATGCAATAATGATTTCATTGGTTTAATTTTAGTGATATTCTGTACTTAAACTGTTTTGAAAACATACATGTTCAGGAGTGGTATACAATGGTGATATTTTTATCCTATAGATCAAAATTCATTTACCCTTTAATCTAGGAGACTCTAAGAGAAAGGGCTTTTATTCAGTTCTATGGTATTGTTTACCTAAGGGTCTGAAATGATACGGAATTTAAATGATCACCTATGGCCTATACAGAAAGAATACAAGCTTTGTCAATAAGTTATTATATAATCTGAGCCCAGTCACTAAACTACATGTAAAGTTTAAGGGAAACATAGTTTAAAGAAACCACCTTGAACATTTAGTGACACTAAAACTTGAGAATGCAGGACTGTTTTTGTGAGACCAATGGAAGAGACACATCACTCATAGATAGGAAAAATAAAGACAAAAGACTTCTTACACAATAGGAGAAGCTAAAATCAGAAGTTACATATACTTTTTCCTACCATGGAACAAGATATCCTAATGCTAAAAACTACATTTTTTAGTTGGATATTGGTACTATAGAAACAATAGGTCATGCTATGTAGGGAGAAATGATATTCAATGTCTACTACATATTCTATGAATGTCTGCTATATTATAACTTGTTATTCAAATGCACTTAAAAATAATCAGAAAGATATATTTTGGGATTCTATGAGATTATAGGTCTTGGAAAGTTTACAAGTTGATGTAGTTATGGTACCTTGTGTAACTCATCATATACAAGCTGATGGGCAAATCTTGGACATGGTTCTTCCTCCTGAAGACTTTTACTTGGATTATCCTTTGCAGCTTGATCATTTTTATAGACGCAAGACCTGCAAGACATTGGTTTTTAAGGCATTCTATCCTAAAAAATTAGCAGCATACATAATGTTAATACAACTTTAGCAAGCAAATTAATTGGATGTCTAATTCCAACAAAAAATTTACAAATTTGTTCATATGAAATCTTAAAATTTCTGGTCAGGCTCACACAGTAATATGAATTTGTTAAGAATGAAGTTCTTTTTTTTTTTTTTTTTAATTTTATTCATTTATTTGACAGAGAGAGAGTGAACACAAGCAGGGGGAGCGGCAGGAAGAGGGAGGAGCATGCTTCCCACTGTGCAAGGAGCCCAATGAGGGACTCGATCCCAAGACCCTGGGACCATGACTTCAGCAGAAAGCAGATGCCCAACCAACAGAGCCACCCAGGCGCCCCTAGGATGAAGTTCTTACATTCTTTTAATGTCTATCCCAAACCTCACTTAAGAACCTATTTCATGTTATGAAACACAACAGGATACACAAAAGCTCAAACCAAAGTCTAAAAGACAAGATAATCCCATCTATTTATTCACAATAAAAAACTCACAGATTTCTTTCAGTTTTACTGCTTAAAATAGATGTCCTACTTAGGAAATAATAAATTCCTTAGTTGCTGCATGGAGGAAGTTCTCTTTGAAGCGTCTATTTTGTAAAATATCCACTTATGCAGTAATCACAGAATGTCAGAGCTGGATTCTCTAGGCCATTGTTTTCCAAAGCAAAATGTGCAGCACTAGTTCTGTGAGATGCTCTGTGACAAAAAGGTCCTGGTTTGAAAACACTAAATAATGCCTGCCACACTGCTCTACTGAAATCAGTTCATTTATCAAAACTAAGTCCACCTAGGGGCGCCTGGGTGGCTCGGTGGGTTAAAGCCTCTGGCTTTGGCTTAGGTCATGACCTCAGGGACCTGGGATGGAGCCCCACATCGGGCTCTCTGCTCAGCGGGGAGCCTGCTTCTCCCTCTCTCTCTGCCTGCCTCTATGCCTACTTGTGATCTCTCTCTCTGTCGAATAGGTAAATAAAATCTTAAAAAAAAAATACCTAAGTCCACCTGGAGGGGAAGGGAAGGAAAAATAAAGTAAGATAAAAACAGAGAGGGAGGGGTGCCTGGGTGGCTCAGTGGGTTAAAGCCTCTGACTTCGGCTCAGGTCAAGATCTCAGGGTCCTGGGATTGAGCCCCGCATAGAGCTCTCTGCTCAGCAGGGAGCCTGCTTCCCCTCTCTCTCTGCCTGCCTCTCTGCCTACTTGTGATCTCTCTCCTCTCTGTCAAATAAATTTTAAAAAAATGAGAAAAAAAAAAAAAAACAGAGAGGGAAGCAAACCATAAGAGACTCTTAAATACAGAGAACAAACTTAGCCTTACTGGAGGGGAGGTGGGGTGCGGGGGATGAGCTAAATGGGTGATGGGCATTAGGAGGGCACTTGCTGGGATGAATACTAGGTGTTATATGCACGTGATGAATCACTAAATTCTACTCCTGAAACCAATACTACACTATATGTTAATAACTTGAATTTAAATTAAACAAAACAAAACCAAGACCACCTGGGAACATTAAAAAAAACATTGTTCTCAATTTTACACACTGACTTGGTAGCAAAATCTAGACTACAATACAATTCTCTTGACTTCCAGACCAGGAATCATCTACTAACTGAAAAATTCAGAGGTAAAATCCATTCACAGAACATCACTGTATACGTAGGCAACAATACTGACTTATTTTCCCAACATAGGCATACCTCTGAGATGTTGTGGGTTCAGTTCCAGACCATCACAATAAAGCAAATACTGTAATTAAGTCAGTCAAAGGAATTCTTTTGTTTCCCAATGCATACAAAAGTTATGTTTATACTATTCTGTAGTCTATTAAGTATGCAACAACATTATGTCTAAAAAAAAAACCCAATGTATATAGCTTAATTAAAAAATAACTTTGTTGCTAAAAAATGCTAACCAACCTGAGTTTTCAGCAAGTCATAGTCTTTTTGCTGGTGGAGGGGCTTGCCTCAATGTTGATGGCTATTAACTGATCAGAGTGGTGGTTGCTGAAGGCTGGGGGAGCTGTGGCAATTTCTTAAACTAATATAAAACAGTTGACCCTTGAACAACATGAGTTTGAACTACACGGATCCACTGTAACACAGATTTTTTGGTATGGTAAATGCATTTTCTCTTTCCTTACGATTTTCTTAACATTCTTTCCTCTATCTTACCTCATTGTAAGAATACAGTATATAATACATATAACATACAAAATACGTTATTAGTCAACTATGTTATTGACAACGCTTCTGATCAACAGTAGGCCATTAGAAGTTGGGTTTTTAGGGAGTCAAGTTATACACGGATTTCCAACTGTGTGGGGGTTGGCACCCCTGAGTCCTGTGTTGTTCAAAGGTCAAGTGTAATGAAACTGGCTGCATCACCTGACTCCCTTTCATGAACTACTCTCTAGCATACGATGCTGTTTGACAGCATTTTACCCATTGGTAGAACTTCTTTCAAAATTGGAGTAAATCCTCTCAAACCCTGCCACTGCTTTATTAACTAAGCTTATGTAATATTCTAAATCCTTTGTTGTTGTTTCTACAATCTTCAGAGTCTCCACCAGGAGTAGATTCCATCTCAAAAAACCATTTTATCATGAGAGATTGCAGCAATGCAGTCATGTCTTTAAGCTCCACTTCTAATTCTGGTTCTCTTGCTCTTTCCATGACATCTGCAGTTACTTCCTCCACTGAAGTCTTGAACCTCTCAAAGTCATCGATGAGGGTTGGAATCAACTTCTTCCAAATTCCTGTTCATGATCGTATTTTTTACGTCTTCCCACAAATCTGAATGCTCTTCATGGTATCTAGAATGGTGAATGCTTTCCGGAAGATTTTCACTTTTCTTTGCCCAGATCCATCAGAGGAATTCATAATCTATGGCAGCCATAATCTTATGAAGTGTATTTCTTAAATAAGAAGACTTCGAAGTTGAAATGACTCATTGATCCATAGGCTACAGAATGAATGCTGTGTTAGCAGGCATGAAAACAACATTAATCTCATTCTACATCTCCATTAGAGCTCTTGAATAACCAGGTGCATCCTCAATGAGCAGTAATATTTTGAAATGAATCTCTTTTTTTTGAGCACTAGGTCTCAACAGTGGGCTTAAAATATTCAGTAAACCATATTGTAAACAGATGTGCTGTCTTCTAGGCTTTGTTGTTCCATTTACAGAGCACAGGCACAGTAGATTTATCATAATTTTTAAGGGTCCTAGGATTTGCAGAATGATAACTGAGCACTGTCTTCAACTTAAAGGTACCAACTGCATTAGCCCCTACCAAGAAAGTCATCCTGTCCCCTGTAGCCTTGAAGCCAGGCGCTGACTTCTCTCTAGCTATGAAAGTCGTCGATGGCATCTTATTCCAATAGAAGGCTGTTTCATTTACAATGAGAATCTGCTGTTTATTGTAGTCACCTTCATTAATGATCATAGTTAGATCTAAGGTAACTTGTAGCCTCTACATCAGCACTTAGATGTTATCAAGACAGCTTCTTTCCTTAAACCTTAGGAACCAACCTCTGCTAGCTTCAAACTTTCCTTTTGCAGCTTCCTCACCTCTCTCAGCCTTCACAGAATTGAAGACTTAGGGCCTTGCTCTAGAGCAGGCTTTGGCTTAAGGGAATGTTGTGGCTGGTCTGACCTATCCAAACCACTAAAACTTCCTTCATATCAGCGATATGTTTTGCTTTATCATTCATGTGTTCACTGAAACAGCACTTTTAATTTCCCTCAAGAACTTTTCTTTGCACTCACTATTTGGCCATTTGGCATAACAGGACTAGCTTTCTCCCCTTCACTTGAACACTTAGAGGCCTTTGTAGGGTTATTAATTGGCCTAATTTCAATATGGTTACGTCTCAGGGAATAGGGAGGTCTAGGGAGAGGGAGAGAGATGAGGGAACAGCTGGCTGGTAGAATGGTCAGAACACATACAATATTGATAAATTAAGTTCACCGTGTCATATGGGCCCAGTTCATGGTGCTCCCAAAACAATTATAACAGTAACATCAAAGATCACTGATCACCATAATAAATATAATAATAATGAAAAGATTTGAAATACTTTTGAGAATTATCAAAATGTGACATATAGACATAAAATGAGCAAATTCTGTTGGAAAAATGGTGCTGACGGACACGCTCAACGCAAAGTTTCCACAAACCTTCAACTTGTAAAAACTGAAATATGTACAAAGTGCAATAAAACAAAACACAATAAAATGAGGTATGCCTGTACTGACATTTAAATGTATGACATCACAAATTAACATAAGTCTTCCATTTCTGTCTTTTTTGAAGAAACTAACATCCTCAAATATATGTTACATTGGGATTGAGACACGGACCAAAGCTCCTTACCAACTATTCCTCACAATGTCATAAATCCAGAATGAATTTCTGACATTCTCCTCCCTCTTTTCCTTGTCTTTGCTGAGTCCAGATAAGACATGTATTTCATTCAGTTCTGGATCAATGGTTGCTCTTTGTGTGAATCCTGTCATTGGAACTATAATTGAGAGAGAAAATAAGATGACAACATTCATGTTAAATAACAGAGTAGAACCACTGTATAAAAGATATATCCAATACACTACAGAACTTTTATATTACACAACAAATAATTACTTATTATGTTCTCCCTGCTCTAGAACGTAAGCTGTACAAGGGCAGAGGTAGTTTGGTTCACTATTTTGGTTCCTAATGCCTGGTAAGTAGTTACCCAACTATTTGTTGAAAGAATAAATGAATGTTAATACCAGAAAAGAGCTACAGTGAAGGAAGAAGTAGAAAGAAGTATGCAATGTAATCATTTTTATTGAGGGAAGAAAGGTCAATGCTTTAACTGATTTTTTATCTCAGCTCTAATCTAACAGTAGAGGCAAAATATTCAAATGTTGAGCTGGAAAAACACAAATTTGACAGAAAATGAAACACATGTTTGTTTAGTAAGGCCAGAGTCATTTAAAATATCTGTTCATGACATACAATGAAATGACATAATTTCCAAGTAAAAATAAAAACATTTTGGGGTATAATATGCCATTTTGTTTTCCTGAATGGTTCAAACTGCCCAGAGTTAATAATATTTTATTTTTTTAAGAAATCCACTAAATGAGATTGTAATTCTGCATTATCCAGTAATTTGCAAAACACTGACACAGCAAATGTAAATTTTTCTCATCATTGTTATATGGAAATATTAGTTGAGATGTAATTTTGTGGATCATGACATAATTGCCATGAATCTAATACAATGTCATTGTTTCAACACTACATTTCTTTTATACATGAATAATCATCATATGCTCAAAATGCTAAACAATTATCAGACTGAAGTAAAATATTTCAATCAATCCAGAATATTATGGCAGGAGACACTAGCCACATTGATCTTCATTCGTCTTTATCTACGTTAGCAAGGCCAAATAATCCAGCATTTATTTTTTCCTAGTTTATCTAAATTAATGTGCCCTTTCACATTCCTATTCAATACATTTGTTTGTGGAGTATTTTATTTTTTACTATATATTTTTAATTTCTTTTTTAAGATTTTATTTGTTATTTGAGAGAGGGAGATAAAGAGAGAGATTGAGAGAACGAGTGGGAGGAAGGGCAGAGGGAGAGGCAGGCTCCTTAAGGACCAGAGAGCCCAACTCTGGCCCAATTCTAGGACCCTGGGATCATGACTTGGGCTGAGAGCAGACACCCAACCAACTGAGCCACCCAGGTGCCCGTTTGTGGAGTAATTTAGAGATTATCCAATGCATTCCATAATAAACATGCTAAAAATAATACACACACACATATAACACAAATATGTTTATATTTATACATATATGCACATCGACCTAATCTTAATAATAATCTCAACCCTCATGCCATGGTCTTTCGTGGTTATGTAAAGTCTGGTATTTTCCTAATGATGCTTTCTAAAGTGCCAAGATTCTGCCCTCTGTTCCTCAGATAATCTTGGAAGAAAGATAGTAAAGAAATGAAATCACTTTTGTTAGTGGTAGAAGTAGAGGACATAACTGTATTGTATTTAAAATTTATTACATTCAGGGCACCTGGGTGGCTCAGTGGCTTTCCTCTGCCTTCAGCTCAGGTCATGATCTCAGGGTCCTGGGATCGAGTCCCGCATCGGGCTCTCTGCTCAGCAGGGAGCCTGCTTCCCCCTCTCTCTCTCTGCCTGCCTCTCTGCCTACTTGTGATCTCTCTGTCAAATAAATAAATAAAAATCTTTAAAAAAAATAATAAATAAATAAAATTTATTGCATTTAAATTTTTTCATTCCATTTCATCTTAATCCTGAGCCTTTAAATTAAGAATTCCCTAAGATGGGTTGGCAAACTGTGTCTTGATCTGGCCTGCCCAGGGTCAAAGCAGGCCTCATCCATTCATTTACATTTTGTCTATGGCTGTTTTTCACCCTACAATATAGCAGGGTAACACTTGCAATACTGTATGTATGGCTTACAAAACTGAAAATATTTACACCTGGCTCTTCATATAAAAAGTGTGCTGATCTCTGTTCTATAATCTTTTAAAATGTGAGTATCAGAAATGTATGACTCATTATAAACTAATGCAACAAGCCACTTACCCTAAGTAAGGACCCACTGAGGAAATGGAAATTTTGGGGTAGAATGGAAACCAGTGGAGAGGGAAAGAAATTTTGAATTCTATAAAATGGAAGTGGAGTCATCAAAGAGAGGGAAGCAAAGGAGTATTGGGCTGGGGTGGGGGAGAAGCATGTGAGAATGTGGCAGAATGCCAAAACCAAATTTTACATGCTTCTTCTTCTAGACTGTCACATTTTGCCCAGAAGCAGCTTGGGAGCAGTAGAGAAAAATGACAAGGATTGCTACTCAAAAATAGAAGCAATGGCAGGGTTTCACATCTCAGGGACATCATGCTTATAAAATCTATACCATAAAGTATTATAAAACATTACTTTGATTACAAAGCATACTAGGAACTATATATTTCCCATTTCTTTGATCTTCCACATCTAACAGGCATTTTCCTCTACAGAATGTTGATTTTACCTTCCAGTTATACATTCAAATCTATTATTGACTTTTAAATAGATTTACACAGAGATAATTCATATGCCATACAATTCACCCATTTATTGTGTACAGCTTGGTGTTTTTTGGTATATTCACTATAGAATCATCATCACAATGTAATTTTTGATCATTTACAATACAGAAATCAGATTTGTGTGTCCCAAAGGTTTTTGAAAGCCAACCTAGGAACTTAAATACCAATAAGTATTGGAAACAAATAGAAGTAGAAAAATCTTCTTTTAGTCTAGCCTTTCTCAATTAACTATGTGATTTCATGCAAGAAACTTTTCACTTCTTTTTTTAACAAATATTTTATTTATTTGAGAGAGAGAGTGTGTGTATGACAGAACAGAGAGAGAAAGGGAGAAGACTCCCTGCTGAGCAGGGAGGCCGATCCTGGGGCTTTATCCCAGGATCCTGAGATCATGATCTGAGCTGAAGGCAGATGTTTAAGTAACTCAGCCACCCTGGCACCCCTACACTTTTTTTCAAGTTTTGGTCTATCTGTTTGTTTTTAGTAATCTCTACACACAATATGGTGCTTGAACTCATGACCCCGAGATCAAGACTCGCATGCTCTTCTAACTGAGCCAGCCAGGTACCCCCTTGCAAGAAACTTTTTTAGATTCTAAAGTTTTCTTATCCAGGAATTGAAAGTAGAGCTATATAATATACCAGGTCTCTTCCAAGCTGAAATTTCTGTTAAGATCCTGCAGGGTAAGAGCAGTGGTAGTACCAATGTGCAGTGTGGACAGGCAAAGAGAGAGAATCCTGAGCTACAGACAGCAGTTAGGAGATTGTTATGATGGTAACAAGTAAGGAAATACCAATAAAGAAGCATTATTTCCACGAAATGGATGTCATCAGCACAAGGAGGATAGGTATTCTGTCCTAAGCACAAAAATTCGCTGGACTGACACAATAGGGACCAAGCTAGAAGCAGGAGAAACGTGTGAAGAAAAGAGTAAAAATGTTTCACTGATTTTTTTGGAGGCATCCAATATTTTACTCTAAGAATACTCAAAGGCAAAATTTCTCAGGGCAGGGAAAGATTTCTATTAAACTTTAAGTTTACATACTCTTACGTATATAATCTTTGTTATGTACAATAGACAAGGAAAAATGTTTACATATAAAATATGTTTGTATATAATTAGAAAAATATGGAAGAACATACATCAAACCATAAATAATAGTCACGTGGGGGCAGTTAGGACACTTTTACTTCCGTTCTATAATATGTATTTTTCCAGTATACATTGCTTTTATAATTATAAGGAGAAGAAATATCCAAACCAAAATACAAAAAATATATATTGGGGCATAAATACTGGGGACTTTTGGTAATATGTGAAAAGTTCTCACACATCCTCCCATATTTGTCATGAAGAAAATTTTACATTAATATTTGGAATCTTATTATTTAGATGGAAAGGGAATTCAGGTTTCAAAAGATGGTTTAATTGGCACTAAAAGAAATATTTTTTAAGCCATTTTGCTGGCATGAAGTTACAAAACTAAAACTAGGCATCACTTTATTTGAATTAAAGTATTTTTTATTTTTTCTCTAAAAAATAAAAATGAAAACTTGTATCTGAGGAGTTCCTAACAATCAGGGAGTTAATTCAAACTTACACTGAATATATCTATGTTAATGGCCTTTTGCCTAATTTTTACAAAGTGCACTTAAGCTTAATTCCTACTTCCACTCTACGCCACATGAGTAACAATTCAAAAACATTAACAAAAAATTAAGTTTTCCAAGTCCACCTTCAAAGGCACTCTAGGTTTCTCTAAGAAACTTAAAAATCTCAATTTCTGTAATACTCTAAATCTCATTTGTTACCTCTTTGGAAACAGAAGAAAAAACTTATTTTTCATTTTAAATGGAGAGTTTAAATGTTGTTATTAAATAAAAAGTAAAAAATTTGGATATGTAAATATACATACATACATACATACATATATATAAGAATTACAGCCTAGCACTAATAAGCATTTTAGACTTTTGGATTTTTTTTTTTTTAGACTTTTGGATTTTTACTAGCAGAAGCTGCTTATAAAATCTAAACTTTGGGCCTTCTGGTTTCAGATAGCAAACCGAACACTAACTACATTATCCCTCTTTCCCATCACCCCACAACACTGGCAGGAAAGACGTCTGGCAGAAAGAAAGAGAAACAGTAGGAGGAAGAAGAAAGTAGGTAAGAGGTAAGAAATTTTGAGGCTCTCACAGTCAAGAAAAAGAGAGCCTGCTCACCAGAGATAAAAGATGAAAAACTTCCAAATAAGTTATCAAATACGAAAAGCAGGAGTACACTGTGAGGAGGGCTCCTGTGGAGAGCTACTAAGGACACAGGGGCCTGAATGAGAATGAGAGCAGAGTTTAAAGTAACTGCAAACCTTCACACGGATATTAGGGAAGACAGCCTGGCGGACAATACGTGCCATGCATTGATACAGCATCCCTGGTCAGTGTCTTATGTAAGAGAGAAGCCTACCTTCTCATAGGGAAAGATGCCTACCCTATGAACAGGAAGTTACTGTCGTTTACCATTCTTTTTTTTTTTTTTTTAAGATTTGTTTGTTTGTTTGTTTATTTGTTTATTTATTTGACAGAGAGAGGGGAGGGGAACACAAGCAGGGAGAGTGGGAGAGGGAGAAGCAGGCCTCCCGCTGAGCAGGGAGCCCAATGTGGGGCTCGATCCCAGGACCCTGAGATCATGACCTGAGCCGAAGGCAGAGGCTTTAACCCACTGAGTGACCCAGGCGTCCCATGAAAAAGTTTTTTTTGGAAAAAGTTTTTTTTTTTTTTTTTTAAAGATTATTTATTTATTTATTTGACAGAGATAGAGAGATCACAAGTAGGCAGAGAGGCAGGCAGAGAGAGAGGGGGAAGCAGGCTCGCCGGTGAGCAGAGAGCCCGATGCGGGGCTCGATCCCAGGACCCCGAGATCATGACCTGAGCCGAAGGCAGAGGCTTTAACCCACTGAGCCACCCAGGCGCCCCTGGAAAAAGTTTTAATACAGAATATTTTCTCACCTGTAAGTCCAATCATAATACCTGAATTATATATGGTGCCATATCCCCCCACCTCCATTATACTTTCATTGTTTAGAATTTTGGTCCTGGTGCTTTTCTTCTGGCAACAATCAATTTTCTTAAGATAATTTGATCACCACTTATCACATACTTCTAACATATCCTAAATTTATTTCTGAGTCTTGCTTCCACATGGGTTTCCAATATGGGTCTTCATATAGCAAACTTTCTTAGGCATATATACCTAAGAATATTTTATTTCACACTAACATATGAAAGGAGAATATAAATTTCTTGGTTTAAAGTCATTTTCCTTGATCACTTTTTAACTTTACTATTTTCTTCCATTCACTACTGCTGTTGAGCTACCTGATGTCCATCCATCCATCCATTCATCCATCTCGTTTCTTTTGCAGGTCATCTTTCTCTCTGAAATCTTTCATAATTTTCCCTATGTCTTTGATATTCTTTTTTTTTTTAAAGATTTTATTTATTTATTTGACAGAGAGAGAGAGATCACAAGTAGGCAGAGAGGCAGGCAGAGAGAGAGGGGGAAGCAGGCTCCCCGCTGAGCAGAAAGCCCGACGTGGGGCTCGATCCCAGGGCCCCGAGATCAGGACCGGAGCCAAAGGCAGAGGCTTAACCCACTGAGCCACCGAGGTGCCCCTGTCTTTGATATTCTTAACCAGACTTTAATGTGTCTAGGTAAGTGTCCCTTTATTTTTCTTGTCAGGTACACTATAAGCCCTTTCACCAATCTGAGGCCTTTTGCTTCCGAATTCTAGCAAATGTACCTCCATTATTTCTTCAATTATTCTGCCCTCTTAAAATTTTATTTTTCTCTCCTGTTACTGCTGTTAAGATGTTCACACTTGTACAATTCCTTTCCATATCCTCTAGTTTCTCTTTTATATATATATATATTTTAAGATTTTACTTATTTGAGAGAGAAGAACAAGCATAAGTGAGGGGAGGGGTAGAGGGAGAAGCAGGCTCCCTGATGAGCAGGGAATCGGATATAGGGCTTGATCCCAGGACCTCGAGATCATGATCTGAGCTGAAGGTAGATGCTTAACCGAATGAGATACCCAGGCACCCCTCTTATATTTTCTATCTCTTTATCTTTCTTCTTTCCTATTTTTCCCCTAAAGAGTATTCATTCTAATCTTTCAACTAATTAATTCATTCGTATCTATTCTATTCATAATATTTGTTGCAGTCTTCATTTCAAATATATTTTTCATATCTAATATTTCCATTGGTTCTGTTTTTACTATTTTTAGATCTTATTTCATATTACCGGTATGTCCCTTTATATCTTTAATTATATTAATCATGCTTGTTTTGAACTCCTGGTTCAACAATTGTAATAATTCTGCTTTATATCATATATGTTGTCAGTTTTTTTATTTCTTTTGAGACAGTTGTAGTCCTCAACTATCTAGTTATATGTCTGTGAGGTAATATTTTCAACGTATCAGCTATTCTTTCTATTAAGATATATTATCTTAGGGGAGACAAAAGGTCAGGCCTTAAGTAGCATCAACACCAGTGAATTTAGGGAAAATGGAGGGGACAGAGCCATAAGGTAGTGAAGCCTAGACACAAAGAATCAATTAGTCACTTCTACTTACTATCATCCCCCTATGTAAGGGTTTCACACCTTTAGACCCTTTGGGGGAAGTAGAAGGCAATTTTCCTGGACTTGAAGGGTGAAAGAGAAATGGATTACTGAGAGTAGATGGTCAGTCCACATCTATTTTCACCAATTCTTTTTTTTCTTTTTTTAAGATTTTATTTATTTGAGAGAGAGAGAGTGAGAGAGAACATGAGAGGGGAGAAGGTCAGAGGGAGAAGCAGACTCCCCATGGAGCTGGGAGCCTGATGTGGGACTCGATCCAGGGACTCTGGGATCATGACCTGAGCCGAAGGCAGTTGCTTAACCAACTGAGCCACCCAGGAGCCCCTATTTTCACCAATTCTTAACACCAGTAGGGTTTATGCACTGCCATAATGTTGTTTTTGGATTCTGCACTAGTTGTACAGGGTACTTTCTATAGTGAAGGAACAAGAATTAACTCAAGGTAATTCAGGTGACAGACAGCATTCTATCTCATTTAAAAGAGTTTCTGGAAGCCAGCTGCCTCTCCTTTTATTTTTCTAGGGTTTATTTCTGGGGAAGGGAATCAGCCTTCCCTTAGGAAGGGAACTATGTTAGTTTGCAACTCTGGCAGAACTAATTTTCATTTTATATTGTTTGAATTCTGCTTTATGAATTATGCACATTGCATTACTTCTATAGTAATTTTATTGAAATAAAAACTGGTTGAACAAAAATGGCATTATCAAAAACTAGAAAGTTCTAAAGGTCAAAACCAAGGAAGAAGCTTTCATTCTAACATGTTATAACTATTAACGCAGTCTTCTGCATTAATTTTCTTCCCAAGAAGAAAAAAGGCTATCTTTATGATTTAATGGTTTCTAATGGGTAGTTGTGAGAGGAGGGGAAAAGAATAGGAGAGTTGCAACATATAACATTTTAAAAGCTTTTAGATTCAACTGGCAAAAAGCTCAATTGAATGGCATAAATCTTAACTAGTCTTTATAAACTGTCTCACAAAGAAAAATTAAACGGATCAGTAAACAAGATCATTTGTTAATCATGAATACATTTTGAAAGAACACTTGTCTGAGGAAACAAAATTAAGAACAATACAACAACTATTAGAGCCAACTTGTTTTTAGTTTTTCCAGGAAATTACAATGATCATTCTTCAACGCTCCTATTTTTTCTTTAACACTTTTAAAATTTGAAATAGGACAGCTAAAAAATGATTTTATCTGACAGTCTAAATCACATTTTTTCTTTTCCTTTTCTTTGGTTGACCCAATAGGGGGAGATTACCAGAATCTGTAACATAAGGAAAGCCTGCAGGGAGGCTAAAAAGACAACAGAGATATTTTTGAAGTTATTTCAAAAATTCCTGAGGAAGATACATTATTGCATTAATTCATGAACTAATCTCAACTCTATTTTTGCTTCATAATCCAATGCACATATTATTAGTTACTTTAGTTAAGACACAGGAAAAAATACAATTTCAGAACTGTCAAAGGAATAGAAGTTTAATAAAAATAGCTTTCTAAAATTTCTCTATTTGTTAGGATATTTTCAGCTTCAAGTAACAGAAAACCTGAATAACAGTTGATTAATGAGTTCATATATTAAAATTTTGCAAGTGGGCAGCTCCAGGATTGTTTCAGCATTCAACCAAATCATGGTGGTAGGCCCTACAATTCTCTTGGCCTTGCTTTCTTTTTGAAAGTTGCCAGTACCAGCTCTAAGCATTACATCCTTTTATACTTACTATCTGTTCTGTTCCATTCCATTAATCTGTACAAAACTGTGCCTTTATAAATATCTAGTAATGTTAATACTACATTACTTTTCATTTTCAAAACTATCAGTGTTCTTGCACATTTGTTTTTGCTGGTGAACTTTTAATTCATATTTACTATCAAATGACCTAAATTTTATATTAAAAATACGCAACACTTACACAAGCTTGCAACTAAGCAAAAACACCCCTGGGAGAGTAGAAGGGGGAAATTATCTAAAATTAGTATTAACAATAATGGTGAGAGGGGAAAAAGTACAGAATCCAATTTTATCAGAATAATGGCACAACAGATATAAAAGATGCTAACTGGAAAGCAATGAAGCCCAGTTACACGGAAAATAAACACTACCATTTCCTAGCTCAGTAACTAATCTACGTTAATGACAGCAAATCATTAGCTTCAGAATCTTCTCTATACTGCTGAATTGGCCTGATTTAGTTTATTGTTAAAAGTCTAAAAGGGTCCAATTCACAAGGACTTATTCTATATAATTACATACATACAAATACACACACTTATTTACTAAAAAACAATGTCAATAATGTCAATGTTTGACCAATCCCATTAGTTGAACGAAAAATCAGTAAGATTTTTCTTTTAAGATTTTCATGAAAATATGTTTATAGATAAATTAGAGCTTGCAGACATTACTAACATAGCCCTCATGTTACTTTCACAGCCTGATAGCAGAAGGGAATGAAATTTAACTGTCAAAATTTTGGAGCTACATGAGGCCTTAAGATCAACTGGTCCAACCTCATTTTCAGATGAATAATCAGTCCCAGAGAAGTTATGTATATAATTTTGCCAAAGTTGCAGAGGGATGAGTGGCAGATCCAGATGAAGAGAGACCAAGTCTTTTGATTCTCAATTCACTATTCTTTCAATTATACCAATCTGCCACTATGGTTAGAACAGGATGGAATAAACAGTGACAGATGTGGGAAAATACAGTTAACAGATGTTAAGGAACAAAACAAGTAAATACATAACTACTATAGAACAGGGACTAGGTTGTAAGAGCTCTGTATCACCAATGTTTGACTTAGCATCTACCAAATGAAGACTCATATAGGTTTGCTACCTTGAATAATACACATATGAGAAAATAATCCTATTACAATAAACTGAGTTTCTATAGCAAACTATAAAGCTCTGGTGGTGTGACAGACTATCTTCTAAACATAATTTTCAATTAGTGTTAAATACAGAGCTTACATATGGGGAGTCTGCTAAACCTCTTGTGCTTGCCAAAAGTTATTCAGAACTAAACCCAAATTTTAGATGTGCTGAATTTTGATGTAATTATGTATGTGTTAGACACAATACTAATAAATCCCTTCTTTCTAAGCAGCTGCCAATCCACTGATTTAAATTGTAATCTCTTTTTGAGGAGAGCATAACATTGTTACACTCTAGTTAAAAAGTAAGAGTTGAAGTTTCTTCAAATCTTGAGACGTTAAAGATAATTCATTTAAATAATTATAAAGAGCAACCATTTAAGATGTTATAGTATCTAACACAATAAAAAAATTATAAAAACCAGCAGCAATTTTACAATTAGATATGCCATTTCTTTTTTTTTTTTTTTTTTTCTTTTTTTAAGGTTTTATTTATTTGAGAGACAGAGAATGAGCAAGGAGCCCAGCTCGGGGGCTTGATTCCAGGACCCAGAGATCACGACCTCAGTCGAAGGTACTCAATCAATTGACCCACTCGGGCGCCCCAGATATGCCATTTCTACTTGATGATCTTAATAATTCAAATTTCTTCTATGATTTCAAACAATGCATTTGAAACTCACATCATAAATGCAGTTTTAATCAAATAACCCACATTACTGAATCACAGATAAACATAGTAATTATATGTTAAGTCCATCTCAATTACAGTAATTAACTGTAGCAGAAAAGCTTTAGAACAGTTAATAAATAGAATGTTTAAATAAGCTACAGAGCATCCATGTAATGGAATAAAATTGCTATTTTCTTTTTTTTTTTTAAGATTTTATTTATTTCAGAGAGAGAGAGAAAGAGAGCATGCACGCGTGAGTGGGAGGAGCAGAAGGAAAGGGATGCTGATCATGGAGCCTGATACGGAGCTCGATCCCACCACCCTGAGATCATGACCCGAGCTGAGATCAAGAGTCACAGCCCAACCTACTGAGCCACGCAGGTGTCCCCCAAATTGGTATTTTCTAAGAATATTTAATAATGTGGGAATTTAAATAGTACTTTGCCTTGTCCTTAGAAGGGCTTTTCATGGCTTATAAATAATAATCTAGGAAGATAAAATAAAATTAAATGGACTTTTAAAAATCAGGTGAAAGTAATCCCATGGGAGGACAATTCAATATACCATAGTTCTGACATGAAGTTTTCTGTTTGGTCTAACTTAATTCAGTAAAAGATTTTTTAGGAGATCTAGAGTACTAAAAAGACTGAGTGTTCTTTAAGAAATCCTGTATTTCAGCTAAGCTTTTCACAGATTTTGAAAAGCAGAGTCAAGATTATACTAGATGAATATCTAGAATTGTGTTACTAATGAAGATTAGAACCATATGCTTTAATTCCCAATCTGGGCTTGAGGAGTTAGAGAATTTCAGGAGACAATGATCTATAAACTAAGATCTGAAAGATGTGCAGAAGTTAGTTACACTTTGGAGGTCAGACAGAAGAGTGATTCAGGTAGGGAGAACAGCATGGACAAAAACTCAAAGGCAAGAAAAAGTGTATCTATAAAGAATTAATATTCAGTGGTCATGAAACAAGGTGAGGTTGGACACTAAAAATTGGCCTGGAAAGCTAATTAAGGTGGAGCATATCATAAAGGAATCTAGGAGTCAGGCAGAGTTTAGATTTAATCTCCAGGGCAAAGGGACACAATGAAAAAATTTTAATCAAAGAAGAAGGCCTATCATGTTTGCATTTTATATTTTATTTATTATTTAAAAAAATATTTACTCGAGAGAGAAAGAGAGAGAGGGGGAAAGCTGTGGGTGGGGGAGCAGAGAGAAAGAAGGAGAGAGAAACTTAAGCAGACTCTGCACTGAATGCAGAGCCGGATATGGGGCTTGATCCCACAACCATAAGGTCATAACCTGAGCAGAAACCAAGAGTCAGAGGCTTAACTGACTGCCACCCAGGTGCCCAGAGTTTATATTTTTAAAAGTTATTTTCTTTTCTTATTAGCACTAATCCAAAAGTAAGGTTGTTAATCTACTTATTTGTTCTCCCCATGCACAATTGTAAGCTCTAGGAAGATAGAGCCCTTATTCACAATTGTTACTCTAGCACTTAGCTTATTATCTGGAACACAGTAGGTGACCAAAAAATATCTGTTGAATAAATGTCAAAGCACACAATTCTGCACTTCACTGGTAACACAAAACTGCTCTATTCTGCTTGCAGTACGGAGAATGAGTTGGGGGGATAGGTGGCGTACACAAGAAGAAGACCAATTATGATAGCCAAGTGTAATCAAGTAAATATTTATCAACTGTATTCTCAGCACAAAATGACTATTGTAAATATAAGAACTTGAGAAGTCCTTGGGAAGTTTTAATAAAATAGTCAATGTAACAGTCATATTTCAGAGGAAACAAGATATGTTTTGGTGGCATTCGACTAGCTTATTGAGTGGACCTCGTGGCTCTTGATCTCAGGGTTGTGAGTTTGAGTCCCATGTTGGGTGTAGAGACCACTTAAAAAAAATGAAAATCTTTTAGAAACAAATAGGGGTGCCTGGGTGGCTTAGTCAGTTAAGCGCCTGACTCTTGATTTCAGCTCAGGTCATGATCTCAAGAGTCATGAGATCAAGTTCAACGTCAGGCTCTGCACTGAGCATGGACCCTGCTTGAGATTCTCTCTCTTTTCCTCTTCCCCTCCCCCTCTCGCTCACACTTACTTGCTCTCTCTCAACAAACAATCAAATCAACAAAGAAGAAGAGAAAGAAGATTAGGAACAAAGGCCAAATAAGTGATGATAGCTCAAACTAGTGAAGTTGCAATGGAAATAGAAGATGGAGGTAAAACTGGCATTACTTACTTACTAAATAGATCAGTAAACCTGCAGATAGCGTTGGCATACTCTTGTGAAAACTGACTAACGCTAGCCAAAACTAGAGGGTCAATCCATCTCTACTCTTAGAATAGCCATGAGCAGGGACATGATATAATTTTGGTCACTTACAGACACACAAGCTAAGACTGAGAAATAAGTTAACTTGATCAAGGTTACCTGACTAAGGACTGAGATAGGCTCTGGAGAGCTGAAAGAGTGGTTTTCAGTTGTGTCCACAGGGGTATCAGAAACCCCTGGGGCCCAAGGGAGACACACAGAGAGACAGTGGCACATGGGTGGGGGGTAGAAAAGAAGGGATGAATAGGAAGGAAGGGAGAAGGGAAAAGAGGAGAGGGAGGGAGTGGAAGGAGGAGGAAGAGAAGAAAGGATGGAGGGAGTTGGAGGAAAAAAAGAAAGAAAAATGAAAGTGATTTTAGTTTCACTCTACTATGCCAACAGAGCCACTGGGGTTCCACAATTCCAAGTAAAACCACAACAGTTTTAGGCAGGAAAACTTTCCAAGTATGCAGTCTAACCAGATGTTCAACTCTGCCATAAAAATCCTCAGTTAAAGCACCATACAGCCTCTGAACACTGTAACTTGTAGGCATACTGTCAAAATTAAGCACTTGGAAAATGTGTATCTAGGCAAAAGAGTGAAATTTTCAAAATTTCAATCAATCAGATCAAGCCTCTGGCATTAAACATTTTAATAACCCCAATTTTATTCAGGAAAAAAATCCAAACTTCTTGCATTTGTACAAGGCACTGAACAATCAGAGTTTTAACCATTTTTCTACCCTCATTTCATACCAACTTCTCCACTCTCAACTCTTTCTGGAACACACTAAGTTCCTTCCTGCTTTGGGACTTTTGTACTTGCTCTTCTCTCACTTCTTAACATGGTTCTTCCTATTTCTCTACTTCTCATCTGAAATCCTGAAGATGATAATCCCTGCAGACATGGTTTTCCAACCTGCTCTGTCTACATGGGACCTTCCATGTGACTTATTCTCATGGCAGCCTATGTTTTTTCTTCATAGTAGTTAGTGGCTACTGCAAGTCTTCCCACCAGCATGTGAGTCCTCTGAGAGGATGGATCTTATCCAAGGCCTACAGCCATCTCTCAGGCACTTGAAACATACGTGGCACATAGATGGTACTGAAATATGTTGGGAGGGACGAAGGGAGAGGGTCAAGCTTAGGTGCTAGCAGATGTCCGACAAATATTATTAAGTTAATGAATGAACTTGTTTGCATGGAATAATTCACCATAAATCAATTAAAAATTAAAGAACACATAGCAAAATTGGTGATTCTGATTTTATAAGAGTTGACTACAGCAGTAATAGGAAATGAATCCACACTTGTCACTTCGCCTAATACCTCTAGTCCATGGTAGTAAAACTATAATGATGAAAAAAATTACCACAATTTAATGTATATTTAAAAACAGAAGAAGATAAAATTGTGTTAAATTTTATACAAATAAATTTTTTGAGAGAGAGAGAGAGAGAGAATCATGGGGGAGGGGCAGAGGGAGAGAGAGAATCCCAGAGAGGCTCCACGGCCAGTGTGGAGCCTGATGTGGGGCTTGATCCCATGACCCTGAGATCACGATTTGAGCTAAAATCAAGAGTTGGATGCTCAACCCACTGAGCTAGCCAGGCGCCCCTACAATAAATAAATTCTTAAAAACTAGAGGGAAATACATCAAAAATGATAATAGATTACATCTGGATGGTTTGATAATTTCTTTTTTACATCTTTCTATATTTTCCAAATGCTTTACGATGAGCATATTATTACTTTGATAATCAAATTATTACACTTTGCTGGCTCTAAAGCTAGCCATAACCATGAACAAAGCATTATACTGATCAATTTTGCAAATTACTATATAATAACTCATTTTTAAAAATCTTCAAATGATAGTCATTAAAGCTTAACCAGAGTGAATTTTTGTACTAAGTCTTTGTTACTATCACTCTTTGCCACTTTTCTTTTAATCCTGGGAAGTAGTTTAAGCATGGTGGAAAAAACACCTCTGCACTCATTTCCCCTAGAAAATAAAGCTCTAGCCTCTGCCTAGTAGGAAGTAGGGGAGAAGAGTCATGAGGGTCCCTTCATGTGTACTTTTTAACTATGGTACTATCTTCTGTTAAACTATTTTTAAAAGTTTTTTTTCTCATAAATATGAACTATTTTAATAAAAAGATTTGTTTTTATAGTAGCTAAAAGAAAAAGCAAACTGATCTAATTTCTCAAGTTAGGCATTTTAAACCACTGCATCTCAAACAAATACCATTCATCTATGTATAATAATTACAGGCAAAGTGACTACTATGCAGGGTAACTATGTAAATTATTATCTAAAACAAGATACTTGAGAGTGAATCAGGGGTACTACTAATAACTATGCCAGGGCAACATGCATAACCCTGAGACCATCTCAGGTAAACCAGTCACCCTATTATGAGAAAAATAGCTTAAATGCTGAGTTTGCAAACTTAAAAGTCATTACCAGTTACATGACGTCCTCTCTTAGAATAAAGACATACTCTACCATGTTAGTGCCTAATATATAGTCACTACAGTGAAAGCAGAAGGTGGAAAGGAATAGCAAACATAGAATAAGACAGTTTTTAAGATATTAATTCTTGCAAAGCCCCCACCAAGCAAGCACACACATAAATAATGCCTTTAGAAATTTACATATTGTCTTTCTGCTCAAATAATATAATAACATATATTTTAAACAGATAAAACTGGATAATACAGCTGGTAGATTTTTCTTCCTCTTACTCAGAATTACTTCAATTAAAGACATGGGGAAAGGGTGAAGAATGGTTAGAAAGAAAAGAAAATGGGCTGTTTATACTCTTCTACCTGAACTAGTTAAGACATAAGAGAAGAATCACTCAGTGTCTTTACCCATTCCAGAGTCTTTCTTGGTGCCATCTGATATTATGTCTACATGATCAGAGTCCACATCATAACTAAAGAAATCATTCAAATAGGTCTTCGATCGCTGGCCACCAAATACATATAGGCAACGATTTTTCTGAAAAATAAGGAAAAAGGGCAAAGAAGGGAGAAAGTAATCACTTCCATGAAGAATTCAGAATGATCCTTTTAAAATTTAAACCTCTATAAAAGCAATTTTATGACAGAGCTCATGCAATGGAGTACTACGCTGGTATAAGGGAGGAATGATAACACTCTCTATATACTAAGAGGTGATCTCTAGGATACCTTATTAAAGTAAAAAAGCAAGGTATAGAATAATGAATTCAGGGTGCTGCCTTTGCATAAGAAAGGAAAAAAAGGAATGTGTGTATGTTTCTTTCTGAAAGAAGCTAATTAAAGACCTTTATAGGAAGGGACAGAGCAAGGAAGATGGATAGAAACCAGATCTCTCCAAAAGTACACTGACTTTCAGTTTTGCCTTTGGAACCATACATACTGTTTTTATTTAATTAATGCAAAGGAAAAAAGCAATCTCTGAAATTTGAAAAACAATGAAATAAACCTATCTTTAATAAAATAAATCTATCTGTAAAGATATGAACACAAAGAGACATGATCACAGGGAAGTAGTATTTCTAGTGATTTAATTTATATTTTTTGACTACCCATCCCTAGCTATATCCTCAACAGAAAAATAATAAGAAAGCAACCTGAAACATTCAGTAATTTTTCTTAGTTCTATGATTCTGTAAGTATTATAGAAAGACATAAGGAGCAATATAATACTGTCATTAGGAAGTAGGATTTTAACCTTAAAAGACACATAAATACAAAATCAAAAGGATATTATATTTAAAAACTCAATAATTCTTAATTTGAATCAGTCATGTCAGTATGAACTAATGATTTAATTTTTCTCTTACTGAAAAAGATATATATGTAATATACATATCTGTGTATATAGCTGTATGTATGGGTATACTGAGAAGGGAGCACTCATACTGGACAAAGAAAAATTTGGGCATCAAAAAGAATAATGACAGCACTGGATTAAAAACATCAAATATATATAAAAGTCTACAAGTTCATAACAATGCTTAAAAAACATATTGGTTAATTTTGGAGCTTCAACTCATTAATATGAAAAGTAATACAGAAAAAAATCAAACATTTATATTACCTACCCCGTGTGGTGTGCACATCGGGGTAGCCAAATAGTTAATGAGGGTAAGTTTTTAATATCAGAATCAGTTAATAAATACAGAATAAATAACATAATTAGAAAAATCACTGTTTTACAAACCCTACACAATGATTATCCATGACTGCAAAAGCCATTTGGTAAAATGTTGACAAGAACCTTTATTACTGGTCAATCAGGCTGGTTACACCTAAACCCATCGAATAATTTTAACATCACCAAAAGTATGATAACTACACATTAAATGCCTCTTGATATTTTGCAATCAGATCATCTTTGATGAAGTATTCTTGCACTTCTCCTTTTGTATTCCCCAATCCCACCCCAAAAAGAGAGAAAATCTAAAATCAAGCCTCTAGATCTAACTACCAGCTTACAGGAAATATGGAGACTAAATGATCACAATACTACAAGGAAAAAATTAGCCAAATCAAGAATACGGAAAATTCGAGAGTACATATGATTCATTCTCTTTAACAAGTAAATAAATGGAATACGAGGGGGAAAAAATAGGAGCAGGGAATACTGTCACGTTTAAAAGAAATTTAAGAGACAAAACAACCAAATGTAATACATAGACCCGTTTTAGAGTCTAACTTGAATAAACCAGCTTTATTGTTGATGTTCTGGTTGAATATTACAATGGTATCATAATTATGTTTATAAAAAAATCCTTATCTGTTAGTGATACACCACAGTATTTATAGGTGTAATGACACATTGGGATTTGCCCAGCAAAATAAAATTTCAGAATAAACTTAAAAATTGGAAAACATAGAAGAAAGAAATGAAATTTAAGTGGAATAGGTATATTAAAAATGAACAGTGGAATACTGATAACTGTTGAAACAGATAAAGTACACAGGAATTTATATTCTTCTCTCTACTTTGATACATGTTTAAAGTAGTCCACAAAAAAAAAAATAAAAAAAAAAAAAGTAGTCCACAATATGTTTTTAAAGTTATGTTAACAGAAAGAAGCCCACGTTTTCATTATAACCTCTGAAAAGGTTAAAAAAAAGTCTCCATATTGGTTTTGCTGATAAATTTAAATTCTAATTCTATAAAGTCAATTCTTAATTCTTCGTACTTAATGGAGAGTGGCAGAGAAGAAAATAAAATAAAATAATTGATCTTCTAGTTACTAAGAGAAATCAGTAAGTAGAAAGGTATAAGAAAGAGAAATAGCCACAGTATCTGTATAAACAGTAGTCAGTCATGAAAGTGTCTACATTAGTATTCAAGTAATAACTATCTAGGAATTACCATGTTAATACAAAGAGTCTCATCCTTAGCAATCAGTTCACTGCTGAGGAAGTTTTATTTTTGTCTATCATTGCTAACACTAATCATTTATGTTTTGAAAAGTTTTGATCACTCTCTGAAAATCTGGATTTCACTACTTCTTTTCCTATTGAGAATATACATGACAAAATAACAATACAATGTATAGAATATTCTTACTGAGTGGAATAGCATGCAGTGTCCTATCCGAGACTGGATGTCCTCAGGCCCAGCATTACAGGAGTCCTCTCGAAGAAGTTTCCAAGTTTGACATTGACAGTTGAAAGCAAACAACCCACTGAACTGTGGTTCACTGGCTCTGCTGTCGTCTACGCTGCCATTACATGTCAAAATTCTACCACCAAAGGTGTAGATCATATGTTTTTCTGAGTCCATACACATCTATCAGAACAAGGCAACAGATTGAATAATTACAGATTGTTCCTGTCATATGGGCTAAAATGAAACCAATGTGTGCAGTTTTAGATTCTTGAGAAACTAAACTTTGTCTTAATAACACTAAATACCACCCCTGATTATCATGTGCACTTACTAGAATATGCTCACCACCTGGCAGAGATTCAGGATGCACTACTACATACTTTTTTGGGTTTTCATTTTTCCCAGTAAGAGAAAAATATATTGGGTTAAAGACCTTTATGCTTTCTTGAACCTTTATAATTTTTACCAAATCAATCAATAATATATGAGGTGCTGATTTATACCGAAGAGTGAATGCTAATCATACTCTATGGGTAAATAGTGATCACACCCTCCTTCTCATCCTCCTTATAAAAACTCCCTTCTTTCTATTCTAGGCAAGCATCCATCCTATTAATCTTGCTACCCTTTAATCAGAGGGCAGCTATGTCAGTAAGAGTGATACAACTAAATTTATCTTTCTGCATTTATTTTGTAAAGCTCTTCAAATTATGTTGTTACAATATAGTAAAACAAACAAAGAAATGTTTACAGCAGTCTCCAGATTGACTTCTCTAGTAATGAATCTGCCTCCTTTAACACAATACTATATATTTAATTTTCTTTGAGGTATGTTATACAGTTTATGTTCAAAAGCCAAACTTGATTCTTTCATTCTTTCCAGTCAGGGAGATCATGGCTTTTCATAAAGATATCTCTGAGAAAAAAGCCATTTGTCACAAGACAGTAAGAATCAAATTTTATTTCAAAGAATATGTTAAGTCCTAGCTGGGAATTAGATGTTGAACACAAGTGGCATTGATATTTAAAGAATAAATTGCATATACAGAACATCTATTTTTTGGTTAAAGCACAAATACTACCCATTATATGTTCAATTTTCTCCTCCCATCCTATCATTAAAAGCAATCCATAAGTTGCTGAAAATGACTCAGTATGGCCCCATTCACTTACTACATCACCATCTGAGGTTTCACTGAACCGGAGGAGTCACTTTACCCTGTCCTAAGGACTGAAGGCCCAATCTCTCCAAACACCTCAGGATCATGCTGAAAATCTGGAGGGATCCACATTATGGGAGCCTATTTAAATTTTTACAAATTTACAGATTCATACTAATTGTGGCCAATCTCTGTTATCCACTTCCTATGGTTCTACTTCAAAAGGAGTTTTATTTCCTTCTGGGGATATTTAACTTAAATTTTGATGTGGCTATTCTCATTTATTAGTGGTGAAGTGTAAACATCTTTATCTTGGTAGCTCTTTCCAGCATACCAGACCAAACCAACACAAAAAAAGAGTAAGAATCTATAGTAGCTTCATGGATTCTTTCCCATATCTTAAAACAAACAGGACATAAAACAGATGCAATTAATTTTATTCCTTTAGCTTGGTTCTTCCTTGGATAAGATAAGCAGTTTCAGTGAGGGTCAATTGTCAAACAAGAAGTGTTACTCACTCTAGGAAACTTTATGTTGTTCAGCAGTTTATGATTTCCTTTTCATTTTTAATCTCTGAAAAGAATTTCTGAAAAGCTAGTAACTTAGTAAAGTCTATATGATAATGTTAAAATCTTTTCTCTTGAATACTTCAAGAGATCATTTAAGTCAAATTTTGGAAGACCACTCACTCATCTACTCTATCATGTTAGATATTTAATTCCTAAAATCAAACAAATAGTGGATAGCCACTTATTCCCCACCCCAATGTTTTAAAATCCAAGAGTCTTTATTTTGCTCTGTCACATGAATACAGATTGGCTAGGATTAGGCTGGGTTCAAAACAATTTTTCTCCTCACAAACTCTGGAGCTTTCTAACCAGTGTTGCTCAACACACCAACCTCCAAAAAATGCTTCGTATTAATCTGGCCCTTGCTTAATTACAGTAACTAGTTTCCTCTCTGCAGCTTTTAGGATTTTCTCTTAATCCATGGTTCTAAAATTTCATTAAGAAAGTATCTAGAAACAGTGCAGAGGATCACAGGTTAAGGGAGGGAAAACTAGAGGGGAAGTCATTAGACAGGGAGAAAAATCATGAGACACTCTTAACTACGGGAAACAAACTGAGGGTTGCTGGAGGGGAGGTAGGTTGGGGGATGAGGTAATTGGGTGATGGGCATTAAGTAGGGTATGTGATGTGATGAGCACCAGGTATTATATGCAACTGATAAATTATTGAACACTACATCTGAAACTAATGATGTAATATAAGTTGGCTAACTGAATTTAAATTAAAAAAAAAAAGAAAAAAGAAAGTAACTCCTCCCATGTCATTAAAAGCAATCCATAAGTTGCTGAAGATGACTCCGTATGGCCCCATTCACCTACTACATCACCATCTGAGGTTTCACTGAACCGGAGGAGTCACTTTACCCTGTCCTAAGGACTGAAGGCCCAGATCTCTCCAAACACCTCAGGATCATGCTGAAAATCTGGAGGGATCCACATTCCCTACATAGGTAGGGATATTCTTTTTCATTCATCCTAATCTGCCCCTGGTGTTCCTTTAATTCTAAAAACTGTCTTTCTTCAGTTCTGGGACACTTCTTCCTTTTTAACCTTAAGGCATGTTGTTCTCAGTTTGCTTCCGTTCTCTTTTTCTAGAACTCCTATTAGATGGATATTAGAACATCAGGATCTTTTCTCTGTTCCTTAACATTTCTCTCATAATTTCAGCTCACTAATTTAGTAACTTTTAGAGATGAGAGCTTTTTAATCGATTGACTGAGACTTTTAATTGGCTATCAAATCTTTAACTTATAATTTTTCTAGGTATTTCTTTTTCATGGATGAAACAGCCTCCTAAATTGCTCTAAAAATATCACTTAAAGGCTTCTTCAGTCTATACAACTAGCTGTTTTTCTTTGTTAATTCTTAATCTGTTGTGTTCACTACCCCTGTCTGTCTCATGGTATTCATTACTTTTAGATATTTGATTTTTTTTTTTTTTGGCTGTTCGAATGCTCTTTGTTTCTGCGAATTCCTGTTCACCTGCCTTTTCATATACAGCAGCCCTCCGGTGCCTCTTGGGAGCATTGCTCTATCCATCCAGCTCCAGTGTCCACACTCAACACCTGACCTGTGGACAATTACCTCAGATAAGTGCTGCTCAGTCAAACTAGAGAATGCCCAGCTGTCCAGTCACCAACTGATCATCTGTTTGCCCCAGCTACATAAACTTTGAGGCTCTATTTTTTTTTAATATTTAAATTTTTAAAAAATATTTTATTTATTTATGACAGAGAGAGCGAGCGAGAGAGGGAACACAAGCAGGGTGAGCTGGAGAGGGAGAACCAGGCTCCCTGCTGAGTAGGGGGCCCAATATGGGGCTCGATCCCAGAGCACTGGGATCATCACCTGACCCAAAGGCAGACACTTAACGACTGAGCCACGCAGGCGCCCCTATTTTTTTTTTTTTTTTTTCTAATAAACTTCGAGACTCTAGTTGCTGCAATCTTAAGGACTCTGGTTTCTTCTGGTTGGATCTGAACCCATGTGCTATCTACCTTACAGGAATTCTCCCCAATTTTTTTAAGTTCCCCAAAGACATTCTTTCCTGTTTTCAACATTACTATTAATGTATTCTTTTGCATTTCATAGACTGTGGGGTAACAGGGCAGTAAAAATATATGTTCAGCCTGTCAATCATCTGGTGACCCAGGGAAAACGTCAATGAGCTGAGATCTCCAATCCTTTGATTGAAGTTCCTCTAGTCACTTCTTGACTAGCTTGTATTCTATTTTCTAGTAATTTCCTCAAAAAGTATTTATACTTGAAGGATAATTTGCCTAGATATAAAACTCTTGGCTCACACTGTCTTGTCTTGAATACCTTCTAGATGTTGCTCTATTTTTTTCTCTTAGCATTGAATGTAGCTGTAGAGAAATCTGAGACCAGACTCATTTTATTTCTCTTATAGGTGACTTGATAACTTTGCCTAATTGCCCAAAAATGCATCTTTATCTTTGAAATTCAATTACTATTATATGTCCCAGCTAGGTCGATTTTCCCTGAATATAGCATGACCCCCCTTTTTTTTTAATAGCATGCCCTTTTGATACATAAGTAGTCTTGAATTGTATTTATAAATATTTGTTCTCTTCCACTGTTTTGGTTTTCTTCTTTAATGTCTCCAATTATGTATATGTTGGCTCTCTTTTGACTGTATTTGCTGTAATTTTCTGGCTAATCCTTTTTACATCTTTATTTCTGTTCTCTTTATCTGCTCTTCTTATTTCTATGCTACATGACTCTTACTCTTTACACTCCTTGTAGATTACCCTCCATTTCTGAAAGTGGTAATATGTTTTTCTTTAATTTCATTCCTGAATTTTATCAAGTCCAGTTTCACCTATACCTATACAGTTACTTGGCCATCTCATCTGCATTCTTGAATTTATACTTTGTAGTCTTCTTCACAATTTCAAGCTTCATTAAGCCATTTAATTCATGTTAGAATACTGGAATACAATTTTTCAGCTGCTGCTGTGTGAAGAAAAGTTTTGCATTTCTTTTTCTTTTTACTGTTTTTCTTTAGAGTACCTCTCTAAAGATTTGGTGTTTATTGCTTTCTAGTTTTTCACATTTAAATGAGTTTAATTTCCCTGGATCAGATAACAGAAGGTTCCTATACAAGGGTGATGCTCTTACTCAAGGATCTCTCCTGTTGCTACTCAATTAAATGGCTTCTTCAAAATAGGGTACTTCTGTGAAGTCATGTCTTCTCTAACTATGAACTTCATCTGGTTTAGGGGGCTTCTATTTCATGCCTTGAATTCTGCCCTACCACATTGTGTGGGCTTCAAAACTAGTTCTGGGTATTTCAGTTGTTTCTGGCTAAACCTACAAGAAATTGGGAGTTGTGGGTTTCTCTGGTTTCTGGTTTTACTGAATATGTGACTTATGAGGGTGTTTTTCCTTAATCATTTTGTTTGGTTCTCCTTGTCATGGAAAATCATACAAAGCAGTAAGATGGAAAACTTCAGAACTATCTTAAGAAATCTAAAAGTCTTTAAATTTTTTTAGTATGTTAAAATTTTAAATGGCAAAGTAACTTCTAAACATGTCTTCACGCCTCTAGTTTTCTCACATTCTTCTCAAATTTGAATGGTAAGTGTCAAGTCTTAATGTCTCATAAATGACCCTAAGTAATTTTTGGAGTAGCTTTATTTACATGAACCAGAATAGAAAATGGGGGCTTATAAAGATTGTGTTAATTGTTGATATCCTGGTTTCTTCACCCTCAGTGTTCTTCTATTATATCTAAACAGATGAAAATCAAGCATCATGTAACAGAACCTAGCTTCCAAGGAACATTCTATTTTATCAAAGTCAAGACAAACAAAGGTCACAGACAAGGACAATAAACGTGCTATACTCAGGCTACCCCTAAGGTATTCTTTTCTCAATCTGTAAAAATAAAGACATAAGCATCTTCCAGTAGGAAGAAAATAAGTGGTTTTCCTAACAGTGTTATCTGCTGATGTTCTATTTTTAAAAAAGATCAGAACCAGCCTAACATTTTTTTGAAGTTATTATTTTCCATATGAACAACAATAAGGATGTCAGCAGGGAAGTGCAAAGATTTGCAAAGCTCAGTTATGGAGAGCCACAAGAAGTTCTAATTCAATCTGAGGAATACTTTGAAGACTAACGTTTTTGATTTTTCATCCACCACTCACTTGATAGGCATAAAACTCAATCCTCTTTTCCTTATCATTTTCCTATAACAACTCCTTGTTAATATAAATATGTCAGTAGGATAGTTTAAAAGCAAAGAATTAACAAAAATCTCTAAAGAAACAATAAATTTTAAAAAAGACCAGGGTTTTAATTCCTAGGCCTAAGCTAGATTCTGTCATTATCTTAGTACCACTTACCATTTCTCAAGTACTAGATAATGCTATGGTCATTAATACAGTGTTACAGATTTTTTAATAAGTCTTTTTCTCCCCCATATTACAAAAAAAACTTCTGGAATGGGATGATCCAAGTAAAACTGCCTACAGAATTCAGTGGTTACTGTTTTGTGTACTGACCTATACTAAACTGAGGTGGACTAAATATTCAAAGACTGGTAACAATTATAATGACATCGATGGGGACGATGATGAGAACTACATGAGTATTAATATTAAAATGGCATACAAATTGCTATGTGTAGTCTTCTTGTCTATAGCACCATTATGTGATTTCTCTTGGTGCTCAGTTCAAATTTAACTTCATCTAATGTATGTCACATTCCTATCTGCTTTATAGTGAGTTTATGGGGGGGGCGCCTGGGTGGCTCGGTGGGTTAAAACCTCTGCCTTCGGCTCAGGTCATGATCTCAGGGTCCTGGGATCTAGCCCCACATCGGGCTCTCTGCTCAGCAGAGAGCCTGTTTCCCCTCCTCTCTCTGCCTGCCTCTCTGCCTACTTGTAATCTCTCTCTCTGTCAAATAAATAAATAAAATCTTTAATAAATAAATAAACAAATAAAAAATAAAAAAATTAGGAGATTATATACAAAAGAAAATATACTTCACTCAAATTGGAAGCTCTAGATTTCAAATTCTCAAACTCATTATAAAGTAATTTTAAATTTCTTCCAAGAATGTAGAATAAAAAGCTTTAAGAGTGTAAGTTGTTATTGTTAAGTTATGACTATTTATCATAAAATTAGTTTTTCCTAATATGTATTCTCCATCTACTTGCTAAAGTTTTTATAAATTAACGCTTATTCTGAGATAATTGGTATTTTACACTGCACCAAACGAGGAAAAAAAAAAATATATATATATATATTTTAATATTTTATTTATTTATTTGACAGAGAGAGAGAGATCACAAGTAGGCAGAGAGGCAGGCAGAGAGAGAAGGGGAAGCAGGCTCCCTGCTGAGCAGAGAGCCCAATGCGGGACTCGATCCCAGGACCCTGAGATCATGACCTGAGCTGAAGGCAGAGGCTTTAACCCACTGTGCCACCCAGGCACCCCGACAAAAAAAATGTTAAAGGTAACTTTATACCTACTGAAATCAGAGTTATTTTTATTGTCTATACTAGGTATTTGTAGGAAATCACCAACAGACAACACAGCATAACATGTAAAATAAACTCAAAGAACAAGAGTTACTGAGCACTAATTAATTCCACCATATATTTATCTGTGCACCAAACCTGATGATCAAACACCAATTTCGGCCCTCCGTCAGCAGCAGTGTCCTCGCTGAGTAACATCCATGTGTTTGTGTCAATGTCATAACGATAGAAGTCACTTTTCAGAGATTTGCTGTTCCTCACAGAGGAATCCAAATAACGCCCCAATGTGTAGATTTGCCTTCGTTGAATGTCAATGCACATCTTATGACATGATCTGGCACTAGGACCATTCTGTGGAGAACAAAGAAAGAAGAAAAAAATTCAAGGAATAACAGAAAAATAAAATTAAATCCTTTTTTGTTGACTTTCATTAAAAGGTTTGCAATAGAAGTCCAACACAGGGTTTAAATCGTACCATAGAAATGCTTAAAATCTACCAGGAAAGAAGAGATGAACTATTGTGTACCTTATGGCACTCTGTTTAGAACACTTATATGGCTTCTATTATATACCCATTGCATTTTAGTCATTTGTGCACAGAGCTTGCTTCTCTAGTACCTGCCAATCTAAAAACACAATTGGTCTTTAAAAATATTTCTCATTAGAATTTCTCATCAGAATCTAGCACAAAACAGATACTCCAAGAATACATAGAATTGCTGCATTTCGTAACTAGAAGGAACCTTAATAAAATCTCTAGTTTAATTATCTTCTTTTAAAGATGAGGAAACATAACCCAAAGAGGAAAGATGTCCTCCTGAAAGCTAATAAACTAGTGACAGCACCAGAATAAAAATGCAAAATTTGGCTTCTTCGTCCACCCTTTACATTATATAAAACTGACACTTCTGAGTGAATAAATAACACAATGAAGGAATAATATAAAGAACACTATATTATCAACAAAAATTAATTATTTGAGATCACTTATATCCCTGGACTGAATAAAAGGTAAAAAAAAAAAATTGTAGTTTAGCATAAACTTAAAATAGAGATCATGGGGAAAAAAAGAACTTCAACTGGGCAGGATTTGATTAGTTGAAATGAGGAAAAGAGAGTATTTGTTAAGTATCTCCTAAATCTATCCATATTATTACAGTGTATGTGTGTGTATATTTCATTCAATCCACATAACAACGCCATACAGAAATATTACCATTTCACAGAGTCTAAGTAATCTGTTCACAGTAACAAAACTAAGAAGTAAGATAGAAAATCTAAGCCCTAGTGTTACAGTGTTCTTTCCACTATTTCGGACTGTTTTTTTTTCACAAGATAAGAGAAACAAAAGCAAAAATAGACTTAATCCAATGTGTGGTTATGACTGAGATGAAGACTTCCTACTGCAGAAAGTTGAAGAGTAAGGCAGAAACAGACACCTGGTGAATGACTGACAGAGGAGACTGGATGTAATCTTGCAGGCAATAAAGAACTATCATGGGTTTCTAGAGCAGAATAGAACATTAAAAAGGCAGTATTATGAAAAGCGTACTCTAGCACTGTTATTTAGATTAAATGAATAAATACATTAGGCAGGAAAAATAATTTGACATTAGTGTTATCAATCCAGAGGTTAAATTGATTTGTATCTGCACTTTAGTATTCATACTAATAACAATTTTAAAACTTATTTTTCAAGTTTTTGTCAAGGAAACTCTCCAGCAGATAAGATGGAAATATTGTATTTTGAAAGAATGCCCTCCACAATCAATTTCAAAAACAAAGATAGGATAATATATAATAAATCTATGTCATATATCCTAAAATGTGAAATTTGAAATTTTTACAGGGGAGGTAACAGAACTTCTTGCTTCAGCTGAATTTAGCATAAGTGCTATTAAAATGATGAGCAAATTATACCCTAGGAAGAAAAAAGGAAATAAAGATAAGAAGAGGAACCAAAAGAATAGAAAACAGACAAAAAAATCGAGATAATTAACAAAGCTGGTTTCCTGAATGATTAATAGAATTATAAACCACTAGCAAGACTGATTTTTTAAAAAGGAAGAGAAAACACAAATTGCTAAATATGAGAAATGAAAGAAGGAACATCACTTACAGGCTCACTAGAAGTTAAAAAGAAAAAAAGGACTATTGGGGAAAACACAGGTAAAATCTGACAACGTGGATTCCTTGAAAAATTATAAATTTACTAAAACTGACACGAGGTAAGAGAGAAAAATCTGAAGTCGCTCTATTGAAAAGTTGAATTCATACTTCAAAATTTTCTTACCACAAAGAAAATGCCATTCCTAGATACCTACTGGTAAATTTTATCAAAACACATACAGAAGAAATAATATTCCTAACTTACTTTATGAGGACAACAGAACATTGAAGCCAATTAACAATAGTACTACAAAGGAGGAAAAATAATTTATAGGCAATCAGCAACCAGTATACTTCATAAACAGACACAGAACTAATCTTTAACAAAATATTATTAAATAAAATGCAGCAATATATATACAAAGGGTATTTCTTAACTAAAGGGGGTTTATCTCAGGAATGCAAAGTTAATTTTATATTTGAAAACTGATCAAGGTAATTTACCACATTAAAAGAAAGGAAAAGAATATGATCTTATTTATATAGAAAAAGCATTTGATAAAATTCAACACACATTCATGAGGAGACTCACAGCAAAGAAGAATAGAAAAGAGCGTCCTCAACCTAGTTAAGAATGTATAGAAATCCTACATCTAATTTTTCACTTAATGGTGAAATACCCAGTGCTTTCTTGCTAGGATCTCAAACAAGATGTCTATTCTCACTTCTTTTTTTTTTTAATTACTTTATTTATTTAAGAGAGAGCGTGCACATGTACAAGCACAAATGAGGAGAGCGGCCGAGGACAAGAGAGAATCTCAAGTGGACTCCCCTCTAAGCACGGAGCCTAACTCAGGGCTCAATCCCACAACCTTGAGATCATGACCTGAGATGAAATCAAGAGTCGGAAGCTTAACTGACTGAGCCACCCCAGCACCCCCACCACTTCTTCTAATTAACACTGTACTAGAAGTCCAAGTCAGCAAAAAAAGGCATTAAAAAAAAAATAAATAAAAGCTTAAAACAGAAAAAAAGAGCTAAAGGAAAGAGTAAAATTTTCTCTATTCATGACTATTTGTTGAAAACATCCTCAGAAATCAACAAAGAAACAATGAGAAATAGTATGTAAATTTAGAAAAGTGACATGATATGAAAGCAATATTAAAAACCCAATTTACTTCTCTATTTTAGCAATAAGTAAAGAGAAGATAAGCTTTTTTGGGTGGGGCAGAGGGAGAGAGAATCTTAAGCAGGCACCATGCCTAGCACAGAGCCTGATGCAGGACTTGATCTCATAACTCTGAGATTTTGACCTGAGCCAAAATCAAGAGTCTGACACTTAACCAAATGAGCCATCCAGGCACCCCATTTTTTTAAGTCCCACTTAAAATAGGATGAAAAAACATACACTAGGATCAATTTAATAAAAATATCTAAGACCTTCAATATAAAAACCCCAAGAGTGCTGACAAGGAATGAAGACTAAAATGAATGGAGATTTAACCATGTTCATCGATTAGAAGACAACATTATTAAGACATTGATTCTCTCCAAATTGATTCATAGATTTAACAATTCCCAGTCATAATCCCAACAGTTTTACAAATTGACAGTACAATTCTAAAATTTGTAATTTTTAGGAAGAAATAATAAAAAGAAGAAGAAAGAAAACATTTTTAAAAAGAAGAGGTCTTACATTACCTGACCTCAACGAATGTCATAATGGTATATGAACAGACCAGAAGATAATGGAGCAGGATAGAGTATCCCAAAAGAGACATAACTTATATGATCAGTTGGTTTTTGACAAAGTTGCCAAAGCAATTCAACAGGGAAAGAAGACAGGGAGCAACAAACTCTCATACATTTCTAGTAGGAATATAAAATGGTACAATCACTCAGGGAAAAGCTATAGTAGTTTTATCAATGGATGATAAAAGGTGAAAGTAAGAGGGTACCTCAAAACGTCCTCCCACAAATTACATATCAATTATAGAGGGAAAAGTCTGGAGGGCACTCTCCTTAACCATGAGATCAAAGGTAACACCAGACAAACTGATATAATGTGCCTCCTGATAGGTTATTCTAAGGAGGACCCAATGTCATCCACATGGCGTTTGTGCTAAAAATGCTCAACCTAAATTCTGAGTGGTAGTCTACAAAATAACTACTGTGTTCTTCAAAAATGTCTAGGTCAAGAAGGATAAGGAAAGAGTGAGAAGTATTCTAGACTAAAGGAGACTAACAACGCATGACACTGAAATGCAGTGCATGATTATGAACTGAGTCCTTGTCAGGGATGGAGGTTGGGAGTGACAGTGGGACACCTATAAAGGACATTACTGGGGTATTACATGGGTAAGTGTCTATATCTGAAAAAGGTCTGTGGATTAAATTAAAGCAGCAGTTCTCAGGGGAGTCTAGGATCTCCAAGACACTTCAGGGAGTCCACAGAGTCAGGTTTTGTTTGTTTGTTTAATAACACCACTAAGAATTTGTCTTTTCATTCTTATTCTCTTATAAGTGTACACGAAATTTTCCAGAGGTTACATGACTTCTGATATAATAATAGATTGGATACAGAAGCAGATATAAATCCAGCTGCCTTCTATTAAGCTGAACATTAAAGAGATTTAGAAAACTTTATATAAAACAGTGCTACTTGATGTATGGTGGTTATTTCAAGGAAATGCACCTATGTGACTGAGTTACAAGCTGACCTAGCTGCTTTTTCCATGGAACACTATATTTATGTGAAAGAAAACTAACAATCCAAGTGCAGTTATTCAGACATAATGGTTATGACAGACATTTTCTGAAAAATGAATGAAGTTAGTATGTCATTTTGAAGGAAAACAACTGACAAAATTTGTTGCCAGTGATAAAAGCAAATTTTAAAATGCAAAATTTGTTTTTAAGCAAAAATTAGAATTTTTAAAACTTCGACCTGCTATTGTGATTTTGACACTTTCCCAACACTTAGAAGACTCTTCTAATGAAATTGATAGTAATAGTAACAAATATAGGTTTTTTGATATTATATAATAAAATGTCAACATTTGGAAGATATGCAGAACTCAGGAGACCAGTAGTTTTCAAGTGACCAACACATGGATAAAAAAAACCATGCATGGGTAAAAGGCCCATTCAAAAAGCAAGATACAAAACATTAGCTGATACGATTTCAGCATCTATAATGCAATCACCTTTAAGAAAGAACCACTTGTCAATTTGGGATATAAGATCAAAATAGACCATGTGCAAATATCTGAAAAGGCTATTAAAACACTACTCAACTTTCCAAAAAATGTAACCACGTGAGGTCCAATTTTCTTCATATAGTTCACAGAAAACAACATGCTGAAGAGATTAAACACAGAAGCAGATAGGAGAATCTAGCTGTCTTCCACAAAGCTTGATATTAAAGAAATTTATAAAAATGCAAACTAAAGAAAAATACATTTGTTTTAAACCTTTATAAAAACTTACTTGCATATATATATGAACATTTAAAATAATTATTCTCTTTAAGAGCTGAGACATTCTATTATCTATTAACCTCCTAAAAGTGTTTTTAGATACATATTTAAGTAAATTAAAGTGAATTAACTAATACTGCTTCTTAACTGCATATCATACTTTTGAAACACAGGCCCTGGGGTATCATCAAACAATAACTTGTACTCACTAGTACAGAAAATAAAATGAGATATATGAAATATTAACTCTTCAATTTTGGAAGGAATGAATATTTATGCTAGAGCCATATACTATTACATTTCATAGAAATATCAACAAAAGGTTTTTAGGCATCTATAGGAAGAAAGCAGTAACAAACCATAATGAATCTGAACTCCAGCACTGAGTCACCACTGACTTAAAATAACAGAAACAAAGTCTTCTCATCAAAATAATTTCTATTTTTCCAGTACTACTTTAAAATAATTATTAATTGCATTCCAAATATTACTTATATGTAACATATATAATGATATAAAAATATCCACGCCCAGTTTCATAAGTAGAACATTAATATGACCTTAGAGTTCCCCTGTAAACTACCCTTCTCTCTTGCCAAAATAGCTACTCTCCTGATTTTGTATTTATCTTCCCATGCTTTTCTCCAGCATTAACTTTTCATTTAATTTAGCTCACCTATTTGCTCACTAATGAATAAACATAATTCATGCTCAGAGTCTAAGTAGGGAAACAGAAATGTAAACTAATCATTTTAGTTACCCATTGAAGGAATATAAGTGGTTAAGTGGGCACGCCAAAGGAAGCTTCTAATTCCATGTGGAAAAGTCAAGAAAGGTTTCCCCAAGAAAGTCTGAACTGAGTTTTAAGAATAAGTAAGTGTTTACTAAGAGCTAGATGCATGGGAGGAGGAGCCCTCTATTAATTTCAAACAGAAAAAAACATTATTGCCAAGGTACCATCAGGTAAGAAAGCTGAATTCCAGCAACTAAAGGTGTGGCTGGCACATAAACGCAAGAGATGAGGTAAGACAGGTAAATGGGGACCAAATCATGATGAGAAATTTGAAACTTATAATCTAAGCCAAAGGAACTAAGGTTGATAAATTGCCTTATCATTATGATTATTGTTGTTATTCATACTTCCTGTATCTATGCACTTTGATAGTGCCCCTCACCATATAGTGACTCTAGCCTTGCCCATATGACTTCCTTTGGCCTATGAGACAATAACAAATTTAGTGGAGTGCTCATGTCTACCTTTTCTCCTTGCAGCCCTGGACCCTGACATGAGAACAAGTCCCAGCTTGCCAACAGGAAGGTGAGCAACTATGTAGAACAGAGCCAAGTAGTCCCCGCTTGAAGCTATCGTAGACTAGCTGACAGCCAGCTTACTCTGGGACACATGAAAGAGTCTAGCCAAAACCAAAAGAATGGTGCAGCCAATCTGTAGACTCCTCAACAAAATAAACACTTACTGCTATATGCCACTGAGGTTTGGTGTGTGCTTGGAATAGCTGGAATGTAAGATATAAGTGAAACAGGGACCGAAGCTAACCATAGGGTTTAAGCAAGTGTCACATGGCCAAGTGTGTTTTTTAATGAATGGAAAATAGACAGCAGATTAACAGTGGAGGCAAAAGTTTAAGAAAGAAACCATAGTGTTGGAGTTAGTGCCAAAAGGAGTAGAGCAGAACTAAGAATCTGAAATGCAGTATTGGGTGCTAGAACTGTTGGAACTTATGTACTAATTAGACATAATCAATGAAGAAGGAGGATTTCAGGTTAAATCCTACACTTACTGCAAGAATAATTACAGATGCAATCAACTTAGATTTATAATAGTTTAAAAAAAATAAGTTAGGAATTTTTTTAGCTCTCTATTTTTGTTGAAGATTCAAATAACCACTTCAGAAAATGGTACTTTAATACTGAAAGACAAAGGCCATTTTTACATATTTTCATAGGGATAACAAATAGAAATCAGAATTTAAGATTTCTTGGAAAAGATAACTACCCAAATTAATAACTGGAACACGCTGACTAAGCAGAATCCAATTTCCTCGAATTAAAGACAAAGCAGTGATCTTTCTGAAATGGCCATTCTAGATTAAAACCAGTGGGTTTTGAATTAGGTCTTTTCCCGTACTTTTCATTTTCAGCTCCGATCGTTCTGTTAAATTTATTTTTCACCCGATAATCTGAAACAGCTTAGATGGAAGGTACAATAAAAAATTTTATAAAGATTTAGAAAAAATAAATGAATTAACATTTGCTTTATAGTAGTGTATAATTATGCAGTTATATAATTCAAAGCCATAAATCCAAGCCACCTGATTCACTAAGGAAATGCTTTATGTATGTATGTATTGATAGACACACATGTGAATATAATTTTAGTCAAAAATATAATATGTATCATTTGTGAAAACTGATATATAATCAAATAGTGAGGAACCAAAATAGTGAAAAGGTAAGGCCATTAAAAGCACATTTTTCCAGAGGAAATCAAAATAAGATGAACGCTCAGAATGAAAGTAGAGGTGATGGGAACATGAGAAAAAAGATCATTACACAGTTACATTTTCGGACTAAAGTAGTTAAAAACTACCATTATATTTGTTACCCATTTCTATTTTCTCTATGAAATAGATTTGTTCGTGTACCAGTAGTTGAAGAACCAGGTATAGAAGCGAGAAATGCAAGAACACTTAAACCAAACTTGTTCACCACAAATTCTTCTGCTCTTACTGTGGATACAGAAAAGAACACAAATCATCTAGAAAAAGAAGGGTACACCCACACCCCTATGGTAATAGAGATGGATGAAAAGTCTGAGAACTTGCCTCTTTCTCAGTGTCTCTAGAGATACATGTCCACTGGTTCTCCTTCACACTGTACGCCCAGAAGTCAGCAAGATCTTGTGTTCCATCCCAGCCACCAAACAAATAAACGGTCTCTATGAAAATTAGAAAAATATGTATAAAAAAACCCTTAAGGATAAAATTTAAATATAGGCACCCAGACATAGCCATTGTTTTTTAAGATCACTTAAAAAGGCACATCTAAATAAGCTTAAAAATGAAATTTGTAACTGGGTAACATTTCAAAATATATACTAGGCTAGTATCTTCTAAACATGAGTATATGGAAAGGCTGCTGCAGGACCACTATTTTGTAAGATTTATAAAAATACAAGTAACTAAGAGACATTCCCCAAGATTCTTTCATAGGTCTTTAGAGGGTAAGAAGAGTCTGCATTTTTTCAAGTATCCAGAGTGAATCGCATGTGCTGCCAGTTTAGGAGTTTCTGTGCTAGGCCACAAAAAATTTACATTTAGCAGCTTCTTAGCAATGCAGCTTCAGATGGTAAAAAAAGAAAAGAAAAAAAAGAAAAGGAAAGAAAAGAAAAGAGAAAAGAAAAGAGAAAAGAAAAGAGAAAGAAGGAAGGGAAGGGAGGGGAGGGAAGGGAAGGGGAGGGAAGGGAAGGGAAGAAAAGGGAAAGAAAAGGAAAAGAAAGAAAGAAATTCCAAAGGAATATATGGTTTAAAACAGAACATAAAGACATCTAGCTATTTCTGAAAAAAACTTCACATTAAAACTGTTTTCCCTCTATTGCAATATCAAAAACAATGGTTAAAACTAGCTCTGAGTTAAAGCTAGACACCTTAAGAATAAGGTAATGTACAGCCTTGGCATTCCCATGGAAACTGGGGAAATCTTTTCCAAATATACTACGGTAGGCTTAACACCTCAGAAGTCAACCTTAAGTCATTCTAGGTATCTTGAAAATTTGGTTTCTTCTAACTCTGAAATGTCTATTATATCCATGGACTGTTTCACTGCGACAAAACTGATTTCTTGCCCCATGAATAGTGACAATCTTTACACGTAACACTGTTATCATCTACCTCCTTCTTTATAATAGTGCATTTCCTTTCTTCAAATATTTCCCCCTGTTTAAATGTCTTTTGTCTACTGTTACACAAGCCCACCAATTATTTTTTAAAAAGTTACATTTCCTTTTCTTTCTTTCTTTCTTTCTTTCTTTCTTTCTTTCTTTCTTTCTTTCTTTCTTTCTTTTTTTAAAAATATTTTATTTATTTGAGAGAAAGAGAGTACAAGCAATGGGGAGGAGCAGAGGGAGAGGGAGAAGCAGACTCCCTGCTGAGCAGGGAGCCCGATGCGGGGCTCGACCCCAGGACCCTAAGATCATGACCTGAGCCGAGGTCAGATGCTTAACCAACTGAGCCACCCAGGCACCCCCACCCTTTTTTTAAAGTAAACTCTACACCCAACATGGGGTTTGAAGTCATGACTACAAGATCAAGAGTCACATGCTCTACCAATTGAGTCAGGCAGGTGCCCCTTTTTTAAAAAAGTTAAGTAGACATACAGGAACATTGTAAAGCTACCTACTCCCTAATCTGCATGACCTAAGCCTATTTACGTGGAGACTGTCATCTAAGTTAGGTCCCACCATGAACAGCTACAATTCAAAGGGCACTTAGAAATACTGTAACATCATTAAGAAAATTCTTGCCATTCACAGAGTTGGACTGTCTTCTAAGAGATTTTTGTCATATTTTCATATAATTTCAAACTCTAAGTGAATTTTCTAAGTGAAATGTGCTACTCTATGCCCCAGAAGCTATGGAAATCAAAACCAATGCCCCTGGGTAAGAACATACCATTGGAACAGGATTGAGTTCTAGTGCTAACTGGGTAATCAAATCAAATACCGGCCACATAACCCCCCTGGGTCTTAGTTTTTTTCACTTACATAACTCAGTGTAGTGGTATAGTTCTTCAGATGTAAGTTACATTAAAACATTCTGAAGGCTATCAAGCACAAACAGCATTTCTATCTTTAAAACATGCACAAAAATAAAAAATACTCTGTAGTTACTAAGTGCCATAGATGCAACAAAAACAGAATTATTGTATCCAATTCCATTACTAACTCAGTACCTAGAACTTTCTGGCTCTGTACAAATGTGAAATAATGGCAATTATTTGAAACTGTTAAAAAACTATCGTATCTCAGAACTACAAAATAATCCATTATCATTAGTTAAGTAACATTCTGTTTCCCAAACGGCATGAAGTAATACCAGATACTTCAAGTTTTACAGGAAAAAAAAAATTGAAGAATTTTCATCTGGCTTAAAACTTATTTGCCAAGGCCTCACTGTAATGGCAATTAACCCTGTTAAATTCTGAAGCCAGGAGAGGGAGGGGGTATATAACTAAAATAGCAATAGCAATTGACCTTTTGTTTTATAGTGTTTCTGGGTACCCTTTGGGTAAGGTTACCCTGGTTCATTAACTTTAATAACCCTTCCTCTTGGGCTCTGGGTTCTCAATGTTCTTTCTGAAAAGCAGGTCTCTTTGTACGCATAAATTCTCACAGCAAAGAAAACCCACATTTCCACAACAGCCTCATTGATAGCTGAGCAAAATAAAATCTGGCAGAGAGCAAGCATCGCAATGGAATTAATCCAAGATGTCATTCTTGTCTGTGAATGCTTTGTAGTCCCAGTTGAAGTTTAATAGTAAAATTGCATGAATCGGATGGAAACAGGACCTTTTGACATACCTGAATAAAATGCATAACAAAATTTTAATTAAATCATCTAATCATTTAAGTTAAATCATTCGGAGATGAAATATTATCTAGAAATAAACAGCAAAAGTATTATTTAATGCATAAAGGATATCAAAAACTTTTAAAGATTACAGAAATAATTGGAGAGAACTGTAGTAAGAAGTAAGAAAAGAGACAAAAAAGAAAAAAAAACATTATTTGCAACAGGGCCCATTCTCATGCTTATCGGTTATGTAACAATTCACATACATCCCTGGGCAGTACAGTCCTCTTCAAGCAGCAGCCCTTTCTCTATATTTTTTTCTTAAAGGCACATAGGCTATTGTGGCTCTCCATTTCTCCCAGCACTCAGAGGAATGTTCAGTCAATGTTTTCCCAGGGCTAGTGTGAATTGACAAGGTATTTTATAGAAAAGAAAGAAGACGGTCCCTCTCCTCAAGGAGCTTACAGTCTAGTCAAGAATATAACACAAGTACATAAATCACAATGCAGGGCAGATTAAATGCCACAAGAAAGATAAAAAGCACCATCTGAGTTCAAAAGAGAGAAGAGAATATACCTGAGGAGACTCAAGAAAGGTATCTGACCTATGTATCAGAAGGTGGCTCTGGGGGCACCTGGGGGTGTTCAGCTAGTTAAGCGTCAGACCCTTGATTTCGGCTCAGGTCATGATATCAGGGTCAAGAGATGGAGTCTCAGGTAGGGCTTCATGCTCAGCGGGAAGTCTGCTTGAGATTCTCTCCCTCTGCCCCTCCTCCCACTCACATGCATGTTCTTTCTCTCTAAATAAATAAATAAATAAATCTTAAAAAAAAAAAAAAAGAAGGTGGCTCTGTTGGCAGAATGGGAGACAGAGAGGAGAACGTTTCAAGCATAGTAAAAAGTATAAGAAAGGCACAGAGACAGGAAAACACATGAGAAATGTTTTATTTTTTGTAATTTTTAAAAAAGATTTTATTTATTTGAGAGAGAGTGAGCGTGAGTGAGAAAGAGAGCAGGAGCAGAGGGGCAGAGGGAGAGGGAGAAGCAGGCCTCTTGCTGAGCAAGGAGCCTGACGTGGGGCTCAATGCTAGTACTCTGGAATCATGACCTGAGCTGAAGGCAGATGCTTCAGTGATTGAGCCACCCAGGCGCCCCACATGAGAAATGTTTTAAAACACATGGCCTCTAAAGTCAGGCAGATCTCAATAGAACTGTAGTTCTACCACCACAGCTATGTAACCACCACTGGGTTCCTTAACCCCTGGTTTCCTCATGTCCAAAATGGCACACCACAGCACCTAGCTCATAAAGCAACTATGAGAATTAAATTTTATAATGCATGCAAAGTGGTTAAAACTGTGTGATGAGTAAATGAACTGTTCAATTTAAAAGAACACAAAAAGTACCAGGTAGAGATGAGGTTAAAAAGACAGGTAGTGGCCAGATTGTGGAAGGGGTTAAATGACAATATAAAGGCTTTGAACTCAACTCCACAGATATGGAGTAGCTTCAGAAGATCCCAAGCAGAGATGTAACAAGGCCAGCTCTGAACTTGGCAGCATCATAGGACTTGCCTGAGAAGGAGAAGCCAGCAAAATAGAGGGATTGGAAATATAGTGACCAGTAATAGCCTATGTTCAAAATGTCAAACCAATTTCATTCTGAGACTAAATGAATCAATCATCAATCAGTCAATCTGTCATTTCTGAGGCCACAAAAACTAAAATTCAACCATATTATTTAGCACAAGCCTTTTTGGTACAAGCAATACTAATATACACATCTCCTATATACTAAAAATAAGGTAGAAATATTAACACATCAGTATCTTTACACCATTCAGCACAAAAAAGCAGGCTTTTTATTTTATGAGTCCAACTGCAAGGTCTATCCTTCTACTCTGATTCTTAGGGGTAAATCAGACTGTGCTGACTGAATAATCCTCCACAAGATGGCACACTAGTTTCATAATTAAATCCATGTTTCCACTTTGAAACAGTATAGAATACAAATACTATACACTCATATAGCATGGGCCCAACATTAGGCAAAATTTGTGTGTCAAAAAGAAGAGGTAGGAGAAGAGTTAACAGGATAGTGAAGGAGGTTAACTTCATTCTTAGTTTAATATAGACACCTAGAGAAAAACAAATGAAATGGAAAAAAAGTTTTAAGGAACACGAACTTATATTCAAGATAAAAATGAAACCCTGTCAGGACATTTAGTTCAAGAGTTTAGTCCTTCTGAAAATACAGTTATTAAGACCTTAAACTGACATGAGAATTTTGAACAGAGGAATGAATTAGAAGGAGAAATCTATTTTACATGTTCTTTAACTTTACCTTCTTTAGCTGTTCCCCTGAACTCTTATGACCCAGCAGGTTATCAACTGGATTCATCTGCCTCCCTTTTTAAACAGAATTATACTTTTTTTTTTTTTTAAGATTTTATTTATCTATTTGACAGAGAGAGAGAGAGATCACAAGTAGGCAGAGAGGCAGGCAGAGACAGAGGGGGAAGCAGGCTCCCCGCTGAGCAGAGAGCCCGATGCGGGGCTCGATCCCAGGACCCCTGAGATCATGACCTAAACCGAAGGCAGAGGCTTTAACCCACTGGGCCACCAGGCACCCCTAAACAGAATTATATTCTTACATAAAGCTATGATTACAAATCTAGAGACTGATCCTTTGGTTGAATTCAATATATATTTTCTGTATATATATATTTCAATATACTTTGTATTCTTAATTAAGGCTGTATTTCCAGAATTCCTTTCTGATAACTATATGAAACAAAAAAGATTCATGTCATAGGTAACTAAAGAAACAGCCAAATGAATATGTTTGTAATTCACAACTAAACCCCATATTCACCTATTTCCTTCAAAAGTTTCTTTAAGGAATTTATGGAAAACCTATATATGGCACTGTGGGGGAAAAAAAAGAAAGGAAGGAAGAAAGAAGCAAGAAAGCAAGCACTTTCATATAATTAGTACAGAACAGTCAAAGGTTCAGATTTTCATAGAAGGGCTCTACCAAGTAACAAGCAACACTCCTTTAATACCAAATACTGGGATTTTGCCTGAGTCTTATTACCTCTCCTGAGAAAGGAAAGAAGGCTGGCACTACAGATTCTCAAAATTCAATGAGAGTTACCCAACAAAGAACTGTCTGGTACAATGAACATTGAAATTTTCATCTGAACAGACTTTCACTCTGAAACAGAACAGACATACCTTTTCTCTCTTTCTATTTGCCTTATTTTACCCAGAGTTGAAGAACTGAAGTGGAGAGGTGCCAGGTATAGGGATCATACTCAATGAAACTGACATACACATTCAATAGGACAAAATTATACATTTCTTCTCTACCATGGTATAAATGATAGAATTCACTTAGGATGGCAAAAAGCTCTGAAATTAAATAGTAAAATGTATACCATCAGGTACTTTTCTAAATTGTTACTCTACCTTTAGAGCTGTAGCAGAATGAAAAAAACTACAAAGTGGGAAAAAAAGAAAATTTAGGTACCATTATATATTTTTACATTTTTATTTATTTATTTATTTATTTTTATGGTTTTTTTTTTTTTTAAAGATTTTATTTATTTATTTAACAGAGAGGGAGAGATCACAAGTAGGCAGAGAGGCAGGCAGAGAGAGAGGGAAGCAGGCTCCCCGCTGAGCAGAGAGCCCGATGCGGGACTCGATCCCAGGAACCCGAGACCATGACCTGAGCTGAAGGCAGAGGCCTAACCTACTGAGCCACCCAGGCACCCCTGGTACCATTATATTTTTAAGAAAATAAGATACATGAAACACTGGGAAGCAATAATTGCTTTGAAATACAAGCCACTTCAAAGAGGAAATGAAATTTTACACTAGTGAAGGTCTTCTTAACTTTTTGAGTTAAGAGTCCTTTTGGTGATCTGAATTAATGGATTCTCTTTCTAGAAAAATGTACATACAAACAAAATTTTGTATATAATGTCACCAGATTAAGAGCCCTTGCTCTGGAAATCCTTAAAATGAATACTTAAAATAATAACTGGGTCTCTCTACTATAAAACTTCTGAGTTCTTCAAGCTTTACTTGGGGAGGGGCACCTGGGTGGCTCAGTGGGTTAAGCCTCTGCCTTCGGCTCAGGTCATGATCTCAGGGTCCTGGGATCGAGTCCCGCATCGGGCTCTCTGCTCAGCGGGGAGCCTGCTTCCCTCTCTCTCTGCCTGCCTCTCTGCCTACTTGTGATCTCTCCCTCTCTGTCAAATAAATAAACAAAATCTTTAAAAAAAAAAAAAAACTTTACTTGGGGAAAGTCATTCTTTACTACTAACTCCACCTAATCCTTATCAGCAAAATTCTTAATTTTTTTTCTAAAAATCTTACAAATGTATTTATGGTTTCCCTTCCTCTCTAAAATATCAATCAGGACAACACAGATAAAAGATGAAGCAAATATACTGAAATAACATTGGTTAGTTAAAATGTGGGATTATGGGTGAGTTATTTTTTTCCCTCAAGACTGCTTTTCAAGTTGTTTTAAATTATTTTTCAAGTTGTTTTAAATTATTTTTCAAGGGGCGCCTGGGTGGCTCAGTCATTAAGCGTCTACCTTCGGCTCAGGTCATGATCCCAGGGTTCTGGGATCGAGCCCCACGTCGGGATACCTGCTCGGCGGGAAGCCTGCTTCTCCCTCTCCCACTCCCCCTGCTTGTGTGCCCTCTCTCACTGTGTCTCTCTCTGTCAAATAAATGAATAAACTCTTAAAAATAAATAAATAAATAAATAATTTTTCAAAAGTTTTAAAATTGTTTTAAAATATTTTCACTGTGAGATTCTGTCAAAAACACAAACCAAAGATTAAAAAGGTCTCTAGACTTACATAAAACTCTCAACAAAACCAATCAGTATATACTATATAGTAATGTTGCACATAAAAATACATATTATATAAATAATATATACATTATATATAAAATACATTATTTAACTCTCCCAATAACTTATTCTTCCCATTTTTATCATCATTATAACTCATTCATGATCAAAAAGTCAGGATTCAAACCCAGGTATGTCTAACACATGCACCCTCTTCTCACAAACTGAACCCTCAACCATTATATTTGATTGCTATGTCAGTAAGACTGGACTAGAAAAAGTTCTTTCAAAGATTTATAATGAATATGATCTCTTTGAAGATGATTAAGATCAACCTCATGGTAGCAGTTCTAAGAGGGCTCTGATATAGACATGATAAAGTATATGAAAATACCTTGGTAACTGATGCTATTAATAGTTTTATAATAGAAATAGAAGGATTTCTAAAGAACAAATCCAAAGATATCCCAAATTCTGCTCTGTACCCAAATTAAATTCAGAAAGCATCATATGTTGCCTAAAAGAACACAAAGCTCTATATAACATTTAATTTTTCTACCTTGATCCCAAGGTAATGATAACTACAGCCTTCAAGAAACACAGTCTATATACTAGAAAAGAATAAGTGGAATCATCAAAAAATTTAAATATATTAGAATATAACCAACAACATGGAGCGCCTGGGTGGCTTAGTCAGTTAAGTGTCTGCCTTCGGCTCAGGTCATGATCTCAGGGTCCTAAGATCCAGCCCCATGTTAGGCTCCCTACTCAGAGGGGAGTCGGCTTCTCCCTCTTCCTCTGCCCCTCCCCGCTGCATGTGCTCACTGTCTCTCTCTCTCAAATAGATAAAATATTAAAAAAAAAAAAAAAAAAGAATTAACGCATATGTGTATTTACCGGACTCTCAAAAGAAAGGATGCCTAAAAAAAAAGAAGAAAGGATGCCTAAGGCTCTATAGCTGAGTCGAACTGTATCTCTGGGAGGGAAAGGATTTGGGGAGATAGACCAACATTAATTAGGGCAGCAACTTCAGATGCCTTGCAATGAATCTTTTCTATAGAGAAATTAGTAATACTCCTAAACCAGCTCACAGGTTACTATACAATTTTAGCAGTTAATTTTCAGAGAGATATTATAACTTCTCTCCTTGTTACTTACAAAACATTTGTGAAAATACATTAATGCCCAGAAGATTATTATCTACATTGCAATAATTTTTATTTTTATTTCAATGATGTAAGTCAACAGAAATTATTCCTGAAGCATTATGAATCAGCATAACATAGTAACAGAACTGAAAAAGTAAAAGTAAAATATTACTTGAATGGATATTGGCACTCCCTGAAGTAAAGTATTCTAAAACCAAACAATAAAGTAAAATTACACTGAATTCTTATTATTTGCTTTTCCAGATGGTAACTCAAAACCTACCATAATTTTAGCATTAACCTCTAAATACAATGGTATCTAAGCTGTCCCAGGCTGTAGAAACCTAAGTAAAATTTTTGGTACCAAGATACAGAATAAAATCTAAAAGGCAGAAAAGAAGAATAGCTAAAACAATTATTTATAGGTTTGTGAACAGTGTTAAGCAATTAGTGGATTTATCAACACTTAAGCTACTTAATTTTATATTCACTCTCTCAAAAAATATCTTAATTATCTTGCAATAATTCCCATATTATGGCATTAAAATATAAGTGCACTGAAAATCCAGAGATACTCCACAGTTTACGACAAAAATCGAACATATATAAAACCACACACACTCACAGAGAGAAAGGGCTGCACTTTCTTTGAGGTTACCTAGTTTCAATTGTACAGCAGCCTCCCCTCCGTCATGTGTTACTATCTTGTTTATGTTAAACCTTTGGCTAATGTCTATTTTCTTTGCTACTTGGTTATTACAGCTGATAACATTTCACCTCTGCAACGAATGGAAGAAGTATCTTTGTGCTTAGCTGATATTTTAGAATGTATAATTTTTAAAAGAATTGGCTTTCCACTGCAAATACTCCTCACCTGTTTGAACATCAATAACCATCTGATGGCCCCCTCTCATTCCTGGTCGGTTATCCTCTCCATCACCTGAAGAAGAAATAAGCATGTTCTTTAAAAAGAGTAACACAGAATAACTGGAAACCCAGAGTAACTGCATTCATAAGTCTGCAATGAGTAGTAAAATTAACACACATTTATTCTTTTAATGTTAAAAACAAGTAAAAACACTCAAAAGAAATAATATAACTATGTTTATAATAATTACCCTGCTCTTTTTTCCAATGATTTCAGGCTATTAATGCAACAGGAAACTATTTTTAATGTATTTATGACCAGTGACATAAATCAGCAAGGATGCAGGATATTCCACAAAAACATAAGACAAAAAACTCTGAACGACTGGCATGACAAAGTGAAGGTGGAAAGCAGTTACAGAATTAGACCTCAGGCCTCTATTCCAAGCATACCTAATTATACCCAGTATAATGAGCAGTTTTAAAGTTCACACAACTAAGCTACTGAAAACCAACATGTTATCAAGTTTTGTATTAATTTATATTACCACATAACTTACCAACTATTTTGAGTACTGACTGAGAAGTGTAAGATTTACTTCCCTTTGATTCCTATTTCCATCGTGGAGCTTTAGAGGCAGTTTGAAATATAATCAGGGAAACTTTTAAACTTCTGTAGAACTATTGTTCAACTTGTATTAAATCTTACCTTATACCAAACAAAGATATAACTTCATTTCAATGGTTCAACAGGTTGCAGGATTCTAATGTCTGTCTTGACATAAACCAGAAAACCTAAGGTTTTCTTTATTACTCCCTTATTAACGGAAATACATTACTTTGGCTAATAATTTTCCATGTCTCAGCTTTCTCCTAGGTAAAACAGGGACCATCCAAATTTTTACGAATTTCACTGGGGTACTATGAAAAATACTGAAAGGTCAGTTCTTATATAGAGAAAATATCATGCCAAACTAAAACATTCAATCCATTACTACTGTATTCAAGGACTTCTCATTCAGAAGTTCTCCATAAATTCTTCCTCCATTAAAATATAGTTATGTTAAGATTTCATTGCTCTCTATCATCGAAGTTTTATCTTTTCCTTCCTTCTTCCCCCCAGTCAGTACTGCCACTTTCAAGAACAGAATAAGAAACTAAAATAAATTTATTGTCAATATGTTTGCATTTTATATATTTAACCCATTAGTTTTCAAATACACAATTATAATCTGCCTGCTACAACATGTGTTTCTCTGACAAAAATTATCTCAAAATGACTGACAAAGCAGGGGAAATGATGTCTGAATAACAGAAATTATGGAGGTTCATAAGCAATTTTCTCTAGAATATTAATGTTTAACAATATCAGGGAAGAGCTTTCTCCCAATAAAGAGAAGGGCTTAGCAATTCATGAAGACTGTCAGAAAAAAGCTAAACATCCACAAAACTGCCTTCCTTTAAACAAGTAATTGCACTAAACAATTGCTACACTTTCCACTATATTAACCATCTGGCAAAGCAGTGAGTCAAGATCAAGAAGTGACGAATAGGGCGCCTGGGTGGCTCAGTAGGTTAAAGCCTCTGCCTTCGGCTCAGGTCATGATCTCATGGTCCTGGGATCGAGACCCGCATCGGGCTCTCTGCTCAGCAGGGAGCCTGCTTCCCCCTCTCTCTCTGCCTGCCTGTCTGCCTACTTGTGATCTCTCTCTCTGTCAAATAAATAAATAAAATCTTTAAAAAAATTAAAAAAAAAAGTGACAAATAGTTTCCTCTGTATGAAAAAATGGATTAATGGAAAAGACTATGCTCTAGATCAGATTTTAAGTTTTGATAAATACCCTCTAAGGTCGACAGCTCAAAGAAGGAAGCATGAGTCCCAGAGTTTAAGGCTCCAAACTCACTGTGATACTCAATATAAATGCCTGTAAAGAGTTAACCGTCCCAGTATTTATTTTTATTACGGTTACTAAACTAGTTTTCATTCATATCTGCATGAAAAGTTCCACAGATTTAGAAGAGTATGCTCCATTTCTACTTTCCTAATAAGCCCTGTTCACTTCAGTGAGCAATTCTGCAAAACTGAGGGTTTATCAGGAACACATTTGGCATTACAACACTAAGCCTATAATTTTACAGTACCTCTATAAAAGCAGTTTATGAGGGTATTCTGTGTAAAAACTGTCCAATCTTCTGTTTTAGTGGTAAAACAAAAGGTTTAAAAGAAAAGTTTAATATAGTAAACTAACTCCGCTATCTGGTTAAGGACCCTATGTCTTATGTTAAACACTCGCTTTCCCGAACAAAGTACTGTAAAACTTGTGCTACCCTGGGAAAAACGATACTGAGCCATTAAAGCAAAACCACTCACAATCCAGAAAACCAGGCTTACCTTTAGTGCTTTTGGGAATGATTTGACTCCATCGTGGCTTATATTCCTGTTGACTGATGTACTGATTGAATAAACCATCTGCAAATATCAAAGAATGGAGACAATGATTTATACCTTAACTGGCTTTCACTTTTTATTATAGCAAAAAAGACAACAAAGCCTGTATTAATAAGGGAAATTATTAATATCTCACTAATATACTAATAATAGCACATTTTCAGAAAATGTGTCACTTCAGTTTTCACACTATCTCAAATATAAATAGTAAAGTATTAGTTGACACAATCATGCAAACATATTGTTTTAGCGGCAGCTCATACTAAATTTACTATGTTTTCCCCATTTTTCTCACGATGAATACAAGAAAACTAGAGAAAATGAGTGCCTCATACTGGGTATTTACCCTAAAGATACAAATGTAGTGCTCTGAAGGGGCCCATGCACCCGAATGTTTATAGCAGCAATGTCCACAATAGCCAAACTATGGAAAGAACCTAGATGGCCATCAACAGATGAATGGATAAAGAAGATGTAGTATATATACACAATGGAATACTATGCAGCCATCAAAAACCGAAATCTTGCCATTTGCAATGACATGGA
>CM052887.1:75491590-75534971 GCA_028534135.1 Potos flavus | reverse complement strand
TAATGTATTATTTGCCCCAGGGTACATGTCTGTGGATCCTCAGGCTTACACATTTCACAGCACTTACCATAGCACATACCCTCCTCAATGTCCATAACCCAGCCACCCTGTCCCTACCCGCCCCTACCCCCCAGCCACCCTCGGTTTGTTTCATGAGTTTAGGAGTCTCTTATGGTTTGTCTCCTTCCTGATCCCCTCTATTAATTATAATTCTTAAAGCCTTTCAAAGAACAATGTTGAGAGGGAGGTTAATTAGGAAGTCATCTCACAAGAACATCATATATTAAATATGAATAAAGAGTACAGTTAATTTTTAACACATTGAAGGGCTATATACAGAATAAGCAGAGTGATATACACCCACTTCAAATTTTACAAATGATTTTTGTGGCATTAATAACTTCAATAATGCAAATAGACATACTATGCATTATATGTCAAATCTAAATGTGAACTGCAGCTCCAAGTACATGTTCTTTGCTTCCCAATGAAAGATGTCTTTGCTCCCACCTCAAATAAAGATTAGAAACTCTTAATATGAATCCTAAAGCTAAGAGTTTGTATCCTACAATTCAACTACCAGTTTTCCTCATTGGACAATCAGACACAGCTATGATCAGGATCAGTGCCTCTCTTTTTCATAATGACATGCATAGAAAGTGATAATATTTTTATGGCAAATATGGGTACGAGGCTGCAGGCTCCTGATACTCTAGGATCAAGGCAGAGTCAACATCTCAACACAACAAAATGCATTTGTGGCATATTCAGTGTGCTTTGGCAGTATCACTTAGGAAGCTCTTATCTAGATGGCTAAAACAGCTATTAGAAGATGCTAGGAATTTCAAAGTTCTGAAAGATCCTAAAAATTCGAGATTAACCACTCCAAAAGGATGCATCTATTCTATTACAGAATTAGTGAGTACACAAAACATTTAGCACAGTAACTGGCACATAGTAAGTGCTCAATAAATATTAGCTATTATTATGAGCTATTACTACTATATTAATTTTCCTCTTAACAGTACACTTTTTAAAATATCACCTTTCTACCTGCTTTCATAAAGGGCCACCATCAGGGCACCCCTCCCAGACTTAGTACTCATTCTAGACTTTGAAATACTTCTGAGGATCCAGAATGCAGGCCAAATCCAGCCAGAGCTGAAGCTTCTCCCTAAAGCTCCCACAACCATCCAGTCTGCAAAAACCAAAAAAATCCACAGAAATCTAAATCATTCTAACAATTTATCCCAAGCAGGTAAACAAATACCTGCTAAATCACCAACAAGAGAGAGTTACACATCACACAAGTGCTTTTTCAGAATGATTTTTTTTTAAGAAAACATGATGATAAACTAAAAATAGTAACCTAACATAAAGACTTTGAGTTTCACATTTTCACATTATATTATCTTCAAAAAAATGTATCAAAAGAATGTTAAGAAGACTAGAAACCAAGCACATAGCAGACCACTATTAATATCTTTTAACAGGGAAGAAATATGAAGTTATCTAAACATTAATATCCTAAATATCAAGTGAGTTAATAAGTGTCTACAATTATTTGAAAAGCTCCAATTAACATTTTGCCTGAACACCATAAAACTAACCCAGGGTTAAGTAAAAGACATCATTATGCCCTGTAATTAAAGGCTAACAGAAAGGCTGGAAGGAAGTCCAATTTCTTATCTTCAGGCAGCTGAATGTCTAACTTAACCAGAGGAGACCTCTGTTTTATAAATTTTTAAGGGAAGAAACTACGTAACTTACCTAAACAGACATTTATTCATACTTCTCCTAATGAATAATACTAGAAGACTGAGAACTGTAGAAGCAGTAGCAGTAGGTAGTTTCCTTCAAAGTAAACCAATGACTAGGTATTGTGCAAAAAAGCACAAATAAAAGATTTTGAACATAAAAAGAGAAAGAGAAATTTCACTTTGCATGATGAAGCAAAACAGAAGTTGAATAAGTACTTCAAAATTTAATACAACCTAAATTTATTATAGGAAAACATAAGATATTTCACTGCTTATATATCTGAAATATGCAAATGCAGAACTATTAAAACTATGCTAGGGTCTGTAGGAACTGGGTGGTCTGCATACTGAGGAAAAGTACTCAGTACAAAAAAAAACCACCAAGAGTTAAACTTAGTCAAAAAATGTGCTTGTTCATAAATTCTCATAGGAAAACAGGAAACAGGTTTTTATTTACAATTATTTATTATAACAACAGGAACTATAGTCATAAAAGAAGGTAACACATTGGATAGCCCAACTATTGTCAAAGTAGTTTTTCTTCTATAGTAGTCTTTACTAAGGCCTTAGATATTCTTTTTACCCAACAGAACTATTTGAGTCAATGAAATGAACAGGCCACCTCTTGATAGGTTGGCAAAAAATGACTATTGTTTTTTTACACTGCTTGTTCCAAAAGAGGAATTTTTCTCCCAAATCAAAACATGGGATTCTGGCTTTTATTAATATTCTTTGAAGTATCTGATTCACTTTAAATTTTAACATATTTTCAGCTATGCAACATAGATGCAGACTGCAAATTGATTCAAGTCCTCAACTTTTCTACCTTAAAAAAAAAAATCCTGAAGAAAAGCAAAATAACCCTAAAAATACTAATGCTGAGGAGGCATTACAAACACTGTCTTAAGCTAAAACACTTCCTAAATAAATACATGCCTTAGGTAGTATTTTTCAAATATTCCATTGTACCATATTAGTGGGCCACAAAATTTGTTTAATGGGTTTGACCAACGTTTCACTAAAAAAAAGAAAAAAAGAAAAAAAAAAGAATTGGGGGGAGGGTTAAAAAAAGAAAAAAAGAAAAACAGAAAATAGCCATAATATATTGCCTTAAGGAATTCATCAGTATTTAGTTTTAGAGTATTACAGCTTTACAATAACTTGATAAACCTTCCACAAAACAATCAAAGCTGAACTAAGTCACTTATTTCATTGAACCTTCTAAGATAACCTTCAAACAAAAAAATACTTGGAAAAGGTTCCACTTGAAGTAACTGTCATTAGTTATAGATTTCTAAAGCAGGGAACAGAAAACTTTTGCTGCAAAGGGCCAAACGGTAAACATTTTGTCTCTTGCAACTAGTTTGTAGAGCAAATGCAAGACGGACATTACAACCAGTGAATAACCAGTGTGGCAGTGTTCCCATAAAATCTTATAAAAAACAGGAGTTCCAAAGGATTCAGACCACAGGCTGTAGTTTGCTGACTGATGGTATAAAGAATTTATTTCTATTTCAGAATGCTAAAAACCTTACCTATTTTAATGAATCGACAAGGGAACATCTGTTCATCAATTTTATGCTTCAAGGTGAATGTTTCTTTGTTATAATCATTCTTTAAGCCACTGTGAAAAAAAATAGGTTATCAAATCTGACTTTACAATTTAGTAAACACACTGAACATATATCATACTCCAGATCTTAAGGTTAAACAAAATACATGACCAAGAAAATGTAAAGTAGTCATCGAAGGGATGCCTGGGAGGCTCAGTTGGTTAAGTATCTGACTTCAGCTCAGGTCATGATCCCAGGGTCCTGGGATTGAGTCCCGCATCTGGCTCCTTGCTTCTCCCTCTGCCTGCCACTACCCCTGCTTGTGCTCTCTCTGACAAATAAATAAATAATCTTTAAAAAAAAAAAAAAAAAAAGGGTAGTCAAACATGAGAATATATGTCCAAACTTGTACATTCACATCAACTGCATTATAACTGTGTTCTCTTAATTATATGAGGGCTAATGAAAAATGTTCAGTGTTAATTACAGGATGTGGCTACAGTGCATGGAAATGTGTGATAGGAACTAGTGTCCTTAGTGTATAACTGAATATAACATCAAATATGTAAGCAGTAAGAAAAAAATTAAAAATAATTCATATTCATATCTGACAACTTAGAGCCAAGTATTAGAGCCTATGAAACAATTAAGTTTTTAAAAATTCTGATTAAGATGTTAATAATGTGTCTTTTCAATAAATTTTCAAAGACACTTTTACTCCATTGGTTTAATAGCACCCACTTCACCCTAAATAAAAATAAACCATTATCACCTCTCTATGTAAACAGCTAGGATTGAAACACAAGTATTTATGGGAAAATCAGTTACCTTCAGGTTGCCTTATGTCCTAAAATACTTTCATAAATTAAATACACTATAGATGTAATATTTACTTATATCAAATACTGTGCTAATGGGACATATTATGTGACAAATATATTCTAAAACACTATGGCTTTATTTGTCCACTCTACTGGCTGTCTGATTTTTCATTATCTAGGGGGCAAATTAACACTTTCATTCATCATGGTCTATGTCTTTAAAACTCAAATTTACTCTTCCAAGTGGCAGGCACTATGGTAGATACAGTCACATACTTTTTCTCTTTTTCTCTTTTTAGTCTCCAATTTATACTAAATCCCAAAATATTGTTTCTGGATTAGGGCAATCACTCTTAATGTTTGGATAGAGTCTATACATATATTTTTTAAGATTTTATTTATTTACTTGTCAGAGAGACAGAGCACAAACAGGGGAAGAAGCGGCAGAGGGAGAAGCAGGCCCTCAATGTGAACTTGATCTCTGGACCCTGGGATTAACACCTGAGCCGAAGGCAGATGCTTAACTGACTGAGTCACTCAGGCCTCCCCAGAGTCTATGTTTTTATGGTAAAGATTTTTATTAAAGCTGAAAATATTTTTGAGGTCATTTATGGTTCAAAAATATGACTGAAAAATAAGTAGGGGAAAAAAATCCCCAAGTTTTATTTTCTTCTTTAGTAACAGTATTAAATTGTGGCTGGTGGTTAAAAAAAAAAAGGTTAACTCAAGCCACGATATTAAAATAAGGCACTAAAAACACAATAATAGAAATATTCGTTTTCTCCCTTGAAAGAAAGATCAAACCATGCAGATTTAGTCACAAAGAGATAAAACTAAGACTACAGCTTGTTTAGAAGACAACTTTTTCTTCCCCATAATCATAACTCACCTGGACAATAGCTCTGTCATATTTTCTTCATTCATCCCACCAAAGACTTTAAATTTCTTCAAATTGCAGACATGAGTTTTCTCATATTTTCCAAATGTGATGTTCTGGACTATAGCAGGCCTTTCAAGTTTCAGAATCAAGTACTAAAAAAAGAAAACAACCAAATTATATCCTCCTTTGTTTCGAACAAATAAACAACTTTAAAAGTTAAAACTTTGGACATTTAGCTGAAGAATGCATAAGATCCATCCTATCCATCCTATACTGGTAGACTGTGTTTTTAATGCTAAAGAACAGTATGGCACAGCCCTGTATAGGCTGCCATATCGCCACTTTTCCCCAGCAAACTATATCATCCTGAACTGTAGATAAAGGGGGAGAAAAAGACTAATAAGATAACTTCTAATGAAGGTATGCCATTCAATAAAAGATATAAATAGACTATGAATTACCAAATAAAACAAGATTAGATTACAAAAGCAGCAATCACATATTCTCATCAACTACATTCTTGATAGCAAATTCAGTGTTCAAAATTAGTGATAAAATTTTAAACTTAAAAACAAACTTGGAGATTTACTAACCAGCCCTGCCAAGTTTATAAATTAAAAAACCTGAGGGCACCTGGGTGGCTCAGTCATTAAGTGTCTGCCTTCGGCTCATGATGGCTCTGGTCATGATCCCGGGGTCCTATAATCCAGCCCTGCGTCAGGCTCCCTGCTCAGCGGGAAGCCTGCTTTCCCTCTCCCACTCCCCCCTGCTTGTGTTCCTGCTTTCACTGTCTCTCACTCTCTCTCTGTCAAATAATAAAATAAGATCTTTAAAAAAAAAACGTGGACCTACTATAGATATGTCTAATGCAGCTCAAGATCTCCTGTTACACACTGGTTAAAATGGTGTCAGTTAATTAGGGAACACATTTTACATTATGTAGATTGTTTCAATTATACAAATCAAGAAGGAAATTACTACTGGTTGAGTATATGGAGAAAAAGGTATTCAGAAAAATGATTCAGATGATTCAGATTCACATGCAGTGGCTTCATGCTAATAATGGGTAATACAGGTGAAAAAGGTAGAATAAAAATAAAATTGGTGGCTGGTCCTACCTCACAACATGCAAAGAAAATTAACCCAAGGTGGATCAAAACTGATCCAAAATTGATCCTTTAGGAGCAAAGACCCACATATAAGAGGGGTCCTTCCTGGCAAAACTTCAATGGGTAGACAAAGGAGGACAAGAATGAAAAGCAAGAATGAAAAGCATTATTACTTTATTCCAGGAAGTAAAATTGAGGAAGGCATGTAATATCTACTAAAATATACACATTAAATATATCCATTTTTCCAATAAATTTCCCCTAAATGTTACACTTTTGTTTTCTATTTGTTTTGTTTTCTATTTGTTACTTATATTTTTCTATCTTTTCCCTCATGACCTTTTATGTCAGGTGTCAGCTGGCCATTACTGTGCCTATCTTTTACAGCTCTGCTCCCACGAACAAAGTTACTTTCAGGTGCCGAAACCTCAGGAAATAACTAACCAAACAGAGTAACATTATAATCAAGTAGATTCTAGGAAAGACCCCCCACCCAGGACCTAAAATTTTATCACAAAGATTTTGGTTTTTCAGAGTCCTCTTTTTTTTTTTTTCGGATTCTCAGATCTGTTCAAGACACAATAAATGAATTATTAGTTACCATACAGTCACTTCTCATTATTTGTGGATTCCTTATTTGTGAATTCGTCTACTCACTGAAATTTATTTTCAGCATCAAAATCAATACTCACAGCACTTCCACAGTCATTCCCAGACATGTGCAGAGTGGCAAAAAATCTGAGTTGCCCAATGCACACTCTCCCAGCTGAGGTCAAACAAGGGACACTCCGCTTTCTTGGTTTAACTCTATTGTACTATAAACAAATGTCCTTTTCACCATCTATATAGTGCCACATCTTTTATACTTTTGGGCTTTCTGTTGGTGATCTTGCTGTCTAAAATGATCCCCAAGCAGAGTGCTGAAGTGATATCTAATGTTTCTAACTGCAAAAAGGCTGTGATGTGCCTTACAGAGGAAATAGGTGCCAGCTGGGGCAGTGATGCACCCTTTTCAAAGGGATTTCAAAGAAGTCCCCTGAGCCCCAGGGGAATTTCAATCCCTCCTTCAGTGCCCACCCGGCTTGAAAAGTTCTAATGAAGAGACCGCTGCACTCCTGCAGCAGAGGGAGCACCTACAGCTAGTGAAATGTGAGTCCGGGGGTGCTGCCTCTACATGAACCATTTCTGAGTTCGCAGGACCTACACAAAGACATATGTGGGAAAGTTTCTTAGAACATGTTCACTTTTCTCTGGCTAAATCTGAGTCAAAACCTTACTTTTCTCAAGAGTCTGCCACATGCCATTAGGCAGATCGTGAGAAAGACTGAAAACTCTCTGGCTTCCCTGTGGCAAGACTCACTCATATTGTGATCCATTCTCTCTGGACTCTTATTTCAAGCTTCATTCAGGCATGAGTTATAGTACTAAGGCTGTAAGTTCAATGCTAATGAATAAACAAAATGTATATAAAATACAGTGCCTATAAACGGAAACACATATAAAGTAAGGTTACGTACTGATCAGCAGACAAAAATGTTATGACCAAAGACACAGAGGACTCTAACCCTGTACTTCCCCTAGGAGCAATGGCTCAGTATTCACTAGTGCAATGTTCATGGCAACTTTATAAAACATAACTAATTGTGAATAACAGAATCAAATATCTATAAAACCAATAACACGCTAGAAATAGAAATACTTCTCACAGTTTTAGGGAGGTGAAGTAGCTAGTACATGCACCAAATCCTTAAAATTACCATATCGTCTTGGCAGGGTCAGGGGTATGAAACTTAAAATCACTAAAAACAAATATGGAGAAATACAGACAATTCCTATACTAATTATATGGTAACACTTCATGAAATAAGGTTTCTCTTTATCCAAAATTAATATATTAGAACTAAGTTATATATCCTAAGTACCCTCTTAAATGCTCTGAAATATGTAGGTCGGGTAGTAGTTTATTATTAAAATAAATTACAAAGGTTAAGTAATTTTTTGCATCTGTCATATTAATATTATTGGCAATAGTTATTTTCTCAGTGATTTATGATAATAATATTGCCACTTTACATAAAGTACATTACATTTTAGAAAGTGTTTTGGACAATTCTTTTTTATTCTCAATACTGCAATTTACAGTTTCGGTTACTATATTTTTCATTTCTATTTTGGTCTTTTTTTTTTAATAGTTCCCAATTCCCTGCCAAAATTTTCAATATTGATTTTCATCTCCTTTTTTCCTTTAACACACTTATTTTAAAACCTGTATCTAAAATTCTATTATCTGTAAACTCTGTTATTTTTGGTAGATATCAAACATGGAAAACTAAAAAAAAAAACTAGATGCCTAGGATATTATCTTCCTCTAAAAGAGGTGTATCTGCTACAGGTCCATAACTAGTGATACTACCACTTAATTTTTTTTTTAAGGTTTTATTTATTTACTTGAAAGAGTGTGAGAGAGAACACAGAGGGAGAAGCTGACACCTCACTGAGCAAGGAGCCCCATGCAGGGCTCAAGCCCAAGACTCCAGGATCATGACCTGAGCCTAAGGCAGATGCTCAATCCACTGAGCCACCCAGGTGCCCCACTTCTTGATTATTTTTTGTCAAATTTCAAGGACTGAGATAATATGAAATTGGGCTTCAGTCCCTGTAAGAGCCAGAGTTATCTCTGGTTCACCTTTACTCCTCAAAGATAGCTTCAGGGTCCTAATCCAGAGTATAAAATCTGCTACTCTACCACATTTCAGGTTCTGATTTCTGACCTTTATCTTCTGGCCTCAAGAGTCAGTCAGAAGTGCTGTTCAGCTTTTCAGTATCTTAACCACTTCTTTAGGAATCAATAGACCCAGTGGAAAAGGGGCCCTAAAAGTGCTTCCCCTCTCTGGGTTCCTGTATTTTCCTCAATCTTGGCCACATCACTCTTTACTTCTTTGTTACCAATATACTGCACTCTCAAAAATATTTATTTTTCTTCCTATTTCATCCTCCTTAGTAGTACAGTTGGTCAAAATTAATTTTTATTATTATATTTTTGATTTAATGAAGTTTGATTTGGTTCTTTTTTCAAATCTGTTAAATCACTTTTTAAAGTTTCCTATTCCTTGGGGCGCCTGGGTGGCTCAGTTAAGCAACTGCCTTCGGCTCAGGTAATGATCCCGGAGTCCCAGGATCAAGTCCCGCATCGGGCTCCGAGCTCTGCAAGGAGTCTGCTTCTCCCTCTGACCTTCTCCCCTCTCATGCTTTCTCTCTCTCTCTCTCTCTCTCTCTCTCTCTCAAATAAATAAATAAAAATCTTTAAAAATAAATAAATAAAAATAAAGTTTCCTATTCCTTTATATCTTTAATAAAAGATATAAAATATCTTTTATTTCTTTAAAAACGGTTATGTTAATTCTTAAATTCTGTTATCTTTTAGTACTTTTAATTCCTATACCTAACATTTTTGCAGGTTTCTGCTATCCTTCCTTCCTAGTTCTTACTAAAGGTACCTTGTTTCCTGGTACATTCGGTTATCTTTGTGTTTGTGAATAATGATTTATGGAGACTACCTGAAACCTCAGGAAAAAGTAACTATCTCCAGAGAGGATCTGCACTTGCTTCTATTGAGAAGCTTAAGAGTGCTATACATCCAGAACCACCTAAAACTAAAATCATACCATAAGGTTTCCTGAATAGCCAAGTATTAAGAATCTGATTACCAACTATAGACAAATAACTATACACGGCTGAAACCTCTCAGGGATGGATTTTCTTCCTTTTCTCCTCCTCTACTCCGTGCCAATGCAATTCTTCCCGCGGCCCCGAGAGGTAGGGATTCCTTCTGTTTTATACTTATGCTGAGAATTAATCAATTTCAGGTCTAGCTTTCATAAACTTTTTGTGGGCATCTTTTAAAAATTCAGCCCTTTTAGTAATTTTCAGAATATGGTTTGGGAAAAAAAGAAAGAAGAAGGGCTGGAATTAGTATTATAGACCTAGCTCACATTCACGAGTATAAAAGTACTTGCTACATATCTAAATATTAAAACTATACCCATTCCATCTCACATGGCAGTTTCTCACAAAACTAAGTAAAAACTGAAATTACTCTCAATTATATTTTTCTGGCAAGACTGTTGTTCTTTGAGACTGGCTACATGGAACTCCAGTTATATGTGACTTGTAATTACAATGAAGAAAAACAGATTCATGTTACCTATTTCCATGATAACTTAGTCTCTCTTTTTTTTTTAAAGATTTTATTTATTTGACAGAGAGAGAGATCACAAGTAGGCAGAGAGGCAGACAGAGAGAGAGGGGGAAGCAGGCTCCCTGCTGAGCAGAGAGCCCAATGAGGGGCTCGATCCCAGGACCCTGAAATCATGACCTGAGCCGAAGGCAGAGGCTTTAACCCACTGAGCCACCCAGGCGCCCCAATTTAGTGTCTTTTAAATCATAAAAACTTTAAGTAACTTCTACTCCCGGACTTACCACATTGAATATTAACTGATTCAAGGTATTTCTTGGCTCAGTAAGAGGAAAGACAATAGTTAGTTCACTGCTATCAAGTTTGGTACCTCATGGGTGCTTACCAAATAATTTTTGAATGAATAAGCAAATAAATAAGTAAAAACACATTAAGTACTACTGCCTTCAAAATACTGTTCCACAACAAATAAAGAAAATTTCACAGTGAAGAGGTTACCAGTTTCGGTAATAATAAAAAAAAACTATATATATAAAATTCATTGGTAAAACATAAAAACAACTAAAAACAAACACACACCAAATTTGAGGGCTCAATTTAAGTAAAATGAAAAAGTGAATAAGAAAAGCATGATTAAAAATACAATGTATTCAACCTCAGGGTGCAGTGGGTGGGGGGCATGTACCAACAACATACACAATGTAAGCCCACCAACATATGCAAAAAGGCTTGAATATAAACAGGAAAATGCAAATTAAAAGCATAGTGAGTTATACTAAAAGATCTAACAGACTGGCAAAACCTAAAAATGAGCCATAGAAGTGAAGAGGGGAATGCAATGCACAATAACTTTCATATGCTGTCAGTGAGAGTAAATCATATAGCCATTTTGTAAAACAATTTTGCATTGCCTGAACATACACATACCCTTTGATCCAACAACTGTGCTCCAAGGCATATATTCTAAAGAAAATCTTGTACATGTGTACCAGGAGACAACATACAAAATTGTTCATAGCAGCCTAGTCATAATAGCAAAAAAACTATAAAAAACTGAAAAGCCTATCAACTGCAAAATGGATAAATACATTTTGGCATACTAATACACTGGACTACTACACAGTAGTGAAAATTAAGAAACTACAATTATATGTAAAGCAAAAAAAAAAACACATCAAGATTTATAATGAGTGATTCAATTTAGATTTATATAAAGTCAAAGCTTAAATCTTAGATAAAACTTAAATCATAGCACATGTATAAACATACATATATAATACGGTAAGAAAATGCTTAACAAAGCATGAAATTACAGTTACGGGGGTGGAGTTAGAGGACAAATATAAGATGGAGCTCACAAGAGGCTTCAAAAGGTCTTGGACATTTTATATTTCTAAAGACCATTAATGAATAAATAGATATTTTATTATTCCTTATACATATATAAAAAGTATAAATATACTTTGGATGTATATTTTGCAATGGAACATTTATTTGTTTAAAGATTTTACTTATTTATTTGAGAGAGAGAGAGCAAGCATGTACATACATGCACATGTGCCGTGGGAGAGGCAGAGGGAGAGAGAGAGAGAGGAGCAGACTCCCTGAGAGCCCGACTCAGGGCTTGATCTCAAGACCCTGACTGAGATCATGACCTGAGCCAAAACACTTAACCTGCTGAGCCACCCAGGTGCCCCTGAACATTTAGACACCAGGTGATCCAAAAAAGGTATACATATATATATTTATATATGCATTTATACATATAAAAGGAAAAATAAGCATAGAGATTGGGCTTCCAAAAATTACACTAGAATAAAAGAGTAGGTTTTACTTACCCATCTGCTTTACCTATCAGAGCATTCATTTCCTCAAGGAGATGGCCATAGTAAGTTTTAATGCTTAAAATATATAACTGAAAGAATGACTATTTTTAAATTGAAATGACCTCAGACACCACTTGTCAAGGAAAGAATTTGGTTCATGGTCTTGACATCATCTAAATATACCACTTTAGTAAAATAACAAACTATATTAAGTTTATTTTCCCTAAAAGGGAGTCATTGAGTTACTGAGTCAAAGTTCAACTTACTAATATTTCCTTAAACATTTACAGAATGACTGGAGTCTAAGTACAACAGAAGTCATAACCTCTGCTTAGACTGGCACTCAGATCAGTTACTGCTCAAAACAGCAATGGCACCATAACCAGTTCTTTCCATTAACATTTTCCTCAAAAGATATCAAGAAACTTAATTTTCCATTATTAGTAATGTGGAAAAAATACATATTAGATTTTAAAAGCTCCAGTAGAGAGGGGCACCTTGGTGGTTCAGTTGGTTAAGCACCCAATTCTTGAATCATCTCAGGTCATGATCTCAGGGTTGTGAGACTGAGCCCTGCAAGGAGCTCTGAGCTCAGTCCAGAATCTGCTTGAGATTCTCTCTCTCCCTCTCCCTCTGCTCATGTGCCCTCTCTCTCTCTAAAATAAATAAAATATTTAAAAATAAATAAATGCTCCAGCAGACAGAAGTAAAAAGTCTCTGTTTCATCAAATTCCACACTGCATTTGCCTATGAAATAAAAACTCTTCCAACACTTATACAAACAAAAAAAGGAAATAAAAATCTCACAATTTCAAAGACTGAATAAGTTATTAATGAATTGCAGATAACTGATGTCAATTAAATGCATATTCTAAATGGTATCAGAAGCTACATTCTTACCTGGGGAGGATAGTTGCTCTCTGAAGACCACCTTGAAGACTGGTCATTTGGTTTATCGACTAAAATGTTCCTGAAATAAAGAAAGGAAAATTATACAAATAACTAAAATTATAAGTGATGCAAAAAGAGGAATAATCTACCAGATGCTGAAATTATCATAAAGTTATATGTTTGAACTTGAACAAAAAGAGACATTTAAACAGAATAAGAAACAGAAAAATTCTAGTATATATAAGATTCAAAAAAGATGATAAAGGTAGAGTTTCAAACAATGGAGAAAAGCAAGAAAAAATACACTTAATACCTGAGTACAAAGTGAACAGGTGTATTTAAAAATTTAAGGTAAAAAAAAAAAATAAAATACCTAAGAATAAATAAAATTCCATTCATACATATTAGATATATTATTATATTGCACACAATTATATTGTTATATGTTACATATAGGTATGTCATATATGTATTATATGCAACATCATGTATGTATATGTATATGCATACAATCAATCTTTGGGTTAAGAAGTCTTTTTTTAAAAACAGATATATTTATTTATTTGAAAGAAAGAAAGAGCGTGGGTGAGAGGAGGGACAGAGGAAGAGGGAGAGAGAAACTTTAGCAGACTCCTCACTGAGCATGGAGCCTGACACAGGGTTTAATCTCATGACACTGAGAGATCATGATCTGAGCCTAAACCAAGAGTCAGATGCTTAAGAGACTCTGCCACCCAGGTGACCCTAGATTAAGAAGTCTTTAAAGCACAAGGTCAAAAGCAGAACAGTGGGTGAAAAAAGGAAGTGATATAAGTAACTTTGGAAGATGGTACTTTCACCAGAAACCATATGGCTAAAGAAAAATGGAACCACACATAAGAACTGTACTGTATTTGGTAAAGTTGTTTTTCAGAGAGATATGGGTTAATCCTGAATCAGTTTACATGTATACTGGGGTTTAACAAATAAGTAAATAGATGGCAGATGGTAGAATCAAGGTTCTCACTTTGGAGTGGAAAGTTATAGAAAAGCAAACGGAGTAAGGTTAGAATGAACCCTGTGGACTGGACATCACTTGAACTCACGTTTAGATTAAAATGGACAGAGATAAGAAGATATGAAAATAATTACAGATATGTATGTGCATGCACGCACCAACAACACACAAATAGTATTTGCTAGCTCTGTTCACTAAGAGGGACTAGAAGTGGTGACATCCCAGTAGCAGTGAGCACACCCAACACTCAGGTCTTGGTTTCTACTGAGCATTCCCCAATAAAAGAAAACAGGGATTCTAGGTGAAATGGCTGGTTCTAGGATTGGAGCAGGTAATTCAAAAAATAAGCCTGGAGCACAGATTAAGAAATCAGAGAAATAAATTAAGTTGCCTTAATATACATACACCTAAGAAGTGCTAAACTATTATTATCTTCAATGTACAGATAAGGAAATGAGAGATTAATAAATTTGTTAGTTAATAGATTAATAAGAAACTAATAAGTTAATTTGCCTAAATATACATACACCTTAGAAGTGAGGATTTTAACCTGAGGCAGTCTGACTCCAAAGCCAATGCTCTTAATTACTACACTATACAGCCTGAGAATTATTTCCATTTCTTGGGACTTAACCTAAAAAATAATCCCGGGAATGTAAATCATCCACATTCATCACAGCAGTTTGCAATAGCAAATTGTAAGCAACCAAATTCTGTCACGATCAGTAATTAAGACAAATTATTACATACTTGTGTTACAGAATAGCATGTACTCATGTTCTATAAGCTAACTTTAAATTGTCAATGCCGCTTTCAATGAGATACTTTTTTCTTCTTTTGTACTTTTCCAGCTTTCTAAAATTAACACATATTACTTTCATAATCAGTAAAAAGGTGGATTTTTAAAAAGATTTTATTTATTTATTTATTTATTTAGCGAGTAGGGGAGGTGGAGAGGGAGAGAAGATCTCAAGCAGACTCCGTGCTGAGCAATGGAACCCAATACAAGGCTCAATCTCACGACCCTGAGATTGGGACGTGAGCTGAAAACAGGAGTTGGACGCTCAACCAACTGAGCCACCCAGGTGCCTCAAAAAAGTGTTTTAAGAATGAATTACGAAACACAAAATGAAGAAAACCCTACATGAAAAAAATACTATCGTTAAAAGCTAAAACTAAAAAACTAGGATTTAAAAAAAATCACTTTGACATGAATGTTATAAAGCATGAAAGAAAATCTCACATATTATAACTATGATGAAGTGGGACCACAAAAATCATTCATGTTAACAAATGACATGAGGGAGCTAACCAGTCATAATGTGAAAAGTGAGCAGATGGACCACTAAATACAAAGTCAAGGGGCCAAACAGTTGCAATATGTTGTGGTCTCGTGAATTTCGACATGCCTATTAAAGTCTTTTGGAGATTCAACAGTTGGGTATCTGAAGCTAAAATTCAGGGAAAATACCAGGACTGAAAAATACATGTATCTTTAGGGATATCAGTACAACATAACTAAAATATTTAAAGCCATGACACTGAAAGGGATGACCTAAGGAATGAAATGGAGCTAGAGAAGACAAAGGTCTCATTAAGCTCAGGGGAGGGACAATCTGCTAGTCTCCCTGGCCCACAAAGAGCTTTTAGAAAGAGCTAACCTGGTAGACTTGGTTCCCTTTACCACTGAAGCTGAGACTGTACTTGCCCTCTTAGCTGAGGATATCCAGATACTGCGAGGTGTCTACTGGTAACCCACAGAGAACTAACAACATAGAAAAAGATTGTCAGTCTACCCACTATCTGAGGTATGGAAAGTTTACCCAAAGAGTACACAATACACAATAGTTTGTATAGGAGAATAAGTGCACAAAAAGAGCCAAGAAAACTTACAAAAAAGAATAGTGAGAAAGGTGATGTTATCAGCTTTTATAAACCATTCAAGTCCCTATAATTAAAAATAGCGAATGGTAGAAGTACAGACCTAGCTCAGAGAAGTAAAAACCTAGAAATTGAGCCCAGTATAGACTAGAATTTAATATTTGATTTAGGAGATATTTTATTTCAGTGGGAAATGACAGTTATTAGTTAAATGATGCTTATACAAGTGAATTATCTGTTGGGAGAAAATAAGTTAACTCTTATCTAATACAAAATTAATCCCAATTAACAATTTAAATATACATACATATATAAAAATATTAGTTAAAGTATTTAGGGGCTAATACAGATAACCAAAAGGGTTGGAAAGATCTTTTTGCCAAGAAACACAGAAACTGTAAAAGAAAAGATAGCTATTTGATTATAAAAAACTTTTGTATTATGAAAAACACCTTAAAGAAAAACCAGAAACACACAATAGAAAAAAAATGTTTGCAACTATTGTTTCATATTGAAAATAAGACAAACACAATGAAAAATAAGCAGAATGCAAGTTACTGAAATCATTAAGATGGCCAGTAAACAGTAACAAAAATTTCTCTAAATCCCCGTATTTTGTTTGCAGGGAAAAAAATTAACAGAATAAGATTCTTCACCCATCAAATTGATTAAATTAGATCCCTACAATCAGGAAATCAGGTAGAAAAGGTGGACATGGAAAGTCAACGTGCAGCATCTATTAGAACTTTCACTGTACAGGGGCACCTGGGTGGCTCAGTTGGTTGGGTGTCCAACTCTTGGTTTTAGCTTGGGTCATGGTCTTGGTGTTGTGAGACTGAACCCTAAATGAGCTCCGTGCTTGGTGCGGAGTCTCCCTGGTATCTCATTCTCCCTCTCACTTAGCCCCTCTCCCTGCTCTCTTTCTCTCTCTCTCTAAAAAATAAATAAATACATCTTTAAAAAAACCCACAAACTTACAATGTACATATTCTTTTGCTTAGCACTCTCATTTTAGAATCCATCCCATAAAAATGAAATCATCAATACATAAGGACATACACAGACAGACTAGTACATATGAGTCTGTTTAACGCAGCATTTTTATAGTGCTACAGAAAAGATTAAATAAATTATACAACATATAAACCACGGAACATCATACTGCTATTAAAGAACATTTCAGGTCTATGTCGGCTAACTTGGAGACATTTCTGCAATGTAAGATACAAAGAAGCATGTATGATTTTATTGTTATAAAAAAACTATTATTTAGGGGCGCCTGGGTGGCTCAGTGGGTTAAAGCCTCTGCCTTCGGCTCAGGTCATGATCTCAGGGTCCTGGGATCGAGCCTCGAATCGGGCTCTCTGCTCAGCAGGGAGCCTGCTTCCCCCTCTCTCTCTGCCTGCCTGTCTGCCTACTTGTGATCTCTCTCTCTGTCAAATAAATAAATAAAATCTTTAAAAAAACCTATTATTTATATATTTATATACAATTAAACGAGCATGTATGGTATGATCCAATTTATATCAAATAATATAAAAAGCCTAAAATTAAGCATAAGTACTATTAAGGGATTTTACTAATTTTCTATTTGTCATGTTCAGATTTTTGTAATAAACATTATTTATATAAACAGTAAAAATAATTATCATAAAAATATTACAGTTGAGATGGTGAGAAACTTTCCTTATTTGTGGCAAACTGACTACACTAAGATCAGATGATCAAATCAGGCTCAACTTTTTTTTCTTTTTAGAGACACAGGAGATGCAGAAGCAAATAATAAGAGCTTATTGGCTCTTAAAATTTTTAAGTAATAGATCATCTCCCAAAGCTTTAAGTCAACTGTAGATTGTTTTTAATTCTCCCTCCCACATGTTCCTTTCCTCAATCCATTTCCACTCTCCTGCAAGGCAAATGAGAAACTAGTTCAGGGCAGTAACTACTAAAAACAGCCCTTCACCAACAGTAAAAGAGCCACTATGGAAGCATTCTATAAAACATGTTCTTCTTCATTATCTTTCCTGGTGTACTCCCCAAAGACCTTATAAAACCCATCACCACTACTGGTATAATAATAGCTTTCCTTCTTCTAATTCTCAGGACTAAGCAAGAGACATTAACCTCTCACTGTACACATGTCAAACACAATACCAGTTCACTATCTCTGGTTTCTAAAAGGGGAAATATCCCATCTACAGCCTCTGCTGAAGGGGCAATCCTAGACAGTGATGTTTTATATCTGTGACTTTCCCTAACAACTATCTAAAAGATAGCTAATTTAGACTGGCTAGTGACCAATGATAGGAAATGCGATGGGCCAGTAAGAAAAGTATAAGACAAAAAAAAATGTATAAGTAAACAGAACCACTGAAGCAGCAAAAAGATATACAGAGTAAGAATAAGAGGGAGAAGAGAAAGAATAAGCTAGTTAGTAGTAAGATAAGAATATAGCAGACATAAAAAAGAAATGACTCCAGGTAGCAACAGAGAATAGAAATTGATGGCTAAGTTCCAGTTCCCAAGAGGCTCTGTTTCTGTCAACCAAAGGAACGTGACCCAACACCTTTCTAGATATTTAATTACTAATTTTCACATTTTTACTATTGTCCAAAAAAATAAATGACAAGCAAAGAAAAAAAGTTACAGAAGACACAATTCAGTATAGAAACTATATGACTCAAATAATAAAGATTAATCTACTAAGGGTAGGTATCTGCCATTCTAAAATATATTTAAAATACAAAATGCAAATAATAACTGAGAACTGGTCAAGAGGAATGATAAAGAAGATGGGTTGAGGACTAAAATGATTTCCCATTTTCACCAGTTTTTCTAAAATGTATATTTTAATTTTAAAATATACATTTTCACTCCTACCAATGCAGGATGAAAACTGAAGACAATAAAAATGTACTACATTAAGTCTCTCAGACACAAAATACAAATACAAAGCTGTAATTGAATTCTTCAATTAGGACTATAGAAATTTATAGTGAAACACACGGACAAATGAAATATGTAATACAGTGTTAACTTTTTCCAAGTTATATCTCTATTTTGCCTATTTTTAAATGTACTAAATATATACTGCCAAATAACATCAGAAACAATCTATTAAAATTCATCATGAGAAGATAATTTACCGGACATTTTGAGTTCAGCAAATTAAAAATCTCTTTTTGATTAAATATGCTCAAACCCTAAGCCTACTTGGCAATACTTTTAAATCAGTGCTCTTAAGAACACTTAAAATAAATATAAAAAGCAGCACTTGGGCAAAAAAAATGGAACATTTAACTTTTTTTTTTCTGCTAATGGATGCTTAGGATACTTATCAGTAAATCCAGTCGATTTTAAATTGAGAGTTTTAGATACTCAAAAGCTACCTCTAATTTTGATGTGAAAAGGTCAGTCAGGCAGAGTATTTAAGGATTCAAGTCTGGAATATTTTCTTTTTTGTAGTATAAAAACACCATACTAAAACCTGTGCCCTTTTTGTTGAATGATGGGATAAAATGGAGCTAGAAGATTTACACTTTGACTAGGAACCATAAGATTATGGAGGTTGGCCGCTAATTGGTTGGGTTAAACTCATCACATAATTTCTCAGGGTTTTAATTCCTTTATCTGCAGTAAAAAGGGAAAGGTTAAATTCCTTGGTTTCAAGTTTCTTCCGGCTATAATCAGAGCAGCTGCATTGCACAATTCTAGAAAACACCACTCATGAGACCATGCTAACATTCTACAATTCTGTGAAAAGCCTTTTACATCCTTTATTCAAGGTATCACGTATAATCCTCCGCCTACATAGCAGTCAATAACAACACACAACCCACTGATTTAACAGAGCTTCCATTATGTGTGAACACTGCTGGGATACCACCATAATGGTACAAGAATAGGTACCTGGGGCCAAAAACATTATGATGTATTTTTTAATAAACAATAAATGGAGATAGCATAAAACTTAGGAGACAAAAAATTATTCAATAAAAAACTAATTCAAAATGCAAAAATAGAAATCAACTAAAATCAGTTTTGAATATCCACAGCTATAGAGCTAAAGAGCATACAATAAAAATTATAGCTTCTTCAAAACCACTTACACTTGTACATACTATAGAGGTTTAGACTCCTTCCCAAATACTTCCCAATTTTCACACAGAATCATGGTAGAGAGGGGGCCTGCTGTAAAGTGAAGTTACTTAATTCAACAAATATTTACTGAGTTCTATATGCCAGACATGCTGGGCTCTAGGAATCTAGGAATACAGTGATTTATAAGATAGACAGGATCTCCAATTGTGATGCTAATGTTCAAATAAGAAGCACACGAAAATAAACAAGTAGAGTTGTAAACAAGATAATTATAAACTATAAAAAGTGTTATAAAAGAAACAAACAAGGAACTGACATAGAGCAGGGAGTTCTTTTACTTGGGGTGGTTAAAAAAAAAACCTCTGAAAAAGTGCTAACTATTCTAATTTAAAGGAGCTACCCACCTCATGTGTGCTCGTGCTCTCTCTCTCTCTCAAAAATAAATAAAATCTTAAAAAAAAAAAAAAAAGGAACCAACAAGTCTAAAATTCTAGCAATTAGAAAATAATCTGAGGGGCACCTGGGTGGCTCAGTGGGTTAAAGCCTCTGCCTTTGGCTCGGGTCATGATCTCAGGGTCCTGGGATCGAGCCCCGCATCGGGCTCTCTGCTCGGCAGGGAGCCTGCTTCCCCCTCTCTCTCTCTGCCTGCCTCTCTGCCTACTTGTGATCTCTCTCTGTCAAATAAATAAATAAAATCTTTAAAAAAAAAAAAAAAAAAAAGAAAATAATCTGAAAAGGGAAATCTGAGAACTGGATAAAGTCAGATAATGTTCTCACAGGCTCCAAGATGAGGTAAACGCAAAAAAGGCAGGAAATCTCTAAGGGGCTAAGAACATTTAAAAAAAAAAAAAGGTGATTCTAGATTCTAAGAGGATTTCAGAACTATCCCACAAACATTCTCTTACTTTTAGAAGAACAGAGACCCACTCTGAAATGAAACTGCAAAGAAGAGAGAATTAATTAAGCAAAGCACAAAAACTGTCAACCCCAGGAGAGAAGATTCAGATTCTTAGTGGGCAGAGATCTAAGTCACATAGACCTCAAAAAGTACAATAGCAAAATACATTTAAAGGTGGCTCTTCAAGAATGCATAGTTTCCAGGCTCTTGGAAAACACATTTATAAAGGGAAAAACCTCAAAAGTCCAAATTTTGTAAATACTTCACAAAGCTCAAAAACCACATCCCTTCTGCCTATAGAATAGGGGCACCTGGGTGGCTCAGAGGGTTAAAGCCTCTGCCTTCGATCTCAGGGTCCTGGGATCGAGCCTCGTTGGGCTCTCTGCTCATCGGGGAGCCTGCTTCCCCCTCTCCCTCTGCCTGCCTCTCTGCCTACTTGTGATCTCTTTCTCTCTGTCAAATAAATAAATAAAAATCTTTAAAAAAAAAAAAAAGTTCTTCCTTCTAAAACTACCAGAAAACAAAACTTGTTTAAACACTAGAAACTAAAATGAAAGCCTACAATAACGTATTTTAGGAAAAATATCAAATGCGAAACAAATAATGCTCTAACGGATAGTAAAAACGTGAGAAAATGTAACCACAAAAAAGATAAACATGATTATTATTTCAACATGACCTAACAGAAATTTAAAAAATAGTTGAAGTTTATTAAGGAACAATAAGTCAAAATTACAACAGCTCAGAAATATTATGACTAGACAATAGGAAGTACTATTGTGACTTTCCAATAAAACTCAAAATCAGAAGAAAGAAATGATAAAAGATTAGAAGAGGAACAAACAAACTAGAAACCTTAAAAAAAAAAAAAATATCAACAATATAAGAGGTCGATGAAACCAGGAGCTGGTTCTTTGAAAAAGTCAACAAAATTTATAATCCTTTAGCCAGATTCATCAGACAAAAATAGAGAAGACAAAAATAAAATCAGAAATAAAAGGAAAAATAACTGGGATGCCTGGGTAGCTCAGTCAGTTAAGTGTCTGCCTTCGGCTCAGGTCATGATCCCAGGGTTCTGGGATCGAGTCCCACATCGGGCTCCTTGCTCAGTGGGGAGCCTGCTTCTCCCTCTGCCTGCTGCTCTCCCTGCTTGTGTTCATACTCTCGCCCACTCTCTCTCTGACAAATAAAGAAAATGTTAAAAAAAAAAAAAAAAGGAAAAATAACTGACACAAGAGAAATACAAAGGACTATAAGAGAATGTTATGAAAAATTATTTGCCAACAAACTGGACAACCCAGAAGAAATGGATAAATTCCTACAAACATATAACCTCCCAAAATTGAATCAGAAAGAAACAGAAAATCTGAACAAATTATCAGCAATGAAATTGAATCAGTAATCAAAGAACTCCCAACAGGGCACCTGGGTGGCACAGTCAGTTGAGCAGCCAACTCTTGATTTTGGCTCAGGTCATGATCTCAGGGTTGTGAGACTGAGCCCTGCATGGGTACATGGGGTTCTGAGCTCAGCGCTGAGTGTGCCTGTCTCTCTCCCTCCTCCTCCACCCCTTCCCCAACTCCCACAGCTCAGGCAGGCGCTTTTTCTCCCTCCCTCTCAAATAAATGAAGTCTAAAAAACACCCACACAATAAAAGAATAGACTCCCTTCTCCCCCCTGCTAAAAAAAGCCTAATAAAGAAAAACAGATTAGAAAGTGAGTAAACATAATGAAACAGATACAAAAGAAAGCAACAGTAAGTAGGTGCTTCAATAAATATATAATTGGAACCAGACAGGTATTTCAAACTGTGCTGCAAGCAAATCTTCCTAAAATAAGACCTGAATCTACACACTGAAAGAAAGCATGGTATGTTAGGAAAAGTCAACTTCGTATATTCCTAATACAAATTATTAGACTTAAAAAAATTTTTTTTCTTAAATTATTTACACATCCAGGTAAAAAGACCAAGTCACTTATAAGAAAAAGAAGATTGTAGTATTGGGGCACCTGGATGGCTCAGTTGGTTAGGCATCTGACTTCAGCTTGGGTCGTGCGTGATCTCAGGGTCCTGGGATGGAGCCAGACACCCAGGCTCCCCACTCAGCAGGGAGTCTGCTTCTTCCTCTCCCTCTGCTCCTCCCTCTACTGGTGCTCGTGCCCAGAAGAAAATTATAGTGTCAAGAAACTTCACAACAGCTGTTTTATACTCAGATAAAATGAAACAAAAATTTTAAGATACCCAAGCACATGTGTGTTAGAACTAGAACTGTCCTTTAAGTTTAAAGGCACAGATTAGTTAACATGTAAAAGTTCCTTGAATCCTTCCTAAGAAACCTACTAAAGAACAAACTATATGTATCCAAGAAATAACTTGAAAAGCTTCAGGATAGTCTGGTCATGTAAACTAAAGACACTTAACTATAGAACTAAAATTAACCACAAAGAGAAGACTGACATAACAGTATGTAAAGATGTTCTCTAACAAAGTAGAAAGGATAGCTCTATTAAAAAAATGGGAGAAAAATAGAAAAGATCACCACTTAAAATTAGATGCTGGGAAAGAGGGAGGGAGGGAGAGGGAGAGAGAGAGAGAGAGAGAGAAGAGGAGGTCCCTAGCTAACTTCCTCAGGGAGTTTTAAGAGTGTTACATTAGAGGCACCTGGGTGCCTCAGTCGGTTAAGCAGTTAAGCATCTGACTTCAGCTCAGGTCCTGATCTCAGGGTCCTAGGATCAAGCACCATGTCAGGCTCCCCGCTTAGTGAGCAGTCTGCTTCTCCCCCTCTGTTTCCCTCTGTCCCTCCCCCCTGCTTATCCTCTCTCCTCAAATAAATAAAATCTTAAAACAAACAAACAAAAAAACAGAACAAGAATGATACATTAAAGAGACTGAATTGAAGGGAAAAAAAAATCAAGAACAAAAACAAAACAATAAAAAAGCACAACCATCCTAAATGCCAAAACAAACTTATTTTAATAAGAAAAAGACCAAAGAAAAAAGCTGACCTAAGGAAAGATTGTGTGTGTACACATGTGTATGTGTAAAATATGCCACAAAACCTTAGGGTAGAATCTATGAACAAACATCTATGAACATCAAACATCTATGAACACTGACCCAGTAGACACAGAGAGTCAAGAGAGAAATTTCCACACAAGAAAGAGTTATCAGAATTCAACCATCAAAAAACAGCAAGTATAGATGGTTTCAGAAAGGAAATTTATCAAAACATTTAAAGAGAATAGACCCAATATAACCTAAACTATTCAAGAACATAGTAAAAAGATACAAGCATATTTTAATGAAGCTAGCGTAAAGACTGATATCAAATCTGATAAAGACCACTAACAGAAACACACCAGTAAATTATAAATCAACTTTAGTTATACTGATATAACATATCTCTTATGAAAATCCTATAAAAAGTGCTAGAAAATAAAAAACTACAGCATTAAAAATCAAAACCTAGTATATGTTATTCCAAAAATGTAAGGGTGATTCATTATTAGGTCCCCATTAATATAATATAATAATAGATCTAAAGAAAATGATTATATGATCATTTCCATAGATGCCTCAAAAAAGCATTTGATAAAGTTCAGTACTCAATTATGATAAAAGCACTCAATCTTACAAAAATCATGTATATATCTTTACTTGATTTTATATACATATAAAACATATAAACAAAAGCTAGTTTTTATAACATTTAAACACTAGAAACATTTCTGCCAAAATCAAAGACAAAGGTGCCCTTTATCACAACTATTAACCTTATAATGAAGGTATCTGCCAATATAATTTTAATAGGGAAATCAAAGGGACTTCCAGATTCAGCTCCAAAATACAAAACTTGTAAAAGTTGTCTATCACTCCCATCTAGACAAGACAAAAGCTGAACTAAAAATCAAGGACTTTTCTTAGGTCCTTCAAAGAGCTGAGGTTACTGAGAAAACCACAACTGTAATCTGGATAAATAGGTAAAGACAGAATCACAGGTAAGATCAGTTTACCCGGAGCAGAAGCCATTGGAGACAATAACTGATAGGAATGATTAAAATGTCACTTTGACAAATCTTGGGACACTGAATGTGGACTACCTTGAGAATTAGAAACTCCTGGAGGCATGGTCTTAGGGATCCCCCACACTTTTGAAGGTTTAGGTAGGGAAAAAGCAAATATTTTTAAAATATTCCCAGAGTTTTCTTCATAACAGAAGCCAGCCTTCTAAAGGCAACTACTTTACCAGACCCTTACCCTATCTAGACAAGAGCAATTAGATAACCCTAGCCCCCTCCAGTCTTCCTTTCTCACATCAGGGGAGGGGAGAGAAGGCTAAGAAACATTTTGGAAATAAGAGTCCAGGGACTTAGTCCCAGTTAAAAATGGGATTTAATAATAAGATTAGAAAATTGTTCCCAACCTCACTTAATCATCACAACAGGAGCAATGTATAGCAGCATAAGTTACAACTGAGAGAGATACAGGACACTACTCTATTTAAGTATTTCTTTGGGAACTCAAACAAAAAACAAAAACAAAAACAAAGCAAAAAACTAAAACAAAGAAAAAAGGTGGGGAGGGAAACAAGAACACTAAAAAAAAAATGATGCTTCTGGCACTTGGGGTTACAATAAATATTAGACAGCCCAAATTCTAATCTGAAGAACACAAAATCTCAAACTAAAAAGCCTAATTACCTCAGTTCCCATTACCCAATATATCCTAGCTGGCTTCCAACAAAAAACTGAAAAGCATGGCAAAGGACAAGAAAAGCCTTTCTTTTTAATTTTTTAAAAAGATTTTATCTATTTATTTTAGGGAGATGGGAAGGGGTGGCACAGGGGGAAAGGGAGAGAATCTCAAGCAGGCTCTGCTCTGAGTGGTGGAGCCTGACTCGGGGATTGATCTCATGACCCTGAGATCATGACCTGAGCCGAAATCAAGAAGCAGACACTTAATGAATTAAGCCACCCAGACACACCAACTTGCTTTGTCTCTCTCTCTCTCTTTTTTTAAAGATTTTATTTATCTATTTGTCAGAAAGAAAGAAAAAGCACAAGCAGGGGGAGTGCCAGGCAGAGAGAAGCAGGCAGAGGTAGAAGCAGATTCCCCACTGAGCAAGAAGCCCGATGTGGGACTTGATCCCATGACTGTGGGATCATGACCTGAGCCAATGGCAGACACTTAACTGACTGAGCCACCCAGGCATCCCTGCTTTGTCTCTTAAGACTGTTTTTTCTTGAGGCACCTGGGTGGCTCAGTTGGTTAATCTTCTGACTCGTGATTTTGGCTCAGGTCATGATCTCAGTGTTATGAGATTGAACCCTAAGTCAGGCTCCTTGCTGGGGGCAGAGCCTGCTTAAAATGTTCTTTCTCTCCCTCTGCCCCTCTCCCCTCTCTAAAACAAATTAATTAAATAAATTTTTAACAAAGAGAGACAAAGGAAGCATCAGAATCAGGTTCAAACGTGACACCAATTTTGGAATTACCAAACAGAGAACTTTAAAATAACTACAATTAATATCTTAAGGAAAAAGTAGACAACATGCAAGGTAGATGGGTAATGTACCAAGAAAAGAATAAGTGAGCTTAAAGATATGTCAGAAGAAAGTTCCCAAATTGAAAAAGAAAAAAAAAAAAATTTAAAGGAAAAGAATATCAAAGAACTGTGAGAAAATTACAAAAGCTATAACATTTGTGTAAGTGCAATAGCAGGAAAAAAGAATAAAGAGTGGAAGAAATATCTGAAGTAAGTAATAATGACTGGAAATTTTCCAAAACTAATGACAGACACCAAACCACATATCCAGGAAGCTCAGAGAAAACCAAGTAGGATATATAAAACAAACAAATAAACCAAAAAACCCAAAAAACAAACAAAAACCAAAAGCCTACATGGATGCATTATTGTATTCAAACTGCCATAAACCAAAGAAAAAGAGAAAATCATCTTGAATGAAACCAGTGGGGAAAACTCCTTACCTACGCAAGAACAAGGATAATTAGTTTGAACTTCTCAAACCATACAATCAAGAAAAGAGTAGAATGAAATGCATCTAAGCATAAAACCACCAACCCCAAATTCTATATCCAGAAAAATTGTCCTTTAAAAGTGAAGGAAAAATAAATACTTCCTAAAACAAAACCTGAGGAAATCTGCCACCAGTAGGTCTGCCTTGCATAAAAGTGAAAAGAAGTTCTTTGAAGTAAAATGATATGGGTCAGAAATTTTCATCTATATAAAGAGGGTCAGAGGATGATTAAATGAAGATAAAGTAAAAAATTGTATTTTTTTTTTTAAGATTTTATTTATTTATTTGACAGAGGGAGAGAGATCGCAAGTAGGCAGAGAGGCAGGCAGGAAGAGAGAGGGAAGCAGGCTCCCCGCTGAGCAGAGAACCTGACGGGAGGCTCGATCCCAGGACCCTGAGATCATGACCCGAGCCGAAGGCAGAGGCTTTAACCCACTGAGCCACCCAGGTATCCCTGTATTTCTTATTCTTAACTGAATAAACTGTTCAAAGTAATAATGACAACAATGTATTTGGTGATTATAGCATATGAAAAAGTGAAATGAATGGGAACAATGTTATAAGGGATGGGAGGGAGGAATTAGAAATACTCTGGTATAAAGTACCTAAACTACCTGTGAAACAGTATACTGTCATTTAAAGCTAGGTTTGATTGGTTGCAATGTGTACTGCAAACTCTGTGACAACCACTTAAAATACATTTAAAAGAAGTATAAGTGATACACTAAGAGAAAAGAAAATGAAATCACATTGACCATTTCAAACCAGAGAAGGCAGGAAAAACAGGAGGAATTAAGAAAAGAACCAAAGGGGGCGCCTGGGTGGCTCAGTGGGTTAAAGTCTCTGTCTTTGGCTGGGGTCATGATCTCAGGGTCCTGGAATCGAGCCCCACATCGGGCTCTCTGCTCAGCAGGGAGCCTGCTTCCCTCTCTCTCTCTGCCTGCCTCTCTGCCTACTTGTGATCTCTCTGTCAAATAAATAAATAAAATCTTTAAAAAAAAGAAAAGAACCAAAGAAAATGTGGAATAAGTATAATATGGTAGATATCAATCTAACTGTATCAATAACTGTTTTAAATATAAATGGTCTAAATAAACCAATTGTAAGACACAGTGTTTTTAAAAAACCAAGAAAACCCAAATACATTGTCTGTAAGAAACCCACTATAAATCTAAGGACACAATAGATGAAAAGTAAAGACAGAGAAAGCTGTATCATGCTTTCAAAAGAAAGCTACGGTCACTATATTAATGTCGGAAAAAAGAATAAGAAAAATTCTCACACATAAGGGAGGGTATTACATAATGAAAAAAGTGTCAATTCTCCAAGAAGATAGAACAATCTTTAATGTGTCTGAACCCCAAAAAAGAGTGTCAAAATATTTGAGGGAAAAACTGACAAAACAGCAAAAAGAAATAGACAAATCCGCTATTATAACTGAAGACATCAACATTCCCCTATCAGTAACTGATGAAGCCAGGAGGCAAAAACTCAGTAAGGGTACAGATGAATTGAACAGTACCAATCAAGTGGATCTAATGAACATTTATTGAATATTTTATACAATGCAGCAGAATACACATTCTCCATTCACCAAGATAAACCATAAAACACACAGTGATAAATGTAAAAGAATAGAAAATCATACAAAGAATGCTCTCAGACCACAATGGAATTAAATTAGAAATCAGTAACAGAAAGATAGGTGGGAAGTCCCAAAATATTTGGAGTAAACAACACACTTCTAAAATAATATGTGGGTCAAGTATCAATATAAATTTTTAAATACATTGAAGTAAATAAAAATAAAAACAAAACATCAAAGTTTGTGTGATGAAGCCAAAGCAAAACTTAGAAGAATACTTACAGCACTGAATGCACATATTAGAGAAAGATGTAAAATCAAGCACCCAAGCTTCCACCCTTGGCAACTACAGAAAGAAGAGCAATTTAAGCATAAAGCAAGCAGAGAAAGTAAATAATAAAAGGCAAAAAATCAGTGAAACACAAAAGTATAAAACTCTTAGAGGATAACACAGGAGAAAATCTAGGTGACTTGGGTATGACAGTGACTTTTTAATTATAACACCAAAAGCAAAATCCATGAAAGAAAAAATTGGTAAATAAGATTTTATTAAAATTAAAAATGTCTGCTCTGCAAAAGACACATTAAGAGAAATAAACAACAAACCACAGATGGGGAGAAAATCCCATGCAGAATAATTCTGAATAGATTATGTATATATCTCAGTCTAAAGGAAAAGAGTGTAATTCCTTACTTTATGTGTGGGCTCTATGTGTGGACTGTGCATAGTAACTTTCTTCCAAGAGTATAGAATGGAAAGAGGGAAAAGGAGTAACTGGACAGTGGAGAAACCTGACAAACAACACCTCGGCCAGGTGATCAAGGACAAAATCAATGGTGAAAAATCATACTAATAGTATGTATCCTTGTGACAAAAATTATGCTTTATCTCTCTGATCTTCCTCCCCAAACCCCTAAAATCCCTGTCTTATAATCATGAGGGGGGAAAAAATTCAAATTCCAATAGAGGGGCACCCTACAATATACAGTACTCGTCAAAATGTCAAAGTCATCAAAAACAAAAAATGAGAAATTGTCACCACTAAGAAGAGCCTAGGAGACATGACAATTAAAAGTAATGTGGTAGAACACCTGGGTGGCACAGTTAATGGTTAAGCATTTGACTCGGTTTCTGCTCAGGTCATAGCACAGAGTCTGCTTGAGATTCTCTCTTCTCCCACTGCCCCTCACACTGCTCGCTCTCTCGCTCTCTCTCTCTCAAATAAATAAATAAATGAGTAAATCTTTATTTACAAATAAATAAATAAATAAATAAATGAATGAATGAATGAATGAATGTAACATGGTACCCTGGATGAGATCCTCAAACAGAAAAAGGACATTCGGTAAAAACTAAAGAAATCTGAAAAAACTATAGATTATAGCTAATAATAATGTATCAATGTTTACTAAGTGTAACAAATATATCATACTAATATGTTAATTAATAAGAGAAAATAACAGAAACATAAATAATATGTTAAAAACAAGAGAAATTCCCATTTTTCCCATAAAAAACACATGGGAATGCTCTGTACTATCTGCTCAACATTTCTATAAATCTAAAATTGCTCTAAAAATAAAGTCTAATTAAAAAAAAGAAAGGAATTAGAGCACACATATTAGAAAAGAAAATGAGAAACTATCTGTTTGCAGATGATAATATTACATATGTAGGAAACATCAAAGAACCGATGAAAACAAATACTACAGAGAATTTGAAAGAATTTTGAAAAAAAAAATATATATCAAGTTAAAATACAGAAAAAGCCTTCACACATTAAAGCAAAAAGCAGTTAGAAGACATAATGGAAGAAAAGATCCCAATTATAACAGCAACAGAACAAAATAAAATAATAGGCACAAACTTTAAAAAGAATGTGCAAACCGTAAGAGAAAAAATTTAAAACAACTCTGAAAGGCACATAAGCCAGCCTGAAAAAAATGCAAAGGCGTACCATGTCCCTACATACACTCACCATCAAGATGTCAATTCTCTCTACATTAACTTATAAAGTTAGCTACACTCAAAAATAAGAACAAGTATTTTCTTGAAACTAGACACTAAAGGTGATATAATTCACATAGATAATAAAGTTTCCATAAAAAATTAAACCAGCTCAAAAACTCTGAAAAAAAAGCAAAAGAGCAATAAGGGAGAACTAGACCCTACCAGATGTTAAAGTATACTATGAAGTCTCTATGATTAAAACAGTGGGGGATTTACAAATGGATAGATAATTGGAAACAAAATAGAAATTACTGAAATAGGAATTTATAAAATTTAATAAATGATCAAGGTAGCACCACAAATCAGTATGGGAAAACATGAAATTTATAATAAATGATGTTGCAACAACTGCATAGCTATTTGGAAACATTAATTACATTTGTACCTCACACTCTTTACCACATTAAATCCCAAGTGGATTTAGAAAACTAAATATAAAAACATATAAGCAGGGGCACCCGGGTGGCTCAGTGGGTTAAGCCTCTGCCTTCGGCTCGGGTCGTGGTCTCAGGGTCCTGGGATCGAGCCCCGCGTCGGGCTCTCTGCTCAGCGGGGAGCCTGCTTCCCCCTCTCTCTCTGTCTGCCTCTCTGCCTACTTGTGATCTCTCTCTGTCAAATAAATAAATAAAATCTTTAAAAAAAAAAAAAAACATATAAGCACTTGAAGAAAACATATAAAATGCTTTACAACTAGACAATGAGAATACATTCCCTAAATATAATTCAAAATTCAGAGGAAAAAAGGAAAACCTAACACCTATACTAAATAAAAATGTAACTTTCAAAAACCGAAAATGAAATTTTCTGTTTGCAGACAGCATGATTCGTCTACATAGAAACCATATCCCTCCCGCTGAAAAACCTCCTAGAACTAGTGGGGAGTTCAGCAGTGTTGCAGGATACAAAATCAGCATGCAACAGTCAACCACATTACTATATACAATGAACAAGTGGACGCCAAAATGAAAAACACAAAACCAGTTATAAGTGGTACAGAAGAAATGAGATAAATATAAATATAACAAAACATGTACAGGAAGACTGCTATCTTAAAAATTACAAAATGCTGGCGAGAAAAAAAAATCAAAGACAACCTAAATAAATGGAAAGATATACCATGTTCTTAGATTGAAAGACTCAAATAGCAGAGATGGCCTAAGAAAAAAAATAACAGAATTGTAAAATCATAAAAGTTACAATCCCATAAATAAAATTTGAACTGGAAATAGCAGTATGGACTAGAGTTATTTTTTTCTTTAAAAAAAAAAAAAAATTTCCTAGCTATGTCCCCTAAAAGGGTCTAAAAGAAATGACGATCCAGGAGCAATAGGCATTCCTAGTTTCCAATTGTGAATAAACATCATTCCTTCATGAAGGCATGGCAGATAAAGGATATCTTGCTGTGCCAAAAAAAGCAAGAAAATAAAGGCTATTGCGGTCACGTCAAAGGAACACAGGAGGCAAGCTTGAAAGGGTTCCCACTTGCCAAAGATGGAACAATCTGGTATCAAAAAGGACTACTGACATTTTTAAAAACACAATGATTGCATAAAAAGCCTAAAGTTAAAAAATGCTTTTCTTGCTTTTCTTTTTAAAAATGAAAAAATCAGATACCTAGAGGTATATATCAACTCATTACTCTGAAAGTTGGTCATTAAAAGAAAAGAAATAAGCATTTATCTTGCTTTTCCAAGAAAACTGCATTTCAGAGTAACCAAAAAGCTATAATGAATGACAGAGAATTCTATCAAAATATTCCAGCTAATAAATGTGAAAGGAATGACAGTATTTAAAAAATTCCAATTTTGATACCTTTAATGAAATATCTTATTCTAACAATGGCTATCCTTGGATATTGAAACCATTAGTGTAAGGTGGTAGGAAATTTTAGGTGGATAGGAAATTAAGGAATCAAGGTGGCACTCCCAGACTTTGTATCTCCTGAAGTGACACAATACAAAGTACATGGCACCACCTAGGGAGTAGTCTTTAAAAAAAAATTGATCCCGGGGCACCTGGGTGGCTGAGTGGGTTAAAGCCTCTGCCTTTGGCTCGGGTCATGATCCCAGGGTCCTGGGATCGAGCCCCGCGTCAGGCTCTCTGCTCAGCAGGGAACCTGCTTGTCCCTCTCTCTCTGTCTGCCTCTCCGCCTACTTGTGATATCTCTCTCTCTCTCTCTCTCTCTCTCTCTGTCAAATAAATAAATAAAATCTAAAAAAAATAAAAATAAAAAAAAAATTGATCCCAAATCTATGTAAGTCCATCTAATTCCCTATCTATGATAGGAATCAGTCAAATACCACTACAAAAAAGTAAATGGACATAGTCAGAATATGGTAGCCTCTTCAGGGAAATGACCTAGTTTAGTCAAGAAATCAGTGGATAAAAGAAAAATGTCAGGAGGATGGAAGAAAAGAAAATGAAAAACTATCTCTTTTTGCAGATGATAAGATTATATATGTAGGAAACACCAAAGAACTGGTGGGGAAAAATACTACAAAAGAGAATTTGAAAGTTCTTTTTTTTTAAGATTTTATTTATTTATTTATTTATTAACTTGAGAGAGAGAGAGAGAATAAGCAAAGTGATGCTACAGAGGGAGAAGTAGAAGCAGGCTCCCCACTGAGCAGGGAGCCTGATGCGGGGCTCCATCCCAGGACGCCAGGATCATGACCTGAGCTGAAGGCAGATGCTTAACAGACTGAGCTACCCAGGTGCCCCTGGAAGACTACTCTTGATAAAAAGAATTTTAAAGAAACACAACAAATACAGTGAGTTTTTAGATCCTTATTCAAACAAACTATAGAAAGACATTTTTAACAAACAGAAAATGGAATATGGACTAGGTATTAGATATTAAGGAATTACTGATAAATCTGCTAGGTAAAATAATGACATTGTGGTTATAGTCTCTGGCAGGGAAATTCAAAGATAGTCCTGGGGCACCTGCGTGGCTGAGTCAGTTAAGTGTCCAACTCTTGATTTTGGCTCAGGTCATCATCTCACAGTTGTGAGATCAAGCCCTGCTGTGGGTTCTGCACTCAGTGAGGAGTCAGCTTGAGATTCTCTCTCCCTCAAATAAATAAATAAAATCTTTGAAAAGAAAAAAAAAAAAAAAAGATGATCTCGAATAATCCCTACATCCTTTAGTCATTCCTAGTAACTTGCTTTTACCCAACTTAATCTGGTAAAGGTAATTGGATGTCATTTCTGGAACTAGGCTACATAAAACTACATAAAACTGTGACTTCTACCTGCTAGCATATTCTCTCCCTACTCTCTCCCTTGCTGGCTGCGATATTGTGATTTATAAGAAATATACGTTTGGTCATTTGGATGATGAAAATATATTCCCAAATGTTATCTGGTCTTCATTCAGAGCTCCCAAAACTCTCAGAATTTTCAGTGATGAGAGTGAAAAGTGATTTTTATTATTTTAATGAAGGTGACTATGGGACCCCACCCAAAGGCTGTGGCTGGTTGCCCAGAGGACCAACTGTGTAATTATATGGTTGAACCTTCAGTGCTATCACACCCCTACCCCTCTAGGGAGGGAAGAGGGGCTGGAGGTAGAATCAGCCAATGTCCAATGACTCAATCCATCGTGACTATGCAAGGAAGCCTCCATAAAAAACCAAAAGGACTGAGTTCACAGAGCTTCCAGGCTGGCAAACACCTGGAGATTGGGGAGAATGGCTCATCTGAATAGGACATGGGAGCTCCCTGCCCTTTCCCCATACTTTGCCTGATGTATCTCTTCATCTGGCTGTTGATTCACATCCCTTATCATATCCTTTAATAAAATGGTAAACATAAGTGTTTCCCTGAGTTACGTGAGCTACTCCAAAGCAAATTAATTGAACCTAAGGAGGAAGTCACTGGGATCTCTATCTGCAGCCGGCCAGTAAGGTAGCACAACCTGGAGCTTTTCTGACTGGCCCCCGAAATGGGGGATGGAGGGCAGTCTTGTAGGACTGAACCATTAACCTGTGGAATCTAATACTATATTCAGACAGACAGTGTGACAATTGAGTTAAATTTTTGGACACCCTGCTCATCTCTGAGAACTGTCTGTGGTGTTGGGGAGTGGAGGGTGGAGAAGACACGGACTCCCTCCTCCAAACATTGAAATCGGGAACACCAACTCTAAAAGACTGGCTTTGATGAAGCAAAAACACCATGTGGGAGAGGCCCATGTAGCAATGAACTGAGGGCAACCTTAGCCAACAGCTTTCACGAAACTAAATCCTACCAACAAACACACAAGCTTGGAAGCAGATTTTTCTCCACGAAATACTACACATGAAACCCCAGCCCCAGCGAACACCGTGAATTGTAAGAGTACTGAAGCAGAGAATACATCTAAGCTATGTCTAAAATCTTGACCCTCATAAACTGTGAAATAATAAATGTGTATTGTTTGAAATTGCTAATCTGTGGTAATTTGATATGATATAATCAATAACACAATGTCCTCTTCTTCATGCAAACTGAAATATTTAAGAATGAAATGGCATAACTTATATTTACCTTAAAATACACCAGAAGAAAAAGAGGTGGATGCAAACAGATTGAAGAAAAAAAAAAAAAAAGTCTGGCAAAATGGTGATAGTTGTTGAAGGTGGGGACATTTGTATTCATTTTACTCTACTGCTGGTTATGCTTGGAAAATGTTCACTAAAAGGTTTTTTGAAAGAATGAATGAGTGTGACAGCAAATACACAAAACTCTTCGGAGTTTAGCTGTGTCGAGAAGCAGATAATGTGAGGTATAAAAGGCAAAGTTTGTTTCGTTTTGTTTTGTTTTGTTTTTTTAGAGAGAGAGTATGAGTGTAGAGGGTGGGGTACAGCGGGAGAGAGAATCCTAAACAGATTCCACGCCCAGCGTCAGACCCCAAGGCAGAGCTCAAGAGGCAGACGTTCAACTGACTGAGCCATTCAGATGCCCCTAAAAGGCAAAGATTTTTAAACACTAGTGCAAGAGGGTCTTATGGGCTCTCAACGGTGGGCAGGAGTAGGAACCAAGTGGTTGATAATGTAGGAAAGAAAAGGTAACTGAATGAACAAAATCAGAATAGGATCCAAAGTATAAGTGAAAGAACAAATCAAAAATAATCTCTCCTATCTTAAGAGACAAAAAGGAAAGTGAAATGCAGATAAATTCCTTAATGCCTAAGTGTAATATGTACATATATCACCCCCATTAACAAAAAATTTATATTAAGTCAAAGAAATATAAAATTGTTTCACATTGTTAATATACTCTAGTCATGTGGAAAATATGACTGGATTTATTAAGATGTGGATTCTAAACTCAGCTCCAATGCCTACTTCATAAAAGACCTTAAGCTATTATACTCTTATTTGCCTCGTTTTTGCATTTATAAACACCTACACTTCAAAGAGTTATTGTTGAGAATTACAGGATGTCAATGGCCCAGCAAATAGTAGGCCATCTGCTTACCATTACCCAGAGCAAAACTCAAGTTAGCTTATTATTACCAAGCACTTCAAAATGTTTGAGCCTGTAGCAATTATTTCTAAGGACTCAAAGCACTTTGGGAACGCATACCTACTCACACACTCCACACAAATGAAGCGTAGCAACCACTTGGGAAACAGAATGACAACAAAATAAACAAACGTTCTCATACAGAAGAATGGCAGAACAGGAAACTCGCTAGCCAAAAATCAAACTGGAAAGCTAGTGGTTTGGTGTCTCCAAAAACACAGAAAAATCTACTAAAAATTCACAAAAAAATAGTCCTTGTTTGCTGAGTACCTCAGAATGCTTGAATCATCAATCTTTTCCAAAATTAAACAAATGGCTCTTCAGAATATATTTCAAAATTAAGAACTGCCCCTTCTGCCTAAAGCAAAGACCATTAAAGTTAGACATGATCTAGAAAAAGTATGCTGCTGCTTAATTATGCACATTCTGCAAACCTCAGACAAAGTAACAATATATCCAGGAGGGAAAAGATTTAAGATATCAAACTGTTTCCAAGCACCCTCAAAGGCTTCATTTACATGGAAATAATTTTACAGGAACAATCACTATCATCTTCTGATTAAATCGAGTTCTCAAAATATCTTGCTGGGCAACAATTTAGCTCACTTTGAGTTACTGTAAGTGTGACGGGGGGCACTTACTTAAAAAACTATTTTGTAATATCAACTCTTTCCTATCCTGGGCCAAAAAGACCTTAAGCATCTAATACTCTTATTTTGTATGAAAATAAAGAAAAGGCTAGAGAAATGACCAATTCAAAATTCCAAATTAATTGGTGGCAGAACTGAAACGAGAGCCCAAGTCTTCTGTCCTTGTTCAGTGTTCCCTCTATACTATAGTGTTTTGATTTCTTCGTGTTTTCCTTTGTACCAGATCTAACTTTTTCCTAGTTTAATACAGTAATTCCAATTGTACTAATGGTGAGCAGTCAAACCAATGTTAATTAATCCAAATCTGTTCATTTTATGAGAACTCTCCCCTTATGCCCATAACAGGTATCTTTGACCAAGACATAGTATTTTTCAAATTCTATCCCTCAGACATACTCCAGAGGACCTACAGACATTAAAAATATGTATTTAGCTACTATTGAAACTAAAAAATTCAAAAGCATTATAGACAATTATTACCACAATGGATGCCACCCTTCATAAAATCTTATCCTGTTTTTGTGCCACTTTTGGAGTAAAATGTCTCCCAACATCTTTATACCTGTATGAACTTTGTTCAAAGTATGTCACTGACTGTAACTGTATGCTGGTTTTTTAAAAATTCAGTTCTACCAAAAAAAAAAAAAGAAAGAAAAAACTCAGTTCTACCTATGTCTGTTCATGTAAAATTCAAAAATAAATTCACAACCAATAACATAATTAGTAGTTGGACAAGACTCAGGACTGTTTGGTTTTAATACTCTCCTCAAAGATTAAGATATGTCATATGGTGGGGCGCCTGGGTGGCTCAGTGGGTTAAAGCCTCTGCCTTCGGCTCAGGTCATGATCTCAGCCTTGGGATCTAGCCCCACATTGGGCTCTCTGCTCAGCAGGGAGCCTGCTTCTCTCTCTGCCTGCGTCTGCCTACTTGTGATCTCTCTCTGTCAAATAAATAAATAAAATCTTAAAAAAAAAAGATATGTCATATGGCAAGTCACATTATAGATCACTGTAGTACAGAATTTAAATTTGAAGTGCTTTTCTGACTTTTTAAATTATTACATTCCATAGAATGTAAGCAGTTTAATGATACAACTTTGAAAACAAGTTTATCACAGATAATCACCTTTCCTCATTCAACTTTTCAGACAACTTACACTTATGTAGCCTATACACATAGCTCTCAGCCTTTCCTTTATCAAATTCAGAACGTTCATCAACTGATAAACCAACAGTTCAAGCTACTGTGCCAGCCAACATGCCACATTCTAACAAGCCCCATATGCCAGCCAACATTCATTTCCCAAGCTCTGCCATCTTTATAGCTCAGTGCCCATTTTTATAATTAAAACATTTTATTGTATTTCCTATTGTTTTATAAGAATGAATTGAAAATGCAAATGCTAAAGACTACTAGTAATATTAATTCCACTGAATAATAATGAGCATTAACAGGTGATCCAAAAGAATAAAACTTCAAATACTAAGTGGGCTTAACCAGCTTAAACATAAATGAAATGCTGATAAAACAAGTTAAAAGATCACATCAAGTGCTAAAGTATAGTGTGCCAATTATGGATTTATTCACTCCCACCTTTATTTATTTACTTAACAGAGAGAGAGAGCGAGTGCACACATAAGTAGGGGGAGCAGCCGGCAGAGGGAGAGGGAGAAGCAGGTTCCCCGCTGGGCAGGAGGGAGCCTGATGCGGGGCTCAATCCCAGAAACCTGGGATCATGACCTGAGCCTAAGGCAGACGCTTAACGACTAAACCACCCAGGCGCCCCTTGCTCCCACCTTTAAATTCACCCTTTTTGCCTACTCTCTGAAAAAAAATTTGGGCCGTTTAAGTATTTTTCCTCTGCCAGCAGGCACAATGCTAAGCTTTGTCAGGGGAGGAGGCAGGAGAGTCATCTCAGGAAGTTAAATGGTGTTTTTGCTTCCTCTTCAGGAAGTCAGGGGTGTTTTTGTTTCCTCATTCAAGTATGACTGCCCAGAAGTCTCCCAAAGCATAGAGAACTTCTCCAGCCCTGAGATCTTGCAGTACAGATGCTTCTCCAGCATCCTGCTCCTACAGCACATGTGGTTTCTCCAAAACACAGCTCATGAGTGAGTTGAGCAACTTCTCTAGCACCAAGCTCCTCCCTCAGAATGTATACTGCTCATGGGTATTTTTTGTCTTGACATTTAGCAGGCCTTTTCAAACTCATGATTTGAATCTTACTTCTGCTCCAATAAATTTTCCTCCTTTTTAAAAATTTCTTCCTTCACTATTTTTTCTGAGACCTTTCTATACCTACTATCATGTAGAAGGTGCTGGGCTGCTATATATTGTTGTACTAGTTGTACTTTGCATGAAAAAAATTCTACTGAGGAATAAAAGCTAAAATTCAGCCTGTGTCCCACTTACCAAATACTGCATCCTGGTCAAAAAGCATTTGACTTCAATATCAAATCTTAGAACTATCCCTTTGTTTGGCACCCTGGAGATTTTTACACTCCATAAGAATAGGTGAGAGGCCTGCCTCCTTTGCAATCATGAAGTAGGAGGTAGAAAAGCAAGAAGCATTCAAAGCTTAAGCAAGCATCACCTGCAGTTCGCATCTAAAAATGTAGACTATGACTGTAGGTCTAGCATAGGGTCTGAGATTCTGCATTTCTAACATGCACCTGGTAATGACAATGCTGGAGGTGAATGGACTACACTTTTGAGTTGCAATATCTAAACCACAAGCAAGTTCTCTAGCAGTTCAATTTTTAGGACTAAATACACGAGAATATAATAAGAGCCAGGAAACTGAACCCCTTAGAACTATTTTAGCCTGTGTACTTTTTGGAAAGTCTACATGTATTCCCAGGGATAAGCATGCCACAATTTGAATACTACTGTTCAAATCAGCTACTAAAAATTAAAACTGGTGGGTCTTAAGAGTGTTAAAAATTTTTAAATTATAAACTATAGACTTTATTCACATCACGTTCCACTTAAACTCTTTTCATGGCTCCTTTCTTTTTTTTTTTTAAAGATTTTATTTTTTTATTTGACTGAGAGAGAGAGAGAGATCACCAGTAGGCAGAGAGGCAGATGGAGGGAGAGGGAGAAGCAGGCTCCCCGCTGAGCAGAGAGCCCGATGCGGGGCTCAATCCCAGGACCCTGAGATCATGACCTGAGCCGAAGGCAGAGGCTTTAACCCACTGAGCCACCCAGGCGCCCCGATGGCTCCTAACTTTCCAAAAAATAAATTTCGGCTCAGGTCATAATTCCAGGGTCCTGGGATCGAGTGCTGCATCAGGCTCCTTGCTCATCAGGGAACCTGCTTCTCCCTCTGCCTGCCACTTCCCCTCCTTGTGCTCTTTCTGACAAATAAATAAATAAAATCTTAAAAAAAAAATAAGTGCATGTTTATATCTAATACACAGACTCATAAAGGAAGTATAAATAAATAAAGGGGAGTTCATCAACAAATATAGATAAAATGTTAACTGTGAAGAGGGGAAGATGGCAAATGAATTTGGAGCACTATTACCCAAGCTGCCTTCAGTAAATAGACTCTTTTGTAATAATGTGACTGAAATAAATCTGAACAAAAATTAAAAAGGCTTAATGCATTAAAAAGAGGTGGCTTTGGATAGAAATATGGGCAAGGACAGCAATCCACACATGTAATATCTCAGGAAGAAGTACCTGACCAATGACCCGGCCTGTATCAAGCACCCTGTATAGCACAAATGTTGGAGAAAAGTCTACCTCCAAGCACTTCCCTCATTCTGATACACTACAGTAACCAAATTCCAAAAGTTAACTCAATTTCCCAAATACAAGCTCTTGAATATGCACAAGAGTAAGGATAAGTTGCTGCATTCAAGAAATTTGAAGGATAACAAAATAAATTTTATCTGTACACAAAGGCAGGCATAGCTCATTAACCCCTTCTAAGATGTCTCTCCTCAAGCCTTAACCACAGTAACAGCTCCATCCCCTGAATTTCACTTCTAATTTCTGTCACATTCACTTTTATCACACATCTAAGCTTAGCTTTTGTTACCTTCAATATGTATCTTTTAAATTATTGTATGTATAAATAGTTTATCACCAGAGACTCTCTTATACCTTCGAATAGGTCTGGCTATTACCCAAGAGTTAATAGGCATCCAATAATTCATTTATGGTAAAGACAGCCAAAAATGTGAAAAGTCCTAATAGAAACCTGAATACCACAATGTAGCCAAAAAAAAAATAATAATAATAAAAACCAAAGTTTTTCTTTACCTCATCACTTACAGTAGCATTTTCAGTTATAGAAAACGGAGATCGTGACAGATGTCACAGCTTAAACCTTCAGACCTTAACCTAGACCTAGATGTATGAATTTTCCAATCACCTGAAATTCCCTCTATGTTCTGGAATAAACTATTCTATCAATAAAAGTTATTTTCAGCTCTTTTAAAATCTATGCCTCTACTTGTTTAAAGGAAGATTTCATTAAAAAAGTTTCACATGTATCTCCCATTCAATATTTCACATGTAAGCAAACTATATAAATTTCAGGAAAAAAATACCAACCTTCAACTAATATCCCTGCCACTAACTACTCAGCATGTAAGTATGTACACTTCTTACAGGTAAGTATCTTAAGACATCAAGACATGGAGCCAATCCATAACATATATTATGAACACTAATAAAGAAAGATAATCTACAGAAAAGAAGAGAAAGTCCAGAAATAACCCCACAATTATATGGTCAATTAATCTTCAACACAGAGGCATGAAATGCAATGAGAAAAAAACAGTCCCTTCAACAAATGGTATTGGGAAAACCAGACAGGTACATACAAAAGAATGAAACTGGACCACTTTCTTACACTGTACACAAAAATAAACTCAAAATGGATTAAAGGCCTAAGTGTGAAACCTGAAAACATAAAAATCCTAGTAGAGAGCACAGGCGGTAATTTCTCTGACATCGGCTGCAGCAACATTTTTCTAGGTATGTCTATCCTGCGGTAAGGGAAACAAAAGCAAAAATGAACTATTGGGACTACATCAAAATAAAAAGCTCTGCACAGCAAAGAAAACAATCAACAAAACTAAAAGACAACCTACGGAATGCGAGAAGATATTTGCAAATGATATATCCCACAAAGGGTTAGCACCCAAAATATATAAAGAACTTACACAACTCAACACCCAAAAAGTAATCTGATTAAAAATGGGCAGAAGACATGAACACACATTTCTCCAAAGATATGCAGACGGTCAACAGACACATGAAAGATGTTCAACATCACTCATCATCAGGGAAATGCAAATCAAAACCACAATGAGATACTACTTCCCACCTGTTAGAATGGCTAAAATCAAAAACACAAAAAAATAACAAGTGTTGGTGAAGATATGGAAAAAAAGGAACCCTTGCACACTGTTGGTGGAAATGCAAACTGATGTAGCCATTGTGGAAAATAGTAGGGAGGTTCCTCAAAAATTTTAAAGTAGAAATACCCTACAATCCAGTAATCACAATACTGGGTATTCACCCAAAAAATATGAAAACGCTAGCTGAAAGGGATATTTCCACCCCTATGTTTATTGCAGCATTATTTACAATAGCCAAATTATGGAAGCAACCCAAGTGTCTATCAATAGATGAATGGCTAAAGAAGACATGGTATATGTATGTAATGGAATATTATTCAGCCATAAAAAGAATGAAACCTTGCCATTTAACAACATGGATGGATCTAGAAAGTATAATGCTAAGTGAAGTCAGTCAATCAAAAACAAATACCATATGATTTCGCCCATATACAGAATTTAAGAAACAAAACTAATGAACAAAGGGGGGAAAAAAAGAGACAAACCAAAAAACAGACCCTTAATGTACAGAACAAACTGATGGTTACCAGAGGGGAGGTTGGTGGGGGATTAGGTGAAACAGGTGAAGGGGACTAAGAGTACACTTATCTTGAGCATTGAGTAATATATGGAATTGCTTAATCATTATACTGTACACCTGAAACGAATATTACACTGTATGTTAATTACTGGATTCGATATTTTAAAAATAAAACAAAAAAAATAAGGGAAGATAAAGGACCAGCTAAATTGTCATAGAAAGTTCTCAGAGCAATAAACTTGAAGTCAAGCAATTTGCTATCTGAGTCCAGATGGTCATTTTCCTTACAGGGATTCAATTCATATGCATTAATCAGTTTCTTAATACTACTTTAATAACAGGAAAAAAAGAATCAACCAACGGCTGGTAGTTCCTCAGTTAAACATAGTTACCATATAACCCAGAAATTCCATTCTTAGGCATTTACCCAAGAGAAATAAAAACACACTACACAAAAACTTACAAACATAGGCTTGTGGCATTACTCATTATAGCTAAAAAGTGAACACAACCCTAATGTCCACCTACTAATGAATGGGTAAACAAAATGTGGTATATAAATGGAATAGAATATTATCAGCCATAAAAAGGATGTAGTACTGATACATGCTACAAAATGGATGAGCCTTGAAAACAGTATGCTAAGTGAAAGAAGCCAATCACAAAAGACTATATATGATTTCATTTATATGAAATGCTGGGGCTCCTGGGTGGCTCAGTCCTTGGGCAGCTGCCTTCGGCTCAGGTCATGATCCCAGCATCCTGGGATGGAGCCCCGCA